>JAQJVL010000496.1:243546-649839 GCA_035578905.1 Stictocephala bisonia
AATAAACTACAAAAAGCAAGAAAAAACAACGAAACTTAACCTCGAACGGCACGAACACAACTTGACACAAACAACTCCTAGCAACAGTAACCGGGAGTAAACAATAACAGACCACAAAAGTTAAAATTCTAAGGTAAACAAACGCATAATTCAAAGATGTTTAAAACACTTTTTCTGGGTACTATAATCAATTCTCAACAGATTGGTACCGTATATGTTGCATATTAACGAAAATGCCTTATCGAAAAAAAAAAAATTACGAGCGGTCCGATATATCGGACCGCGGCATTTTTAGCGTAACTACCGCGGTCCGATATATCGGGCCGCGGCATCGAAAGGGTTAATTTAAATTAATATTTAATAAATAAATAATAAAAATATTAAAATCATTCATTTATTATTTATTTAATGTTTATTATTATTTCATCTTTACTTAAAATAATGAAACGAATTACATCCTTCTATTAAGTTTTTGTTTATGAATACCATTGATAAGGCGTCTCAGAGTCCCTTCATTATCTTTATCATAACCCTATAATAACGATATCAAATGTTATGTAATGTAGTTAATATTAACGCTATATACATTCAGCATTACTCATCAGTGTGATATGGAGAGACCAGTATCTGCATTACCAATATTTTCCAATTATTTCCTAATTTTGTTTGCTTGGAATAATAACTGTGTTTGGAAATAAACATGTCATATATTTAAGAATATAATTGACCTGTCAATATGTTAAGTATTGAGACAAATTTCATAAATCAATTTTCTAGACACGATATTTGAAAAGTAATAAATTCAATGTACCACTTCTAAAAATATAGATGTAGGATAATACTAAAAACTCAGCCAATTTTCCTCTTTTGATCTTCAATATTGCCTATCTGTATCGGTGCGAACCCCTCACTTGTGCGGCGAGGTGGCGACCACGAGAGGCCATCAAGTGATCTCTAGTAGGGGTGAGAACCTTCTAATATGGCAGTTGGAACTATTCTAGTTCACATTTCTGGGATTGCAGCGGCAACTTGTAAAAGACACCCTTTGCCCATCAAGACAGCCTACAGTTTAAAGTGGAAATCTCATTATTTACTTGTGACAGTAAGTGCATAAGTGCTAAACACTTAAATGATATTAATAACTGTAAAGTGCTAAAATACGAGGGTCGTCTCAAAAGTAAGTTACACTATTTTTTTAAAGCCGTTCTGTTGGCGCCAGAAGTCTGGGAGTCGCGGAGTATTTGCGTCTGGGTGTAGTGGCAGCACTGTAAAATTCCTATGCGCGTGCGTCGATCGATCGGCCAGTCAGACTACAGGCAATATGGAGACACCACTTGTTCCTACCGCCGATTGTGAAATTCGCGCTATTATTCGTTTTTTAACAGCAAAAAATAAAACTGCTACTGAAATTCATCATGAGTTGTGTAGTGCTTATGGTGAAGGTGTGATGTCAAGGCCAATGGTATCTCGTTGGCGTCAATCATTCATTGAAGGACGGACAACACTGCATGATGAACAACGAAGCGGCCGCCCCTCCACTTCTCGCGCGGCAACTGTTGTTGAAGATGTCAGAAAGGTCATTGACACCGATCGGCGCCTGACTCTTGACGAAATCCTTTGTCAACTGCCTTCTAATGTGGAAATAAGCCGTGCATCACTCCACAGGATTATTTCTGATGATCTTCATCTGTCAAAAGTGTGTGCAAGGTGGGTTCCACGCCTTCTCACAGAACAGCACAAAGAGCAGAGAGTTGATGCTGCTTTGCAATTTCAACAATTTTTGGATGATGAAGGAGACAATTTATTCGATCGAATAGTGACTGGGGATGAGACCTGGATCCATCATTGGACGCCTGAATCGAAAAGACAGAGTATGGTATGGAAAGGAAAGGACGAACCAACACCAAAAAAAGCGAAAGTTGTGGAATCCGCTGGAAAAATCATGGCGACGGTTTTTTGGGACAGCAAAGGTGTGTTATTGATCGACTACCTTCCTCGTGGGACTACAATAACAGCAGCACGGTATTGTGAACTTTTGGAACAACTGAGAAGAGCAATCCAGAACAAAAGAAGAGGAAAGTTGACGAAAAAAGTTTTTTTGTTCCATGACAACGCTCGCCCACATGCTGCTCGTCAGACCCAAGACCTGCTCACAGATTTTCGATGGGATGTTTTTGGACATCCACCTTACTCCCCCGACCTTGCACCAAGTGACTTTCATCTTTTCCCACACCTCAAACAACATCTTGGAGGTCGGCGCTTCGCAAATGACGATGAGCTGAAAGAAGAAGTTGAGAGTTGGCTAAGCAATATGGCGGCAGAATGGTATGATGAGGGACTGAAAAAACTGTTACCACGTTACCAAAAATGTTTAGAAAATCATGGAAATTATGTAGAAAAATAAGGTTAACTTGTACTTTTCAAAATATATAATTTAAAATATTTTTTGATGTTTTTTATACTTTTAATAAAATAGTGTAACTTACTTTTGAGACAACCCTCGTAGTGTCTAGTAATTCATATTTGTATGTATCTCATACTAGCAGATAGCCCTTACTTCACTACGGAATGGTTCTGTATGCTTGCTTACTGTTCCCTCTGTGGTTCTCTCTAAACCATCACATCAATATGAAAGCTCAGCCTGCTGCCATTCTCCTGGATAACAAAGTTTTATAGTCTAGAAAACCCTCAAAGTCTACTCATGTCAGAGTTAGTAGAAATGACCTTAAACATTTCACAATGAAAACCAAATCAGCCAAGCTGTAATATTTTTTGTATCAGCTGTTTGAAGTAAATTATTAAATTAAATCGAATGAAAAAAAAGAAATATTAACTAACCCCTTTAGTGCTACAGCATCGGTATTTGCAACTGTACGATTAAGCCTAAAACTGTGGTAGCTGCAAATAGTGAAGCTTTGTATTTTATAAAGTACGACGTAATTATTTAACGAGTATATTAATAGTGGGAGAATAACGTCCACTAACATCATATTCCTGTTCTAAAAGCTTCTAAGTATTAATTTTGACTCGGTGGTTGTCTGTGATTGTTCACAGCTGATATAATAAGAAGAATATAAATGGCAGTATACGTCCAGAATATAGCCTACAAATAAATACATTGTTGCAGTTTGTTTTTGCATCTTTTCCCCAGTAATATTGTGTTGTATTACTCTTTTGATATTGATAGTGTGTTCATTTTAGTTTTATATTACTAGTTTTGTATTCAAAATAATGAATAGTGTTTTTACAAACTTTGTTGCTATGGATAACTACATAATGGAAGTAAACAATTGTTTATCTTTTCATCAATTTATTGAGCGTAATTTTGTCATTTAAATAATTTTGTCTAGGATTAAAGTTAAAAAATAAGTGTCTTTATAGTAGTAAATATAAAAACATAATAATCATAGCGATATCTATTCAAATAAGTTTTTTATAATCTATTTGTAGTATTATTTGATTTGAAATGTTTCATAAGATTGATTTTGACGGCGGTAGTGTTTTACCATTTTTTGGTTTCTCACTTTTTTTATATATAAAAAAAGTGTTTTTTTTAAATGTAGAATATTTACTATTCTTTTGCAGGAATATAAGGAAAATGAATTGAAAAATAAGTTAAATATTGTAATTTGATTATAAAATATAATAATTTTTTCAGTTTTTATTGTTACTATTTTTTTTTTTTTTTAGGACTAATATGTTAGTAGATAATTACTACGCATTCTATTCTGAAGAAGTAATATAGAATCTCTTCATATCGATATCTCTTCAAATATGTGTTCTATGAACTGTTTTGTAGTACTCTGTTGGTTTTACAATTTTCATACATTTTTTTAGTAAGGGTAGTGTTTTACTCTATTTCCTCACTTGTTTTTTGAGTCAAAAAACTGAATTATTTTGTAAACTGTATAATAATTGTTGTTCTTCAGCATGAGTATGGTTAAAAGATATTGAAAAATATTGTAAGTATTGTTATTATATATAAAAATAAAAAATATTTTTTTCAAGAGTAATTTATTTGAATTTTTTTATTTTTATTTATATTTGCGGATTTATATGTTAGTAGATTCTACAATCAATTCTGAGTAAAAATACATAAAATTCATAAAGATGTCTTTTCAAATAAGTGTGATGATTTTTTTAAAAAAACCTCTACAATTATGCGTATATATAGTAGTAGGATAGAGGCCATAGCACTAAAAAGGTTAAGGGACTGTTTTTATTCCTTAGGAATGGAATGTAAGAGAAATTCTCTCTTAGTGGGTATGATATAAAAGCTAATTTCCCCCAAACGTCATCAAAGTCTGTTCAGTGATTCCGGAGATTTCAAGATGAGTGGGTGAATTTTTTTTGGGTTTTATACATTAAGATTGTATGATTTAATTAGTGTGTATAAATAAAAGTAACAGTAGCCACAGAGTGGAATCACCTTAGTGCTCTTTCACACAATCCGGCGCGCGCAGTGCGGCACTCGCTTGATGTGGTGTTGGGCTATGGGACTAGATGAGTCTTTCCACACAACATCTTGTGAAAAATCACTTATTATTTTGAACCTTGTGGGACTGTAACAATATTATAAAATAATGTCAAACCTTAACACAATGTAAATTCATTACTTTTAAAAACCAAAATTTATGGTTTTTATAGTTGTATGAAATACGTCATATATGTCAGAGTTGAAGTCTTGTTACTTACTCGTGACAGAAATTGCACAAGTGCTAAACACTTAAATGACATTAATCTTGTAAATGAGAGTGGTTTATTCTAAAGTGCTAAAATAGTGTCTAGTAATTTATATTTGTATGTATCTCATACCAGCAGACAGCCCTTGCTTCGCTATTGGATAGTTATGTATGCTTGCTCACTCTTCTATCTGTGGTTTTCTCTCTAATCGATATAAAAACTCAGTCTGCTGCCATTCTTCGTTCGTGGTTAGAAAAACTCGGCCCTGCGGGCCTCACCAGGGGGCAAGCCCCCTGGACCCCCGGATCTTTTTGCTTAGAGCCTACGGCTAAAATTCAAGAAACATGGAACATGCTTTAGCTCTTGGCTGCTACTTGGTAATAGATCACGGATGCTACCCGGTAATAGATCACGGATGCTACCCGGTAATAGATCACGGCTGCTACTTGGTAATAGATCACGGCTGCTACCCGGTGGCTCCTTTTTAATAATTTCTGCAAATGTATTTCTCCGAAAACAACGAATTTTAGATTTCATGTAAGGAATTACAAAACAAGAGTTGTCATGGAAACTAAAGATGTACTTTGATGAACGCTTGCAAATAAAATCATTATTGAAGTCAACACTGATATGTCATTGTGTTTTCATGGTTACGCGTCACCTTCCCGCGTCACCCTCCCGCGTAACGTAACGTTTTCAGGCAGTTAGGTCAAGACTAAAGCATGTTCCATGCTAAAAAATCACATCACTGTGGGGAGCAGAACATAACAAACTTGAAATATTTCAGTGGCCGCCAAGCCACAATCAGTTTTAGCTATTACCAATGGAATCAATTAATTGACTACAATTATGTTATGCTGAACAACACGAATAGTAAATATTACAATTTATAGTAAAAGATTGCTAAGTCTTGTTCTTTATATATATTTATAATAAAACTTCTCCATTTATTTGAAACATTCCAATCATTTGTATATGAAAAACCATGACAACCAAATCAAAACAAAAACATATGATTGGAAAAATAAACCAAATACATTACAATTCCTCTCAACTAAAACAATTACTCTATAATTTATTTAGACGTTAGTTAAAATTAATTTTCCTGATTTGGTCTATGTGTCGCCTGCATGATACTCCCTCAACGTTTACAACATAATTAAGTTTTCCCAATACCCTTTCCACTGTTCCAAATTTCCATTTTTGAAACTGGTTGTAGAAACGAATTGCCACTCTGTCTCCAACTTGTAAAACACGACATTTTGGGTTTCTGTCTTTTCTTCTCTGCACTGTCATAGGACTAACTTTGGTCCCTATCTCTGGTCTAACTAAATCAATTCTTGATCTAATTTCCCTCCCAAGAAAAAGATGGGCTGGTGTCTTACCTGTAGCCGTGTGTGGTGTTCGCCTGTAAGCAAAGAGAAAGGTCACCAGAGCCCTTATCTCACTATTGTCGCTAACTAATGCAATTTTTAGTGCATTTTCTATAGTTTGCATGTTTCTCTCAGCCAGCCCATTGGTGGCTGGGTGATAGGGAGCTGAAAATTTTTTTTATTCCATATCCTTTGCAAAATTCAACAAACTTTTAACTAGTAAAGGCAGTTTCATTCTCAGATACTAAAACTCGTGGCAAACCATAGCTAGCAAAAAACTTCATTAGATTCTGTTTTGTAAGGGTTGATGACACTGGATAAACTTCAACCCAATTACTATGTGCATGCACAATTATTAGATAGTAGTTTTCTTTAAACGGTCCTGCGTAATCGACATGAAGTCTGTCCATGGGTTGAATTGGGTACTCCCATTGATGTGAGTTTTCTATTGCTGGATTATTTCTATACAACTGACAAGGCTTGCAATTTCTTATCAACAACTCAATGTCAGAATCAATTTTTGGCCACCAAATAAAATTTCTAGCTAATCTTTTCATTTTTACAATACCCTGGTGCCCATCGTGTAGTTCTTTGAGAACACAATCTCTAAATTTTTTAGGTATAAATACTCGGTGACCAAGTAGAATGCAACCACTCTGCAAAGTAAATTCTGCTGCTGGATGTCCAAAATAAAATTCTTTACCGTGTAGTCCATGTTTCAAAAATTTGTATAAATCATTAATTTCATCATCTTGTGATAATTATTGTGAAATTTCCAGTGCAGTAATTGGAAGAGTATTAATCTGTTCTATATGAATAATATCAGTTCCACTACTTTCATCATTTAAAAAAATACAGTTGGTAACCTTGACAAAGCATCAGCATTTCCATTTTCAAAAATGGAAATTTGAAACAGTGGAATGGGTATTGGAAAAACTTAATTATGTTGTAAACGTTGAGGGATTACACGACAGGCGACACATACACCAAATCTGGAAAAATAAATCAAATATATTACAGTGAAGTAATACATCATTTAGATGCAGTCAATAGTTAGTGAATTTTGGATTCAAATACTATTGAATTTATTAAATTATATTGAAACCATAATACTTTACTAAAATAGTTGATATATGTTTAGCAATGTATAAAAATATCTTTTGTTAAGATTGTGATAAATACCTTTAAATGAAATTTATATATTATTAAAAGAAGGTATCTAGCTTTCTGGAATAATTAAGTTAATTTACCTATTGATTTGTCTTAAGTTTCTTTCTTCATGTATGTTCATATGAGTACTTTAATAAATAGTACATACTCCCCCCCCCTTCTTACTACTATGAGCAGGATCCTAATTAAAGTTAGGCTGTCTGGAAGAACCTCAGTGCTTTTTGAGGTCATACTTATCTATCTGTAATTTTAGAAATAGTTATTTTGGGAAACTGCATACCAACTCAAGTTTATAAAAAAATTATTTTTGTTAGGACTTTTAATTTTGCTTGACTTTATTATTGAAAATAAAGGAGAAATGAATAAAATGTTGTTTTGTTCATTTGAACTTAGCCAATGTTGACAAAATAATAGAATATTATTCTTGTTTATTTATACCACATGTTATTTTGTTGTATTTAGTTGATTGTATTATAATTACAACTTTTTAAAGTGATTACATTATAATTTGATTTTCATATTTTAAGATTTGAAATGCACAACTTATTTATATTAATAAATGCATTTGCAGTTTGTTTGTGTTCTGAAGACATCCCTCCCATGTCAGGATTCTATACAGATGGATTGGATAAAGTTGAAATAGTATATCCTGAAAAAGTATCAAAGGATGGTTCATTTGTTTCCTACTATCTTCCTCACTACTACAATATTGATTCGTCTGAAAGACCAAGACGAACTCCAGGGGTTTATCCAGGCTCTGCCAAAGATGCAATTCACTTCTTCATACCAATAGAAGGAGAAAAACACCATCTGGAACTTTGGCCTAATGTGAACTTCATATCTCCAGAACTTGTTGTAGAACGTAGAGATGCAAGAGATATTGATAATGTAAATAAGGCCAAAATCAGTCACATATCTCAACGTCAGTGCCATTATAATGGCCAAATTGTTGGAAAAACTAACTCAAGTGCTGCTTTGTCAACCTGCTATGGCTTAGTAAGTAACTATCCTTAAACTGTATGTATAATCTTTAGATAAGATATATAATTCTTAAAATATATTTTTTAGTCTTATTCATATAATTAAAAAGAGAGATTAAAACAAACTAACAATTGTATCAGTAAACTTACTGGAGAAGAATTGACCTCTAATAAAATTTATACAGTATATAAAAGACACAACAGATCATACTAATGTTCAGTGCCACTGGCCTCTTCCTCAGGTAAGGCCAGACACTCCTTAGCTGACCAAGGTACCAGTGGCACTGAACATTTGTGTACTGTGTTGCGTCTTTTATATGATTTCTCAGGTAAGTTTGCTGAAGCTTACTGTTATATAATTCCTATCTAGTGCTCTATAATCTAACTTCAAAGTAACAATGAATTGTCAGATCATAATTTAGCTTTTTGATGTAAATATAATGTGATATTTATCAAGTTATAACAATACTTACTTTATCCTTATGAATAATAATATTAATATTTTCAGAACAATCACAAATATAATCCTCCTTTTTTTGTAAGTCTGGTGTTATTTTCTATTTGAATGTGTTCTATGATAAGAAATATAACTTTAGTATATTTCCTACGAAATACACAGAGGTCCCATTATTTTAGGGATTTTCAACATCTTATAATCTTTTAAAATACATAATTTTCACTTCCTAAAGTGATTTGAAAGATCCAAATGGCATGCTTCAAGAGACTGAGAAATAGAAGATGCATAATAATGAAATATTTATTACACAATAAAAAAATGCTGTTACCTCTATTACAAAACAAATTAACATATAAAGATCAATGCTACTAAAAATATTAATTTCGTTATTGTATTCCGTTTCAAAATGTAGGTAATAATAGTTTGTTCAATTGAAATAACTCAAAGCTGTAAATTGTCTAAACTTTAGTAGGAATAATTTGTTGTAGCCCGTTAAATATCCCATCTAATATTGTATTATTCAAAATATTTTTTAGTCTTAACTTAAATTTTTTTCAAATTTTTAGTTTTCTAATAATATTTCTAAAAATAAAAAGAGAATGTTTAAGAGCTTGCATGTTTATTACTTTATGATATTATTTCAATACAAAATTTAAAGCAAAGAATAATCTTTGGGTTAATATCTTTTGTTGGTAAATGTAAACTCTAATAGCCAAAACCAAACGTTCACAGTAAAGGTATGCAAAGATTTAGACTCTTGAGTTGGACGATAATGTTCTAAACCGTGTTAATGAAGAACCTGATGCAGGTACTAGGCAGATGGTTAGGACATTACACATCTCTCTCACTCTTCAGTATGGAGAATATTGAAATAACAGTTACTTAATCCTTACCATGTGCAAGTTATTGGCCCCGATGACTTACTTCCTAGCTTTTTCTGTAACTAGTTTCTTTAAAAATATATGAAAAGTTCAACATTTTTAAAGAAATATTCTATTCTTATTACACTTAGCCTGGTAATCTGTTATATTAACGTTAATATAAATAATTATGACGCTGTCTATTGCAATTTGTCGAAGGAATAAAAAATGTGTCTATTGTTTATAATACATATTCTTTAATTATGGTGGTGGTATGTCTTTCAATGTAAGATTATTCAAACAAGATAAATTTCTTAAAATCCAATCACATCCTTACCAAACTATCAAAAATATTATTAATAATCTAACTAAGGAAATAACTTTACAACTTTTAAAATTCTGCTATCAGAACTTTATAATTTGTGGTATTACTGTCCATCATCATATACATGAACAATGATTTAAAAGTTTCTTCATTTTTGGAATTTATTTACAAGCTCCTGTTTTTTAAAGTTATAACTAAAATATTTGTAACTAAAGACATACTTATATAATTTACTATTAGATAGCTTGGTGTTCAATGTTCAACTTGTTTAGGCAGGTTACATTCGAATTCCAGCAGGAGATGAATATCTGATTGAACCTGTTAAAGACTCAAAACCCACTCCTAACAAAGAGCACCCACATATTATTTACAAGCGCTCTAGCATAAAAGACAAACATGGAAGCTCCAACTGCCGTACAAAAGGTAATGACCTAACATTATATTTAATTAATCTAAGAGAGCCAAAAAATACAGTGTGTTTAAAAATAAATAACCCGATTTTAAATGGCTATTTTTATTAGAAACAAGGCTTTACTAAACATATCAGACATTAAAATATTCACAAAAGAATGAAGTTTACGACAATTTTCAATGCGTCCTCCATTTACAGCATGGATGACATCTAGTCAATGGCTGAGTTTGTCCCAAACTGCGCATAAGCTGTATAATATAAATTCAGCTATCGACTAGATGTCATCCGTGATGCAAATGGAGGACATGTTGAACATTTATGATAGTTTTTTGTAAACTTAATTCTTTGTGAGTATTTTATGACCAACATATTTAGGTAAATCCCTTGTTTTTAATAAATGTAGCTATTTAAAATCGGATCATTCTTTATTAAACACCCTGTAGTATGCACTTTTTATAATGTAATTGCAGAATAAGTCCATTTTCTTAATAAAAAACTTGCTTTCAGTGCTGACTTTCTCCTTTCAAAGTAAGCACCTATAAATTTGTATAGCACCAAGATAAAATAAACAAAAGAAAACAGAATTCATTTTCATGCATTTATTAAACAAATTGTATATAGGAAATGTAGTGAGTCCTAAGAAACAGCCATTATTTGTGACTGTCCATATCATTTTAAAAGAAGTAAAAGCTGCTTTGGAAACTTTTGAAAAGGTGACAAAAGAATTAAACAGGCTGGCATTGTCTGAAGAAGTTTACAGTTCTCCATCTTACCTGCTTGCAAAGGGTATCACAAGGAAGGTATTCCTTGTTACAGTAGTACAAATTACACAGCAGCCCAACTAGACTATTAATTTAGTTATTTACCTTGGTTAAGGGCTGTGATTTTTTTAAGGCCCTTCCACCAACAGTACATGAATGGTCTTGAAGGATTACCTACACTTGCTCAAGAGATGAGTAGGAGGTTATGGGTAGCTTATGTCAAGAGTAGTATGTATGTAAGGAGTTAGCAGAGGACACACTCAAAACTTTTCTGTTTAGTTTTGGTAGGAGAACTGTCAAGTCCCATGTGGGTATGGCATGAATAGGGGATGTGGGAGGGGGAGCATAAAAACTCATAAACTTCTCAACAAATGAAACATCAAGTGCTATTCTACCTTACAACAAGGAATATAGGGTAGACGCAAGATTAACATAACTTGTAGACTAAGATGTTAACCTGCTACGAGTTATGTCCCTTATTGTATATTCATAATTTTTTATATGGAGTATACAAGCTTTGGGAACACAATAGGGCTATAGATGTTACTGTTGATGTATGTTTTGTAGTTTTCTACTTATAATTTTGCAAATTATTTAGATTTGAAACCGGTTTTTTAAATTGAATAGTAGCATAATTGGTCAACTGAGCTATATAAGCTTAAGGTTTTCAGTTTGATTCCAATTAGAATTAAATAAATGTTGAAAGGGATCAGCTGATTCATTTGTCATTCGGTCACTAATTGATGTCAGCTTCTACGAATACTTTGTAACAAAGACACTTCCTTATACAGTACACACTCATGATTCAAACTCATATTCCTCCATCCTTTGATGGCTGATGTCATTAGAATAAATAAGAATGAATAAATGAATTAAGATTGTTAACTTGAATTATCAGGTATAAAATTAATTACAAATCCATCAGAAATAAAGCCAGCTATCATTATGTTAAAGTGTGTTTTCAAAAATTGTATTAATTAATTGTACTTACTCGTAAGTTATTCAAGGTTAAAAAAAGTTAATCTTTTATTGATTAATTAGTGAATCAAGTTTTTTTTTTAATTAGGGTGTTAATAAAAATAATTGTTAAAGTATCAACAAAAATTGTCTTCATTTAACAAATAATAAGGTAAACGTACCTTTGTCTTCTTCAGCTACAAAATATTTTTATTGGACTACCGGTTTCAGAGCAAGAACTCCATGGTCACATCCACTGTACGTTGTCAAAACAGTCACATTAAAAACATTATACAAAAATGTACATATTTACAAAAATTAAAATAAACCACATTATAACACGGCTGGCTGGTATGATGGTCAGATCCGTATTTGAGTGTGCAGCTATAACAATGGTTTGAAAACATGAAAGAAGACAACCGGCCAGATAGAGATAAGATTGTTCAAGGTCAAGTAGGCATTAGATAACATCATTCCAGCTGCACACTCAATTCGGATCTGACCATCATACCAGCCGGCCGTGTTATCATGTATTTTATTTTAATTTTTGTAAATATGTAAATTTTTGTATAATGTTTTGAATGTGGCTGTTTTGACAACATTAGTGGTTTTGACCATGGAGTTCTTGCTCTGAAACCGGTAGTCCAATAAAATATTTTGAAGCTGAAGACGACAAAGGTACGTTAACCTTATTATTTGTTATATATATATCAGCTCAGGAGGTCTTAACAATGAATGTCTTCATTTATAATAATATAAGAAAGTAATTTTAATACAAAATCTTACAAAAATCATATCCATAACAAAAGCTACTGTTTTAATAATTTGACAGTTACCTGGTTTGTTGTTTACAATTTAGTTAGGTTTATTGGCAAAATAACTATTAATTTGTCAGTACTTTTTCTAATTTATCCAACATTTATGGTTGAATACATTTTACAGGTAGAGCTAAAGAATCACTTGAAGAAAGAATGCAATGGGAAGCTCTATTTGGAGATAAAGTTCGAAAAGAGATGTCAGGAATTAACATTAATCAAATAATGCAAGATAGTAACAAGGCTATGGCCTCTGAATTATCTAATGAAAACATTCCCTCGCCAAATTCTGCTGGAAAAGAGAATTCAGAAACTGGGGAAAACGTAAAAGAACATAATGAAAATAAGTTAGATGAAAAAATTACTAAGACCTTAAATGAACCCCAATCGTCAGAAAGTAATAATCAGAAAATACACTATTTCCCACCGCTGACCAATGAGAGGTCTGATGGAAATGGGTTAGCATTAAATGAAAAACTTAATTTGGAAAATAAGCTGAAACGAAATCAGTTCAAAGGTGAAACAAAGATTAAAAGTGTTCAATTTCCAGAAATTAATTCAGGCCCTTCAAAAACATTGCTTACTAAAATGGATGAAGATAATCAAGATCAGGGCTTAAAAAACTTAGAAGGAAAAAAGGTTAATGATGTTAATTTTGAACACGGTCGAATTAAAAGAGAAATTAACAATGATCTAAATGATGTAGATGTAGATAAAAAAGAAAATCAGAACAAAATTGATAGTAAATTTGATATTTCAAATAATATTAAAGACGAAAACCCTTCAAAAGAAAAGCAAGTCAAGTGTTGTAAAAAGATACATCAAAGGAACATTGCAGCTGTTAGCTCTAGTAAGGCAGATGGCATTCAGGATCATTCCAGTTCAAATAATTCATTGGAAAAGCAGCCACAAAACAGTAAAAAAGAGCACAACAAATTAAGTCAAGCGAAGAAGCTGAATGTTGCTCAGGGAAAAAATAAAGAACGCGTTGTTGTAGTGTTTAAAGAGAAGTCAGATTCAGATAAATCAAAAAAAAGTAACAAAATTAAAAGAGAAGAACTAAAACAGAATGCCAATGAGTATGACACCAATAAAGATTCTAATGTCCAAAGTAATGAATCAAATCTTGACGAACTTAAAGTTCCTAATAAATTTGATGCATCTGGTAAAATTGTTAGTGCCCAAAAAGAAAAAGACTTTCAATTCCGTAAGGAAAACAATGTCAAAAGAGAAATTCATTTAGACACAAGTGAAAAAAGTTGGCAGTTGAGTGAAAAGTCAGATAAATCAAAATTGACACCAGACAATACAGATAAGAAAAAGATAAACCCTGGAGAAAGTACTAAACTACAAGAGAATATAGCTGAAGATGAATCAGTGAAACAATCTATGAAAGAAGAGGAAACTGACAAAACAAAAGAATTAGATTCATCAAAATTGTTTAAGATAGACAAAGAGAATCTAAATGATGATGAGAATATAATGAGTAGTGTTGTTGAGACTATTGTAGACGACATAAATAAATTGAAAGTAAAAAAAGATGTAAGCGTAAACAATATTTTGAGCAGTGTCAAATCTGAAAATAAGTTAAATCCTCAGGATTTAAGAATTTTGAAATCCCAAGAAAATGTTAATGAAATGTCGCCAGAAAATAACCAAAAGATTTATGTACTAAATTCAAACAGTGCCCAGAATAAAGACAGATTGATTGTCAGCAACCAAAAATTACCTCTTTCAAATAAAGAACCTAGTCATAGTGTAGTGAAGAGTGAAGGGCCACCTACTGGTCATAGTGTTCAAGATATCACAACTAAAAATAGTGATAATGGTAATGAGATTATTATTAGAATTAAGGCCCCAGATAACACTATTACTGGTGTGAAACAAACATTCAAATCTGACATTGGTAAGATGAAAAAAGAAAATATTATTTTAACGGACATTGCTAATGATAGCAAAGGTAAAGGTGTCACAGTATCAGTTCAAAATAATCAGCCAAACGTGAATCCTATAAATCCAATAATTATTGAGAAGAATAAAAGAGGAGCATTAAGCAATGAATTCCCCAAAGATCAAAAAATTGATTTACAGAATACCAATGCCGATGCAGAAATTCAGCAACAAATGAATAATGAAGACAACGATCAAATTAAAAGGGAAGATACTATACATGTACTCATCGAAACTGAGCCAGAAATAAATCATGCTTACAACAGTGAAGCAAATGCGCCAAAACCCAATTTGTTTTGTCAGGGAAAAAACTGTCTTGAAATCAAACCTGTGGTCCTTAATGAATCAAACATTGCTCCTAATGCTCCTGCCATAGTGCCGGGGTCAAACATTGCTCCTGCTATAGTGGCAGGGCCAAACATTGCTCCAGTTGCTACAAACAATCTACCTACCATCAGCAATATTAGTACAGACATGCCTCAAACAAAATTGTTAAAGAAACGTGATACCGGTAACGAAGAGACCACTGGAGCTTTTGAAGAATGTTCTGCTGAATCTACAACATTAAAGCCTCTTTTGTGCTTTGATTTGTTTAACAGATTATTTAATTTAGAGTTAATGATAACTGTTGATTACAAGGTTGTAAAAATGCATGAAAATGATGATGTGGAGAATTTCATTCTTACAATTGTGAATATGGTTTCTACCAATTTTTATGATAAAAGTGTTGGAATAAATTTAAGTGTCATGTTAATAAGGTTAATTTTGCTAACTACATGCATCAAAGAACTTGACAGTGATCAATTCAACCCTGAGGAGCTTTTAGAAAACTTCTGTACTTGGCAGGTTTTAGTTAACCCAGGTAAGGATGACCACCCTCATCACCATGATTTGGCAATATTTGTGACCAGAATGGATAAGTGTGAAGGCCAAGTTATGGGTGTAACTTACATGACAAGTATATGCCGCCCCGACAAGTCCTGTCTTGTGTGTATAGACGAGGGCTTGTTACTGGCCAATACAATTACACACCAAATAGGACATAGTTTTGGTGCTGAACATGATGATGGACAAAGTTCTGGATGCTCTAGTACTGCCCCTGATGGTACTTCATATCATATGGCCCCAACAATTAGGGAAACCAGCTATTCCTGGTCTGTTTGTAGTAGAGATGCTATTGTGCAGTTTATAAAAACCCAGGGATCTTGGTGTTTAGGGGATCAACCTTCAGAGAGAACATTTAATTTTCCTTTAATATTACCGGGTCAAATATACTCAGCAGCTCAGCAGTGCAGATTAAATTTCCACATGACTGCTTTACCCTGTGCAATTGGAGCTTTCTGTGATAAACTATACTGTCAAGTGACAGAAAAATTGTGTGCCACCAAAGGAGACCCTCCAGCAGATGGAACATTTTGTGCTGCAGATATGTGGTGCTTCCACAAAGATTGTGTCCACATTGGTAGAAGACCAGGAGCAGTGAACGGAGAATGGGGACCTTGGACGGAGTGGAGTGTTTGTACCCGATCATGTGGAGGAGGTGTATCCAGCAGTTATAGAATTTGCAACAATCCAAAACCTAGCCATGGGGGACGATACTGTGTTGGAAACCGTATGAGACATAGAATGTGTGCTACAAAACCTTGTGAAGGTTTTACAGAAAGCTTCAGAGACTTACAATGTAAAAAAACAGAAGACAAGCCATTTAAAGGAGTACTTTCTAACTGGGCTCAGTATCATAGCTTTTTTATGAACATAGAATGTGCTTTGGTATGCCAAAATAGAAAAGGAAATATAGTCATGAGATCCCCTATTGTAGCAGATGGAACTCCATGTAAAGCTGGCACACGCAATGTCTGTATCCAAGGCGTCTGTAGAAATGTTGGTTGCGATTGGGTGATTGATTCCTATGCCAAAGAGGATGCTTGTGGAATGTGTCATGGAAATGGAACTGAATGCAAAATTATCCAGGGAGTATTTGATGAAGCAACAAATCAAAGAGGTATGGTGGAGTTCTTAAGAGTTCCAAAGCGCTCAGGTATGGTGTTTATTCGGGAAACTGTTCCATCTCCTAATGTTCTAGCTGTATCAGGAGCTATAAACAGAGTTTTTTATTTGAATGGACAAGGAAATGAAGAGGCAATGCCTGGAGATGTTTCATTTGGTGCGACTCATGGAGTGTATGAAGTTAGATCTGGAATGGAAAGAATTTTTATTAGAGGACCCATCGCTGAAGAGCTGTTATTTTATGTGTTTTTCAAAGAACCAAACAAAGGCATCCATTATCAATTTGCAGTGCCAGACATTGATCCAACTTATGTACCACGATATCTATGGCAATACTTGGACTGGGACCCTTGCACTGATCCATGTTCTGGAGGATCGCAGGTAAAAGAATAATAGTATGAATACATCAATCTTGAGTTTAGGTCTAATTATTATCTTACAGGCAAATGAATTATCTTACTGAAAGATGATTTTAAGCAAATGAATTCTTGGTCTCTCAAAATTAAATAAGGTTCTAGTTTAGAAATAAATAGTGCTCTTTTATTCTGAAACAGAGAGGAGATATAGAGGTGTAATGACAACCCTATAACTTGTCAAAAGAGCTTAACTTTTACTCTTGATACAAATGTTACTGATATGTTTTGTTTGACATCTTATCATTGTTAATAATATGATTAAAATGTTTAAAATGATGAAACCACATACTTAATTGTAAGAGTGCACAAGATTCTTTCTCTCAGTAATACATAAAACCTAGTTTTTTTAATACTCCCCAAAAACTTTGCTGTTAATAGCTTGCAATGTACACGCACACCTTCTCACTCATTCGGATTTCACAATGAATCATTCCGTTCCACTGTCATAAATATCTGATATATAAAACTTAGATTTAAGAAAAATTGTTAATACAGTCAAACCATTCTAATTCAAACCTCTGTTATTTGATCATATGTATATATATTTCAATTTATTTCTCTCTTGGTTTCCCTCCTTTGGAAAATTATAAGAACATAATTTTTAGGATATATGATAGATACTTCATCTCAAAGCTTCATGAATTCAAAGCCAAATTTTATCTCTAAAAATATTGATTCTTAAAACTGTACAGCTTTGAATGACGAAACTCAAACAAGCATAATCGAACATGGTCATCTGTCAGGTTTATTCAACTTGTCTGCCATGATGATTAAAGCTAAAAGATGTAAAGCTGAGTTTGCACTAGGTAGCAAATTTTAAATGTAACAAATGCTAGTAATTTCAGATATAGTTACATGTTAATGTTACATGTTACTTCTGACAAATTCCATATCCAATCAGCAATAAATATAACGAAGAGGAGGGACTAGTGCTTGCGGCAGTGGTTATGGCCATTTTGACAAGTCAACGAAAAAAAACAGAGGTATTGGTTCAACCATTGCTAGTTGTAAGAGGTAAATACAGTGGTATGGATTCATTAAACGATCTCAATGTTGATGACTTTCTTGAACCATCATTTAGAAAGGATAATAGGTGGGCGCGATGGTAGTTTCAAGATCTTCTTGAGATTGACAAGTGAAGATTTTTAGTGCATTATTTGTATAATTGGTCACCGAATTACAAAAAAAGAACTTATTTAGATGGGCTGTACCTGGTTGTGAGAAAGTGGCACTGACTGATGTCATCTGTCTCAATCCCACCTGCTGCTCTGAACTCTCCAGGTTGCGTCTAGAACAAAATACTATTGAAAGCGAACCATTTGATGTGGCTTGGTCCTTGACTCTTTTTCTTAAAACATCTTTGAAATTTGCCGATCAAAGATTGCTTCTCTCCACTTCCACTCCGTCAACTTTCATCTGTAACACTGGTCTAAGTCTCATGTTTGTTATTTTGAATTTTATAATAAGGAAAAGTGGGGTCTCACAAAGCAGGCTGATAACGGAAAAGTGCTATTAATTAGAAACCACATCTCGGTTGCATATGCCGTCATTAACAAATCCATCAACTGTCAATGCCAAAACAATTGTAATTGTAAATTGGAGACAGCAAACAGTTTATGGAGACAATTAAATAAAAAACAATGGAAGAGAATTAAAAATTACTTATGTCCCATAAAACAGTAGCTGTAGATTGTGCATACAGATAGGAGCACAAAAATGAACTGGAAAAAATGCTACATGTAGCAAATGCTAGAAACAAATATTATTTAACATTGTTATATCTAACAAAGTTTTATAGTTGTATGTAGCAGGGGTTTCTTTTGATGTTTACAGACACCGAATGGATAATACAACTTTCATTGGATTTAGCAAAATCTGATTTATGTAACAAAAGTTTTCATATGTCACTTTTGTATTTCTAACATTTGTCATATAACTTTTGCTCTATAACATGTTTTGTTACATAGTGTAAACATAGCTAAATGACCTGTTGGTGTTATATTCTGTAGTAATCGTCTAACTTAAAAAATGTGCATGAAGTAGAACTAATCTATGAATGGGTACCTTCTAAATGTTTAACTAAACAAGAGATGATATGTAATAAGTTTTCTACTGTTTTGACTAATAACAATGCTATTGATAAAAAAATATTCAATTTGTTTAAATAATTTTCTAAACAGACCCCACGAATAAATAATAATTAATTTTAAATAATGATTAGTACTTTGCTAATTATTGGAAATTTAACGTGATGTATTGCTTTCAATTTGGAACAAAGCAGTGAAAAATTAGGTCTACATATTGGTAATTTATTAATTAATGTTTAGTTTAGTTTACTGAGGGGAAGGAAAGCTCTGAGGCTGTTTCTAGGTTGCATTTCAACCTTAGGTTTATTGTGCTCCCCTGTTGCCTACTAGAATAGGGTACCTATTCCAAGCGGCTTAGCCAGCTCTAAAACATTTTCCTCCAGACTAGCTAACATTCTTTATTCTGAGAGCTCATCTCCAAATATTCTCCTTCTCCTGAGCTCCAGAGCTTTGCACTCAGTTAATAAAAATGTTCCGCAGATTCAAGAGCCTCACCAAAAAGCCGGCAACTGGTCTCTTCAATGTAGATACTAATCTTTGCCAGATATTTCCCAAAGTGCCCTTTTCCAGTAATATACAGAATTGCCAACCTGATGTCATTTCCAATTCATGGCGGTGAGTGATTTGGCAGGAGTCAAGTGCTTTAAGAGCTGCTTGACTGTCTGACATAATGCAGATCTGTTTGCCCTTGACTTGTCTTGCTAGCAAGTCTTGTTGGGCGTTGACAATGATGTCAAAGATCTCAGCCTGGATTGCACAGTACCTCCCCAGACAGCCCCATAGGCAAGTCCCAGTAGATGGACTGTAGAACCCCCCGTACCCAGCTCCACCCTTCATGAACGAGCCATTCATGTATCAGATTATTTCTGTAGGTGGCGGGATTGTAGCTATCCTTAGTCTCCAGTCCTCCCTATATTCGATGTCAACCAGGTAAGGTCTGGGGAATTAAATTTTTGCGTCCATGACGTCAGGTACCATGTCCAATGTTCTGCTGTGTAGTTCATTTTCAATAGCTCATGAGTGGCCAGATTTGGATCTGCTTCTCTTGAGCTTGCCTACACTATTCAGCTTGTAGGCTGCCTTCTTAGCCTCCACCGTAAATTGAAGGTCAAGCACTTCGAGTGATGCCGTAGGTGTACTTGAAAATGCATCCGTTATAATTAAGCATGCTAGTCTTTGGATACTAGTAAGCTTTTTAATCACTGAGCTCTGACAAGCCTGACACCACACAAGAGCCCCATAGGAGATCTGCGGGCAAATAACTGTCTCGTAGAGCCAGCAAGCCATATGCGTCCTCATCCCCCACGTCAAACCAACAGTGCATCTGGACGCTAAGAGTGCCCACTTCGCCCTGTTAATTATAATAGAAAGATGATAGTTCAAAGCCAGCGTTGTGGCTCAATGGCTAAGGCTTCGGACTGCGGAGAGCAAAGTCAAAGATTCGAATCCCCATTGAGCCCACAGTCGGTATTTCACTCGTTGAATAAAGTGCACACACAGGCCTATAGCCCATGTGGACTGGCGAGGAAAAAAAAAAAAAGAAAAGAAAAAAGTCAGCTAGCAATCTAGGTATACCCCTAGATATTTATCTTTCTCGGAAAGTCCCAATCGAACTCCATTTAGTTTTAAACCCCTCGGTGTTCCAAGATCTCTTTTCCTCATAAAAGGCAAGATGATGATTTTTCCAGAGTTGACTGATAGTCCTTCCCTGGAACAACATCTGCTTACTAATTCCAGAGTATCCTGATGATTCCCAAAGTACTTCATATGGTCAGTTATTGCTTTTGATTTTATTATTGATATTGAATATTATTGATTTTGCCAAAGCTAATGAAATGAGAATGTTTCATGAGGCTAACAAAGATTTGGCCAAACAGACACTTACCAACTTGAGTGATCTGCTTAGTAAATTCAGTCCTTATGACCGTTCATACAAAACCATACATGAGAAACTTGAAGAGAAAAATCGTTCACCAATAAATGTTGTTATGCGATTGTACCTATTCAAACATAGCCTAAAAAATAACCTGGGCAGAGATCAATGGTGGATGTATGCATACACGGAAAAATGATTTCCATTTGTAAAACAACTTTTTACGGTGTTCCAACGAGTGTACATAAAACTTGTAGGCTAAAGGAAAGAAAGGTAAGTATGCACTTTCTTGCCACCTTTGAAAATATGATTTCTTTTTGAAAAAGTGGTGAAATATGAGTTTATATTCCTTGAGGAGGTTGATTTCAGCCACGGAAAACTGTTTTTTTTTTTTTTTTTTTTACAAAAAATCTAAAAACTAGTTTTTTATCTGATAGTGATAAAAACAACTTTTTAAAAATGTTATTTTTCAATAACTTTTTATTCAACATTTTTTATGCCAACACTAATACGTCAATAATTTTGCTGAACACTATCTTGTTCAGTAAAATTATTTTTTTGGGCTGAAAAATGCATTTTTTACTCACCTAATCAATCATAACCTAACTTATTCTATTTGTCTATTTACTTAACAACAGCAATCTGTAATTTGCGTTATTTTCCGGTGCCTGGCCTCTGCAACGACCGGTGGGCCGTCACTCAGGCAGGAATATAGGCGAATTTGATTTTTGTGACTGATAGTTGACAGTTGTTGTATATAATGATCACGTAATGGCCGCTAAGTACGATTTGCCTTGAAAGTAGTTTTTCCATTATTTCTCAAGAAATAATTGTAATAAACCAAAATAGTTTTCAAATTAGTATCCTTATGAATTAATTACAATAAATTATTTAAATAAATTTATTGTAATTTTTAAAAATGATTGTGAAAAAAATTGATAATTTTACTCTTTAGTACTGTAATTTCAAAAAGTTTTTAGAAAAAAAAGTTTCACAAAGAGATTTTTTGCAAAGGAGACTGTCCTGTGACAAATTTGTGATACAGTTGCTTTTTTTTCAAAATAAATTACTTATGTTTTATTTGAACTATCTTTTTAGAATTAATACTTATATACATATTGGCTAATAATAAACAAATTTTAATCACTGGTGCTAAATGTATGAGTGAATAAGCAATAAATTAAGACGATGTGTTTGCTGGTTGCATTATTTTCTAAATATCATTGTATAATATTTTGAGGGAATGTGTATAAGTCAATGTGATTCTATCCTGTATCTTGTTAGTTGCTAAACTCATATCTTTTTTATCATACACCAATCAAATTAAAACATGTTATTTAATGTTACTGGTTTACAAAATAAACATTTTTATGTAATCATACCCAAATTGGGATTTTATTAAACTTGAAATGTGATACAGTATATAATAATAATGTATAGTAAACAATAATAATAAAAATATCACATTATATTTCAATATTACATTATATTCCTTTACTATTTATAAATGCACGGGCTCACAATTTTTTTCTCTATAGGTTGATTAATAATATCGATTAACCAAACCCCCAATTTTTTTTCTGGCTACGGCCTTGAGGCTTTCATTCATGATGCCTGAAACAGTGTTACAAAACTTACTGTTGACGATCAGAGCTACGTCTTCTGCATATCCCTGTATGAAGACACCGGTATCAGTTAATGATCTCAAAAGGTCATCAACCTCCAAATTCCACTTTAGTGGGCAAAGTGCCCCACCGTCATGACCTGCTTGGATCCATCCACTTGCATAGTGTTGATGGAACTCCACGCTCCTGGATACTACGGGCAATTGTTCCATGAGATGTATCGTCAAGGGTACCCTTAATGTCTAGAAAAACACAGAGAACAAACTCTTTATTCTCTAATGCATCTTCTGCTCTACATACCAGTTTGTTGAGGGCAGTGATGCACGATTTACCATTCATCATTATTAATTAATTAAATAATCTATTAAATGTTAATAAATACAAATCTGTTAAATTAAGTGTTAATTAATCACAGTGGCAACTTGTGGCCTAGTAAAGTAGGGGTTCACATACCAGGGGGTTTGGGATTACAGAGTACCACACAAGTAAAAGTGCACACATAAAATTTTTAAAAAATGATTCGCTTAAACATGCATTTTAAACTATTTTAAAACATATTTTAACTTTGTTAAAAACTATACTTAAGCTGTTATATATTGTTTCCAAACTAAGTTTTTAAGATATAAAATAATTATTGGTAGGCGTAGCTGTGCAAATAAAGAACAAGAAATTTTATATATTTTAATAATTACTCAAGCCAAAAAATCCTACTTCCTTTTTAAATTGTTGTTTGGTTAACTATTTTTTGTAGTTTAAAAGAAAGATGTAGTTTTGAATTTTTCTGTTATGCACAATAATAATAATTTTCGTCTGTTATACAAATCAAAAACATCACCTGTACTGCAAAGAGTTAATTGTAAATAACTGCAATTTTAGCAATTATTGCAGACACTCTGTTGCCACCGTGTGACCATACGTGATGAGAGGAGTGGGAGTGGAGCACACGGTAAGTGTGCGCCGTTGGCTTCTATTACAAGATGGCCCCCACCACCACCGTCCACGAAGACTAGCTGATAGGCCTGCATATACGCTGTGGAGCACAACCGGGACTGTGCGACAGTACTGCGGGATTAGCGGAAGCTAGCTGAAGGTGCTTCTATGGGTTTTCTAACGTTTAAGAGTTTAAAAGGAGCTAGCTGAAGGTGCTTCTTTGGGTTTTCTAACGTTTAAGAGTTTAAAAGACATTGAATCACATATTTCGTAATTTCAATGAGTAAATAATTTTACCTAAACTTTAAATGTGGTTCATTTTCTTTTTACAAATTTCACAGCAGATGTTCTCTTATGGAGCAGCCACCAACGATTAATCATTGGGTCTCTTTGGTAATTTACAAAACTACTCTCAAGCTCCTGAAGTGCTGTACTAGTTTCATTATTCTTTTCTGCAGGATGTTTATAATTTTTAACTTAAAAGAGATGTATTTTTTTTACAGAGAGCTCAACCTAAATGTGTAGAAGACAGAGGAGGAGTTGTAGATGACAATTATTGTCCTGCAAGTTTAAAGCCTTCAGACATAATTCGACCATGTAATTCATTCCCTTGTCAAGCCAAGTGAGTAAGGTCAATTAGTGTAATATTGCACAGACAGGCTCAATCTTAAACTTATCAAATTTTTATTTCACTTAAAGAACACTTCTTTTGATTTTGGATGATTTGAGAACATAAAACAAAAATTGTTTGGGTCCTTATTCATTAGAACAAAAGTTACATAAACTTTGAAAACCACAAATTTTCTTGATATCAATCATATTTTTTCATTGCCTTTGTGGTATCCTTGCATTGTTCAGTTTTATTTGTCTTATTAAGTATATTACTTACTGGTCAGTATAATCTAAAAAGTAATCTCTTCTTCCTTTTACTGTGATTGTAATCTGCAGTATATACCGTTTGTACACCTGCACACATATGTTTCCATTCAATACAGTAGTTACTACACTATTAACTAGTCCCTCCATTTGAGCTGCAGAAACTTGAAGCTACGATGTCTCAAATCATGTTGCTCATGGCTACAACGCCTTAAACTCTTCATTACCACAAGAAAAGAGGCCATTCATATAGTTTGTTAACTATGAAATAAGGTCTTAATTTCTTAATTCCATCCAATAGTTTAATAAAGGTTTGATCTATTAGGGTTTGTCACTCTTAACTCTCCAGTTGAAAGTTATTTTGTTTCCTAACTGGCAGGTAATATTTAGTCCATTTGCGGACTATTTTCTTAAATTAAAAAATAATTATACAGTGTAAACCTACTAATGTTTGGTATCATGGTGATGACAAAAAAAAAATAGGCTATTATATAATATATGTAAAATGTACCAAAACAATACTATATTTTTTCCCCGGTAATTTGAATTTAAAAAAAATTACTCTAAAACAAATTAAAATGAGTGGGGGTATATCCTACAAACAGTGATGCAATAATAAAACAAAAAATTGAAGATAGCCAAGATATTCTAAATTTTATGTAGTTTTAGGAAATATATACATAACGGATGATACCTACATAAATAAATATATTGTACTCCAAAAACTGCATACACTACACAACAATGAAAATTTGTTACTATGGAAACAGTTATAATCAAAAAATTACTAGAAATGTTGTATATGAACACTAAAGAGTTGTAACATGCACTAAAATTTAGATAAAAACCTGCTCTACAAATTAAATAACTTTTTTTGTATGCTTATCTTGGTGTCCATAGGTGTGAGCTTATACTGAATAGTTATAAATAAATAAGAACCTAACATAACCCTTGAATTGAACTATTTTGTTAGTCTACACTTAGGTTTCATTATAAATAACACTTATGTTTACTTTATAAATACATGTTTACATACTTTGATTATTATAAATACTCATCACTATGTACTAATCACTAATTATGATACATATTGCAATATATAAACACCATATAACATGTATTTTGATAATATACATAATTATTATACTATCGAATTCACAAGTGGAAAAACGCTGCATCTCTGTTTACAAACAGCAAATATGAACCGTTCCGTACTACTGCTGCTACGAAGCCCTGAAGATAGCTCTCTACAACGAGGCCGAAACGTCGGCTCCTGATGTTGTACATAGTGTAGGCCTACATAGTTTGACAGGGTCGGACCCAGAAGACCACAATAGTGATATTGATTATATTGACCATGGAAGCTTCTCCAGGAAAGGCCAAGTATTCATTGTGAAATACAATATTTCTTAATAAAATTGATTTAAAGCCCAGTGTTTCCCAACCGATTGCATGTGAGAGCATTCCTGATTGAACGCAGATTCTTCAAACCACAAAAAAAATAAAGGAAAATACATTCTTATAGTGAGGGAAATTTATTTTTTTAACTGAAAACATTGCTCCAGCAGAACAAAATGCAATTAATAAACTATAATCATTGTGAATAAAGTGGACAAAATTTAAATGGTTCTCAGTTTTTGTACAAATCATAGCATAGCCTTAAATGTTCATAGATACAACTAGTGGTACGCCAAGTCACAGAAGAAACCTCAGGTGGTGCTCAACTACTAAATGTCAAGGTTCCTATTATACATTAGAGGTTACCTCACTCTCATATGGTCTATATAAGCTGAGTTGTGACGTTAGAGGCCGACCTCGAACACAGCCTGCTGAAAAATTACATACTAAAACACATTACTGTTTTTTTTTTTTTCAATAGTATTATAGAATTAATTAAATTTCTGTGTTTTTAATATTATTTAAAGTGGTAAATACCTATTTTTATGTGTTATATTTATTTAGTAACTGCTAAATAATATAAATATTAAATCAGTCACTTACATACGAGGTTTGGCTAGAAAGAAACCGGACTAGTATTGCTGTTGCCACAGAACGAATGCAATAAGGCTGAATATCGTACTGCTGGTCACGTGACTCCCCCTCCACTCACTGCTTGAATTTTGTCTCTCTCCTGCATTCATTCCGCCTGTGGCATCAGTTATAAGCATATAACCTTTTGTCTCTGCGTCGGTAAAATATTGAGTTTCCAGAAAAAACAGCATGTAAACATTACATTTTTTTACTTGGAAAATCTGCAAGTGAAACATTTTTAATATAAGAACAAATGCTTTATGTCAAAGCCCTTGCTTCTCCACGGCAAAAAAAGCATTAATGACAAAGTCAAAATTCAAGGCCATAATGATTGTGTTTTTTGATATCAAAGGCACTGTATTGGGTACCTGAGGGGAAAACAATCAACCAAAATTACTATATTAGCGTCTGACTACCCTACGTGAGCGAGTACGGAATGATTTTTGCAAAAACAAGTCATGGATTTTCCACCAGGAACATGCCCCGGCATATATTTTCAACATATCAATATATCGCAAACCAAATATGAAAAGAAAAAAATCTATTTATCTGGTAGTCGTTATATCGAATTGTAAATAATTTATCTGTTTAAAATCATACACTAACTCACATTTCCTGACCAAAAATACTCTATTTTTTGCTGTCACTGTTTAGAATAACCTACTGAATGTAAAAATTAAATACATTTATCTACACAAGACAAGTTGTAGTCTGTGATATTTGATTTTAAAAATTCAAAATTATAATAACTATACCGGTACCTTTAATTATTATTTTAATTAAAAAATAATAATGAAATAACATTGTTATATTTCTTTTTAACATTTAAAATGCCTTTAGGCTTTTTATAAACATTAAAAATTAAACAAATTAATTCCTTAAGGCATCTTACAGTCAGTGTTGCCAACTTTTTTATTTTATTTTTTTAACAAATAAATAAACTTTATTTCTCCTAATGTTAATGATAATATATGTTTAAACATACATAACTCACACAGAACTTCATTTGCCTGTTCCACTGATTGGTCTACAATAAACTACATTTTAGTATGTTAATCTCACTTAAAAAACTAAATACACTACTTTATTATTTAAATGCATAAGAGTCGATTTAAATGTGTAATTTTCAAATCAATGATTTTGAGGAGAGAGAATAACGTCATTATATAGTGATACGATATATCGGACCAAAATATCGATACTAATATATCAAAACATTTTTATCTATATTTTCGATATATTGTTGCCATCCCTAGCCCCCAACGCTTTATCAGTGAAGACGTTTTTGACAAACCACAACATTCCTGTGTTGTGACCATCCATCATACTCACTTAACTTGGCCCCTGTGACTTTTTTTGATTTCGTAAGTCAAGTCAGCATTGAAAGGAACGAGATTTAAGACTGTTGAAGTAGTAAAAGAAAAAACGATGGAAGTCTTGAACGGGCTTACAGAAAATGATCTCCAGCAGTGCTACACCCAGTGGAAATCTTGCATGGAGCGGTGTAGATAACGAGGAGGGGAGTACATTGAAGGAGATAACATCAAAATATAAATATTTGTAAGTAAATATTATTTTCAGCCTCAGTGCGGTTTTTTCTAGCCACACCTCGAATCTGTTTATTAAGTCCTGGCAAAATTAATGTAAGTACTGATATATTTTTGTTCGAAGGTTATTTTTGGCATTGAATTGTTAATGATTGGTATAAAATGATGGAGACTTTCAATGCTTCAAGTGTTTTAAGAAACGAACAATGTTTCTAAAAAAAACATTCCTTTCGTCTTCAGGTGTTACTTAGTACACCTGAAGAAGAAAGAAGTTTTTTCATAACTGTTGAAAAGTATTTGTTCAATAAAAAACTTGAAGCATTGGCAATATCCAATCATTTTCTAGCTATATATGTTCTTCAAAAGATGACGTGCTTAATGTCATGACTTGAACTTGTTAACAATATTGAAAGAAACTTTAATATTTGCAAAACATAATATGGCCAGGTCAATATAAATATCCCTTAACCCATTACAGATCATGTAGCGTAGCACAGCGCGTTCCGGGCCTACAAGTACGAATTAATTTCGCAATATGGTGCTACACCTACCCAGCTGGCCTAGCGCACTCGCAAATTCTACATGTTTTGTTGTTATTTACGTTACATTAACATTACACTGACCATATTAGGAGTCTATGTAATTCGGATGATCGCAATTTATCCTCCATTTTACTGGAAATCATAAACACTACAAAACGATAAGACCGAACACAAGGACTTCATTCCCCAAAATAATATCAAGTAGTCCAGACAACAGGGAAAGGAAACAATAACAAAGATAAGATAAGAAGACAGAGTGTGACCCTCAAAACAAATGGGTGCATTGTAACAGGGATAACACTGACTACATTTTGTATAATTATGTGTGATAGTTTTTTAAGAAAATTTTACTTTCATAACAGTAATCCGTAGTATCTAAGCACGTAGTGTTAAGTTTTCTTTAATCAGAATGGGTTAAGGGATTAAAAAAAGTTCCAAAACATAATTAAAGAGTTTAAGAATTTCCTATGCGCAGGTCTCTGACGCCCATGTAGGCTCATTTCCCCTTAATAAATGTAATTTTTATAATCAGGCAAAATATGTGTTTCTCTTGATTTTGGTTTTTTCTCTCAACTTTCAAAATTAGTTTCTAAAATAGAACACTGATAGACTTAATTATTTTACTTTATGTTTTATTTTAAGTGGTATTTTAGTTATTTTAATTTGTTGATGTAAATTATGGAAACTAAGTGATTCATTATTCATTGATAAGACGCCGATTGTAGAGATATGGGCGAATATGAGGGGTGAATGAGTGTAGATTAATGAGTGTAGTCATTGTTACTATCTGAGTTCGACTTAGCTCAGAAAGGGCTATTATAGCCCAATAGCCAGTCCAACTAAGGGACCTACAACTTTACATGGAATCTGAACCACGTAGTGTTGGTCTGATTTTCAGCTAACTGACAATCCTGACACTCAGTTCTCTTCCCTACACAAGATCTGAACCTTGACTATCATCCAACATGGACAGTCTAGACTTCCCTAGTATTTTGTTTAAAAACAGGGTTTGTGAAGTACATTTTTTATTTGCTGTATATTTGAAACTTTTATTTTTGTACTTTTGTGGTAATAAAAGTGATTTTTTTTTTTATTTTGATATTATTGGAAATCTATTTGTTTACAGATGGTGGGTGAGTGTATGGTCTGATTGCATATGCATGGGCCAGTCCAGCTTGATGTTTCGTAGTGTACTGTGCTTGCGGTCGACTGATGAAAGTGGAACTCGCTCGGAGATAGTTAAAGAGTCAGAGTGTGCTAACCACAAGAAACCTCGCTCACAGAAACCCTGCAATGAAACTGAAGAGACCAATCAAAACTGCTTGATCAAGAGAGATGTGCATAATGATGAAATGTTCAGGTAGGTGTATTTACACCCTTGAATAAAATGGGATGAATCTAATTCTGAGTAATAATTACGTTATACTTTCATAAAAATATGATCAGGAAGTAATAATCTTAGAAATGTATTGTTTGCACTTACTTAATTGTTGCGTGTTTACTTAATGTATTAACTAAAATTATTGAGTGTGTGTGTGTGTGTGTGTGTGTGTGTGTGTGTGTGTGTGTGTGTGTGTGTGTGTGTGTGTGTGTGTGTGTGTGTGTGCGTGTGCGTGCGTGCGTGCGTGCGTGCGTGCGTACGTGCGTGCGAGCGAGTGAGAGAGAGAGAAGCTACATTTGTTAAAGGAGAAGCTCTGTGTTATAGCAAAACTTCCAAACTGTGATATATTCTTCCATTCCTAGTTTTCTATATGTGATTTTCACTACTATTATTATTATTCATTAGTGAGACTCCGATCGTAGATGTATGGCCGCATATGAGGGGTGAATAAGTGTGGTGAGAAGATGAGCAAATGTAGTCATTGATACAAACTAAGATCAACTGTTCCTCAGAAAGAGCTATTTATTAATAGACCAGTAGCCAGGGCAACTCAGAACCTACAGCTTTACATGGGATCTGAACAACGTAGTATTGGTCTGATTTTCAGTTTACTGACAAGCCTGATACTCAGTTCTATTTTTTACACAACATCTCTGAACTTTGATTATCACACAACATGGACACCACAAACTTCTCTAGTAGTGTCCACGTCGATAGCAACCACTGATGTGTCGGTATTAAGAGGACTGAGCATAGAACTTATCACCTACAATCTCCTTAATACTGTTTCCCCAAGTAGCTGTGTTATGGTAGCACTACCCTACTAGTGCCGACCGTAGTTCTGGAGCCATTATCTTCTCTTCCATTGTATATTTTGATAATTAAATTCCAAGCCAACGTGTTTCTGGGTCTTTTCCCAACATGTATTGTATTCCCAACCAATTCTCCATTTCTCACTCAGTCACTTTTGCCTTACAGTAGATCAATAAACTTCACTTTAACCTGTTGTTTGAGAGAGGAGAATCCAAAAAAGTAATTGTTTCAGAACAAGAGTTCTGCTCCAGCACTGTTTTCATTACAGTACCCATAACCTCTAGTTTCCTCAACAGAAAGACCAAACCATTGAACAAGTTTTACAAATAAAAAAAGATTATTTTTAATAGTGATAGTTCAAAATAGTCAAGCTTAGTATTTTTGCAGTATATTCTGTTGGTTTTATCAATTAAATGAATTTGCCCTTAGTAACTAAATGGAAATGTTTTCTTTTCTGTACTGGTGTCTTTTTATACATCATCCTGTAAAAATTACGTCCGGAACAACTTTGGACAACACCTACCGTAAAATGGGATGAATCGGAAAACTTTATAACTTCTAACATGAAAATGTACTAAAAGCTTTTGATTTGAAACATTAAATTTGGTCCTAAAACCTGGGTCTTGTCTAAGTCTAAGAGTTTTTATCAAAAAATTACACTTTTGATTTTTTTTTAATTTAAAACAATTTTTTCTTGGTTTTCCGATTTACCCCAAGCATAGGGGTGAATCAGAACACACATTAAAATCTTTGAGTATTCCTATTCAAACATTTAAAGGGTAAATAAAATCACCTAGTAATTATAAGGCATACTATAATTTATAATAAAATTATATATTTACTATTAAAAAAAATTGTATATGGAAAAACATAGATTTTCAACATTTAAAACTTGAATAAAACAGTAACTACCCCATCAAACACTGAGAAACATATCTTAGTCTACTTTATTTCTCTCAGTACAGGTTTAATGTTGTAAGGTAATTTTTAAAACTTATCATGTCTTTGAAATGAGAAGATGTCTTGATGTCATCAGGCTCTAGTTTCCTCACTACATCTTCAGGAAGGAAAGATGCTTCTTCTTCCATCTCAGAAAATTTCCAAGTGTTAGGCACTCTTTTGTATTTCCAAGTTTTAGGTACTATTTTGTAGAAAACTGCAACGTATTCATCATCAACATCTGGATATAGGTATAGCACTTTGGTAACATAAAGTCTATTTGATCTTTTTGTTTTCCAATAAATTTTAACCATCAAGAAGTTATTTGGAGAAAACTAATTTGGAATTAGGTTTCCTTCATCTTTCAGGTGAAAGTGAATCTGAGGTCGTAGAAAGTATTAAGTCCTTGTCTCTATCTTGAATGGAGTAATCATCTGATTCTTCTGATGAAGAAAAGTGACGTCTTTTGCCACCAGTTTAACTCTTCTTTGTTATGTATAAAGGTTCTTCATTGTCCTTTGAGGGTCCCGCTCAGGGCCGTAACTACCATTGGGGCAACCGGGGCAGAGCCCCGGGGCCTCCGGCTATGGGGGGCCCCACAGGGGCCCCCGTTTGGTTGGCCGTGCATAGATTTTAATGATGAAAATAAAAATATGTGTTTTAAAAGCCGATTCCAACGAAATATTTTCGAATGATACAATTAAAAAAAATCTTACAGGGGCACCCTAGACCTCAACATAAACTTTTAGTTTTTCAATGGGCAAATTAGTCTTTTCGACTAAAATACAATTGCATACACTGCAGTTGCTTAGAGTCTCGGCTGTCGCGCCGAACTGAGTGACCTTGTGCACTCGGAGTGGGTGGGGAGAATCCTCCATTTTGCTTTTTTGTTGTTTCGGTTAGTCACTTGTCATTTTTGTCGATTTTTGAGTATGATTATTCCTCATTTTGTACTTTAATAATTTAAGAAAACTTCTAAACATTCTGAATAAATCTTCAAAATGTAATAAGTGAAGTGGTATAGAGTGTATGTTAAGCTACGTTCTTACTTTGTGTCTCAAGAGATTTAAAACTAATAAAATTGAAACGGTAAAATAAAATTACTATTTATAATGTAAATCTTTTGATAATAACATCATATTTGTAAAAAGACAAATTACCTTTAACTTTGTTCGGCTACACTGTAGGTTTGTAATCGCCTTATACTGCCAATAAGCAATATAACGCGATTACAGACCTACAGTGTAGCCGAACAATATAATTAACATTATAGTATATTTTTTTATGAAAACAATAAAGGTTTTATATTGATGGTACTTGCAAAATGATTTTGCTTAAAAAAGGTGATTTCAAACTTTTTTGTATTAGTCAACTAAAATAGCAATATGTAGGTACAAGAAACTTCAGTCATGGAATGCATTAAAATGCATTTTCAAAGGGTTAAATATAAAAAATATTCCGGTTGAGGACCCCCTTTCCGCTGGGGGGTAAACCCCCCAGACACCCCGGTAGGGGGCCCCCAGATCACGTTTGCCCCGGGGCCCCCAACATCGTAGTTACGGCCCTGGCCCGCTTGGTCACAGGATGAGCCCATCTCTGCAGGGCTTTCAAAATCTTTAACATCAACACTTTTATAATCTGTGCTATGTTGTGACAGCTACTTTATGTTTTCCAGCACTCTTTTGGAGGCTTAATCCTGCCTCAAAATCTTCTATAGCTCCTTTGATCGCTTCAAGATCGGCTTGCGTTTTCTTTGTTGCTGCAACTTTGATGTATTTCTTAGGTATCTTGTTTAAAGTAGGCTACCTTCCAGACACCGTAACCTGAAACAAACCACAAAATATATAAAACACATAAATAATGACATGAATACATTACTCTATGGACTGTTAAAATGTCTGGGGTGAATCTGAATACCATTTTTTTCTTGTTCCAAATCATCCCGCAACTCTCAAATGTATGACGCAATAACACAAATCAAGATGTAACATTTAATGATGTAACTTGAAGTTAAATTACATTATGCCTATTGTTTTACGTGAATGTCACCAAATAAAAGAGTAATACTCCTAAGCCTATATATTTAATAGGTTTGTACTTACATGTAAAGTTATGGATAGGTTGAAATTCGATGAATTTCTTCATGCAACTTTCATGATTTGCTGTCAGGCTGTCAGTGATGCCAACCTCTTAACATTGTATTTTCCCATCAGTTGTCTGTCATATCAGCCAACTGATGAAATATTTGGAGGGGAATAATTCCCACATATATGTTGTAGATGCACTTATAGTATACAATGATGAAGTTTTGTACCAGTTTACCCCACCGTTCCAATTCACTCCGGACATTTTACAGTATTCTTTTAAAAATAATTTTTGTTTAGGAGCTTTAGTAACAAGTTTAAAAATATAATATAATTTCAAAATTATAGGTAAAATTACATACTTAAACAGATTATAAACTAAGTTTTATGAATGCCATTTTTTAAAAGTTGTATGTCAACTAACATTCTGGCAATAATAAGCCAAAAATTACTTATAAACCACATTTAATTTTTATAAAAAGTATTTGAAAATAATCAATTGTGGAAAACTAATAATAAATAGTTATCAAGTATAATATACCCAGTTGTATTTAATTAAATCAGGGATGTGTCAATTCCAAAATGTTATCGATTCCTGATTCCAATTACCAAGATTACGAAAATAAGGTAAAATCTCATGATCTCCCATGTAACATTTCAATGATGGATCTAAATAGTAGTACCTGTATTATTTTATATTTTATGTTTAAGGTCCCAATATATATTAAACCTTTCAATGGTGGCTATTTTTTGGAAGGGTGTTACAAAAGTGCCGTGTGGCATTTTTACTACTTTTGTATGGGTTTGGGGAAAACAATGTTACTTTTTTATTTGAAGGGTCAGAATAAATACTATTATACCATATTATAGCTTACTAATTGAGGATTAACATTCATCATAATTATTCTATTTGTAATGCTCTTATAAATAATTATTTTTTTAAGTAGTCACCAAAAGTTTTTTAAATTTTTTCTGTTTCTGGTGTTCCACATTAAAGAAATGATTGCTATACATTTTTTTATATATAACACAAAACACATTTAATTTTCTATATATATATATATATATATATATATATATATATATATATATATAATCAAATGTTATGGTTCTATATTCATAAACCAAAAATTTTACTTTTACTCGTTAGCTGTTAGTGAGAACTTTTTGCACATGCGTCAGCGACCGCGGCTATAGTAATGACTTCATAATAATGATTTTTAAATGTTTTGATGACATAAAATATACTTTAAATGAAAGGCTAGTTTGTCTCGAGCAGATTTATACAATATATTTGAAAAAAATAAGCATTTACTGAATATTAATAAAAGTTTTGTAAACGTTTGGCTTAACCGGATGTTTGTACTTCTAGCACATTTTAAAATATCTGGCTTAACCGGAGGTTGGTACTGAAGGTATTAAACAATCGGATCTATTGTTTTTAAAATTCAATTGAAAGTATTTAAAAATCCAAACAATAGAATTGCAATTTTCACAAGCCTGTAATTAAAATGATAATTATGAAATTTTCAAGAATATTTATTTTAATTAATATGGAATCAAATATTCTCATGTTTATTATTTTCTTAGCCCCTCGGTGATGGTATGATTACTTATTAGATTAATAGTCTAGTAGTAATCAGTGGTCTGTATATAACTATCTGGCTGTGGTCTAGGACACCAAGTATTTATGAAATATTTTAAAGGCATATTACACACAGAAAGGCATATTACACACAGAAAGGCATATTACACACAGAAAGATTAACAATAAAACTGATTTTCTTTTCACTTAAATGCACCTTATTTATTTGGAAAGTATTTTAAAAACTGCATATTTTAAAAAGCAAATGTTTATTATTTTAAAAAAGAAGTGTAATACTTAACTTCCCTTCATGTTTGATGTTATATTTATCTGCAACAAATATTATTTCCTGCATCTTAAAAATTACATGAATAATACATAAAAAATTAAAATATTTTTGTTAGAAACATACTTTTGATGGTTAATCATTGTAAAATGAAATAAACAATATTTGGGACCGTCCTTAAACTACTTAGTCTCTTGAGGTCATAAACAAGTCTATAGTGAAGTCCACATAAAAACCCCAATCCTGCAAAAGAAATAGTTCACTTGTAGTTAATGTGGGCATATTTTCAAAAGTGACAAGCACATAAAAGTCTGTCTTCAAAGTGTAATGACCAATTTCGCTTTTTTTGAACTCATCGTACATCAAAGCAAATAATAATTAGTTTCATTTAAATTGTTTCAAAATGAAGATCTACACAATTTTTCATTGGTTGATACTTGCACAGTTGTGCTATTATTATTATTATTATTAATTTAGAAAAATATTACTGTTTGTTTTCACCACAAATAACCAATTTTTAAATGAAAGCATGCACCAAATCATCTCAGCTATCCAAAGCATAAATCAGATTCTATTATTTATACAAGAAACTGCAGGCTCTGATACCAACCATTTCAAATTAAGTTAAAGAACAATACTTGCAAGATTAATTGACTACTAAACACTTCCATAGTTATTCGAGAAAATCTAAGTTTCTGAAAAAAATATTAATTTTCAGTTTTGTTGATTTTATAAAAGAACAGATTGATAAAATGTTTTATGCAATTGTTTGGGCTATGAACTTCATAGAAAGCTAAATTTCCAAGGAGCTGATTAAGTGCCCTAAGATAGCCTTAAGAGCTCTCAGTAGGGTTGGATATAGAGAATTTTATAAATCACCTAAAGGAGGTATAAATAAGCAGTTATATCACAGATTATCCGGATATGAACGCTGAAACAGCTTGTGTGTATTTTAAGTTGAATATGAATGATTTGCCATATCGGTTCTATCAACCTTCTGACCAATATTGATCATATTCTTACAAACTATCTGAGAAACGATGCAAAGACACTATCTTTATGCTGATCATATAATCTTAATATTAAAAAGTATAGTACCTGAAGAACAGGGCATTAAACCTAATGATACATATACACCTACCAAACTTATATATCCCCAAGGCTACAATTACAATACTTATAATCAGGAATCCACATAAACCATCTACACCTACCAAGCTTGGATATCTTCAAGGGTACAAATACACTACTCATAATTAGGAATCCACATAAACCATCTACACATACCAAACTTAGATATCTTCAAGGCTACAAATACACTACTCATAATTAGGAATCCACATAAACCATCTACACATACCAAACTTAGATATCTTCAAGGCTACAAATACACTACTCATAATTAGGAATCCACATAAACCATCTACACATACCAAACTTAGATATCTTCAAGGCTACAAATACACTACTCATAATTAGGAATCCACATAAACCATCTACACATACCAAACTTAGATATCTTCAAGGCTACAAATACACTACTCATAATTAGGAATCCACATAACCCATCTACACATACCAAACTTAGATATCTTCAAGGCTACAAATACACTACTCATAATTAGGAATCCACATAAACCATCTACACATACCAAACTTAGATATCTTCAAGGCTACAAATACACTACTCATAATTAGGAATCCACATAAACCATCTACACCTACCAAGCTTGGATATCTTCAAGGGTACAAATACACTACTCATAATTAGGAATCCACATAAACCATCTACACATACCAAACTTAGATATCTTCAAAGCTACAAATACACTACTCATAATTAGGAATCCACATAAACCATCTACACTTACCAAGCTTAGATATCTTCAAGGCTACAAATACACTACTCATAATTAGGAATCCACATAAACCATCTACACTTACCAAGCTTAGATATCTTCAAGGCTACAAATACACTACTCATAATTAGGAATCCACATAAACCATCTACACTTACCAAGCTTAGATATTCCCAAGGCTGCAAATACAATACTTATAATTAGGAACCCACATAACCCATCTACACATACCAAACTTAGATATCTTCAAGGCTACAAATACACTACTCATAATTAGGAATCCACATAAACCATCTACACCTACCAAGCTTGGATATCTTCAAGGGTACAAATACACTACTCATAATTAGGAATCCACATAAACCATCTACACATACCAAACTTAGATATCTTCAAAGCTACAAATACACTACTCATAATTAGGAATCCACATAAACCATCTACACTTACCAAGCTTAGATATCTTCAAGGCTACAAATACACTACTCATAATTAGGAATCCACATAAACCATCTACACTTACCAAGCTTAGATATCTTCAAGGCTACAAATACACTACTCATAATTAGGAATCCACATAAACCATCTACACATACCAAACTTAGATATCTTCAAGGCTACAAATACACTACTCATAATTAGGAATCCACATAAACCATCTACACATACCAAACTTAGATATCTTCAAGGCTACAAATACACTACTCATAATTAGGAATCCACATAAACCATCTTCACATACCAAACTTAGATATCTTCAAGGGTACAAATGCACTACTCATAATTAGGAATCCACATAAACCATCTACACATACCAAGCTTAGATATTCCCAAGGCTGCAAATACAATACTCATAATTAGGAATCCACATAAACCATCTACACATACCAAGCTTAGATATCTTCAAGGCTACAAATACACTACTCATAATTAGGAATCCACATAAACCATCTACACTTACCAAGCTTAGATATCTTCAAGGCTACAAATACACTACTCATAATTAGGAATCCACATAAACCATCTACACATACCAAGCTTAGATATTCCCAAGGCTGCAAATACAATACTCATAATTAGGAATCCACATAAACCATCTACACATACCAAGCTTAGATATCTTCAAGGCTACAAATACACTACTCATAATTAGGAATCCACATAAACCATCTACACTTACCAAGCTTAGATATCTTCAAGGCTACAAATACACTACTCATAATTAGGAATCCACATAAACCATCTACACATACCAAGCTTAGATATTCCCAAGGCTGCAAATACAATACTTATAATTAGGAACCCACATAACCCATCTACACATACCAAACTTAGATATCTTCAAGGCTACAAATACACTACTCATAATTAGGAATCCACATAAACCATCTACACATACCAAACTTAGATATCTTCAAGGCTACAAATACACTACTCATAATTAGGAATCCACATAAACCATCTACACATACCAAACTTAGATATCTTCAAAGCTACAAATACACTACTCATAATTAGGAACCCACATAACCCATCTAAACCTACCTAACTTAGATATCCCCAAGGCCACAAATACAATACTCATAATCAGGAACCCACATAACCCATCTACACATACCAAACTTAGATATCTTCAAGGCTACAAATACACTACTCATAATTAGGAATCCACATAAACCATCTACACATACCAAACTTAGATATCTTCAAGGCTACAAATACACTACTTATAATTAGGAATCCACATAAACCATCTACACATACCAAACTTAGATATCTTCAAGGGTACAAATGCACTACTCATAATTAGGAATCCACATAAACCATCTACACATACCAAACTTAGATATCTTCAAGGCTACAAATGCACTACTCATAATTAGGAATCCACATAAACCATCTACACATACCAAGCTTAGATATTCCCAAGGCTGCAAATACAATACTCATAATTAGGAATCCACATAAACCATCTACACATACCAAGCTTAGATATCTTCAAGGCTACAAATACACTACTCATAATTAGGAATCCACATAAACCATCTACACTTACCAAGCTTAGATATCTTCAAGGCTACAAATACACTACTCATAATTAGGAATCCACATAAACCATCTACACATACCAAACTTAGATATCTTCAAGGCTACAAATACACTACTCATAATTAGGAATCCACATAAACCATCTACACATACCAAACTTAGATATCTTCAAGGGTACAAATGCACTACTCATAATTAGGAATCCACATAAACCATCTACACATACCAAGCTTAGATATTCCCAAGGCTGCAAATACAATACTTATAATTAGGAACCCACATAACCCATCTACACATACCAAACTTAGATATCTTCAAGGCTACAAATACACTACTCATAATTAGGAATCCACATAAACCATCTACACATACCAAACTTAGATATCTTCAAGGCTACAAATACACTACTCATAATTAGGAATCCACATAAACCATCTACACATACCAAACTTAGATATCTTCAAGGCTACAAATGCACTACTCATAATTAGGAATCCACATAAACCATCTACACATACCAAGCTTAGATATTCCCAAGGCTGCAAATACAATACTCATAATTAGGAATCCACATAAACCATCTACACATACCAAGCTTAGATATCTTCAAGGCTACAAATACACTACTCATAATTAGGAATCCACATAAACCATCTACACTTACCAAGCTTAGATATCTTCAAGGCTACAAATACACTACTCATAATTAGGAATCCACATAAACCATCTACACTTACCAAGCTTAGATATCTTCAAGGCTACAAATACACTACTCATAATTAGGAATCCACATAAACCATCTACACTTACCAAGCTTAGATATCTTCAAGGCTACAAATACACTACTCATAATTAGGAATCCACATAAACCATCTACACATACCAAACTTAGATATCTTCAAGGCTACAAATACACTACTCATAATTAGGAATCCACATAAACCATCTACACATACCAAACTTAGATATCTTCAAGGCTACAAATACACTACTCATAATTAGGAATCCACATAAACCATCTTCACATACCAAACTTAGATATCTTCAAGGGTACAAATGCACTACTCATAATTAGGAATCCACATAAACCATCTACACATACCAAGCTTAGATATTCCCAAGGCTGCAAATACAATACTCATAATTAGGAATCCACATAAACCATCTACACATACCAAGCTTAGATATCTTCAAGGCTACAAATACACTACTCATAATTAGGAATCCACATAAACCATCTACACTTACCAAGCTTAGATATCTTCAAGGCTACAAATACACTACTCATAATTAGGAATCCACATAAACCATCTACACATACCAAGCTTAGATATTCCCAAGGCTGCAAATACAATACTCATAATTAGGAATCCACATAAACCATCTACACATACCAAGCTTAGATATCTTCAAGGCTACAAATACACTACTCATAATTAGGAATCCACATAAACCATCTACACTTACCAAGCTTAGATATCTTCAAGGCTACAAATACACTACTCATAATTAGGAATCCACATAAACCATCTACACATACCAAGCTTAGATATTCCCAAGGCTGCAAATACAATACTTATAATTAGGAACCCACATAACCCATCTACACATACCAAACTTAGATATCTTCAAGGCTACAAATACACTACTCATAATTAGGAATCCACATAAACCATCTACACATACCAAACTTAGATATCTTCAAGGCTACAAATACACTACTCATAATTAGGAATCCACATAAACCATCTACACATACCAAACTTAGATATCTTCAAGGCTACAAATACAATACTCATAATTAGGAACCCACATAACCCATCTACACCTACCTAACTTAGATATCCCCAAGGCCACAAATACAATACTCATAATCAGGAACCCACATAACCCATCTACACATACCAAACTTAGATATCTTCAAGGCTACAAATACACTACTCATAATTAGGAATCCACATAAACCATCTACACATACCAAACTTAGATATCTTCAAGGCTACAAATACACTACTTATAATTAGGAATCCACATAAACCATCTACACATACCAAACTTAGATATCTTCAAGGGTACAAATGCACTACTCATAATTAGGAATCCACATAAACCATCTACACTTACCAAGCTTAGATATCTTCAAGGCTACAAATACACTACTCATAATTAGGAATCCACATAAACCATCTACACATACCAAGCTTAGATATTCCCAAGGCTGCAAATACAATACTCATAATTAGGAATCCACATAAACCATCTACACATACCAAACTTAGATATCTTCAAGGCTACAAATACACTACTCATAATTAGGAATCCACATAAACCATCTACACATACCAAACTTAGATATCTTCAAGGCTACAAATGCACTACTCATAATTAGGAATCCACATAAACCATCTACACATACCAAGCTTAGATATTCCCAAGGCTGCAAATACAATACTCATAATTAGGAATCCACATAAACCATCTACACATACCAAGCTTAGATATCTTCAAGGCTACAAATACACTACTCATAATTAGGAATCCACATAAACCATCTACACTTACCAAGCTTAGATATCTTCAAGGCTACAAATACACTACTCATAATTAGGAATCCACATAAACCATCTACACATACCAAACTTAGATATCTTCAAGGCTACAAATACACTACTCATAATTAGGAATCCACATAAACCATCTACACATACCAAACTTAGATATCTTCAAGGGTACAAATGCACTACTCATAATTAGGAATCCACATAAACCATCTACACATACCAAGCTTAGATATTCCCAAGGCTGCAAATACAATACTTATAATTAGGAACCCACATAACCCATCTACACATACCAAACTTAGATATCTTCAAGGCTACAAATACACTACTCATAATTAGGAATCCACATAAACCATCTACACATACCAAACTTAGATATCTTCAAGGCTACAAATACACTACTCATAATTAGGAATCCACATAAACCATCTACACATACCAAACTTAGATATCTTCAAGGCTACAAATGCACTACTCATAATTAGGAATCCACATAAACCATCTACACATACCAAGCTTAGATATTCCCAAGGCTGCAAATACAATACTCATAATTAGGAATCCACATAAACCATCTACACATACCAAGCTTAGATATCTTCAAGGCTACAAATACACTACTCATAATTAGGAATCCACATAAACCATCTACACTTACCAAGCTTAGATATCTTCAAGGCTACAAATACACTACTCATAATTAGGAATCCACATAAACCATCTACACATACCAAGCTTAGATATTCCCAAGGCTGCAAATACAATACTCATAATTAGGAGCCCTTATAACCCATCTACACTTACCAAACTTAGATATCCTTAAGATCTTTTGCCTGCATAATTTTTAGGAAATAAAGAATAATTTTAAGAAAAAACCCTGCAAACAGGAGCAACACTTTACAACAGTCTTGCAGATGAAATAATGACTAAATTGGCAATGACTAGATAAAATTATAAGAGGCAGGTTATTCATTCATATTCATCTCTAAGACGCTGATCGTAGAGATATGGGTGAATATGAGGAGTGAATGAGTGTGATGAGTGTAGATGAGTGTAGTCATTGTTACTATCTGAGTTTGACTTAGTTCAGAAAGGACTATTTATTAATAGCCCAATAGTTACTTGAAAACCTATTCAACGCAAGTATCTGCAAAACATCCCAAGTTGTTTAAGCATAGGTTTGTAATTATAAATAGATATTTCCATAAACTCCCAATATTTATATTATTTTTTATGTGTAATTTTTGAAAGTATCATTTTGCTTTGTTCCTCCGTGAGAAATATTAGTTCAGAATAGCTCGAAATGTTAATAAATTGTGTAATAATTAGATACTCTTATGGTTCTCGATGATTGTTAATAACAATGTTAACCTTGATGAAAGGTTTCATAATGGTAAATTATGAATCTAGTCATTTTTTGACAAATGACAAGAATATTCTTACTGTTGATTTGATTTTTGAAGATGTGCAAGATAAATAAAAGTAACAATTACAAATGCTGACATTTAACACTAATTTACAATGTTAAAAATGAACAAATATGAGGAATACATTCAAATTCTGGGGCGTAGAACTCAGGCGTTGATATGGCAAGTGTGTTCATGAGTCATCATCAGTAAATAAGAATAAATTAAATGATTAACTCTGGAGAATCGATTTTATTTGTGTCCTATGACAAACTATCAATATAATAAATGTCATATACAAGCCTCTCTCAAACCACAAAATTATGTTTGTAAAATTTCATGTTGAAAAATCATTGCTTTTTATGTTACTGACAGTATGATTTCCTACAATAAAGGTAGTGTGTTACTGTTCAAAGGTAACACTGCTTGAAGTAGATAAGCACAGGAATTTCCACAAATATATTTAATCTATATATATAAAATCCAATGTATGTTTGTCTGTCTATCCTTTATGCGCTACCAAACCGTCCAGCCGATCGCCATGAAACTTGGGGAAGTTGTTCTATATACTCCAGGGAAGGTTTCTGTCCTATTCCCGTTTCTTTAATCCCTCAGGGCTCCATCCCTTGGACTTCTAAAGTTTCGATGTTAATCAAATAGCAGGATGCATGAAGGTATATAATTAATATAAAAATATATAATTATTTTAACCCATACACGTACAATGGTACTGACCCACCCATCCAAACATACACGTACAGTGGCATTGACCCACCCGTACACATAGAGTGGTATTGACCCACCCACCCACCCATACACGTACAGTGGCATTGACCCACCCACCCACCTATACACGTACAGTGAGTGGCATTGACCCACCCGCCCACCCATACACGTACAGTGGTATTGACCCACCCGCCCGCCTATACACGTACAGTGAGTGACATTGATCATCACCACTGTACGTGTTTGGGTGGGCGGGTGGGTCATCACCACTGTACGTGTATGGGTGGGCGGTTGGGTCATCACCACTGTACGTGTATGGGTGGGCGGTTGGGTCATCACCACTGTACGTGTATGGGCGGGCGGGTGGGTCATCACCACTGTACGTGTATGGGTGGGCGGGTGGGTTTTAAATATGTCAAAATTATACTGTTTATATTTTTATGTTTTGATTTCTTGTGAAGCTATATTAATTGATTGATTTATTTGATTAATAGCTGTTAAATAAAAACAAACAGATTAAAATTGTGGTAGGCAAAACTTTCAAAATTAAAAATAATTGAGTACAGTAGTAAACTACACAAAACATCAGCTGTTGTAAATTGGATACTGTGTAAACTGAAAGGTTGCTGCACATTTCAATGATACAATCAAAACTCAATATTATGACCGGCGAAGCGGGCGGGTACAGCTAGTTGATAATATTTATCTGTTGTGCAAGAATTTCTTACTGTAAAAATAACCCAATTATCTTATCAAATTTACTTCCCAAAATTATTTAGAATTTGAAGATTGTTTCTTGTTTAGAAAATCAACTTTAAAGGGAATTGTTTTGACATGAAGAATTTCATCTTGAAGCTACAACAAGATTATTCTCTACGATGAATTATGCTAAAGTTACATAGGTTATTGAAAGTTTTATTTAAAGAACAACAAGAATCCAAGAAATAAGATCCTTATTTAATTCAAAGATGACTATATAGGATTTAGCTGAACATTTGATAGTTGCCTCATACAGTTTTTAATAAGTAAACGATAAAGATTACACTCGAATCGAGAGTAGTAAAACATTGCAGAGGGTATTGCAGAGGTAGAGTTTTATTTCCAAGGTTGAGCAAGATGGAAAATCTGTTTATTGGTCAGCTCCCACATAAATTACAGCTGAATATAGAACCAATTCTCAATGGGAACAGTGTGTTACTGAATAACAACGTGAATTGTCTTGCTACCTTCCCCATTATCATCAAGAACGGCAGCCAAATTGATGTTGCATTTGTCAAGAACTTTGGGAATACCTCTATGAAAACATGTTTTAAAAATCGTTCAGTACCTCCGTTGAAAACACTTACGCAAGTGTACTTAATCCAGTTAAAGCCTTCCAGCATTACAATGAAAAATTATTCACATTAGGGGATTGAAAACTAGCAAGTTAAAGACCACTTCAGTAATGTACAAAAACATGATAAGAACTATGAAATGCAAAAATTCAGTAGTATCAGTATAAGAACATTGGACAACTTTTTAAATTTAATAATGACTTCAGTAACAGATTATTTTCGAATAAAACAAACAGAAAATGATGACAAATAATTTTAAAAAAGTTCAAATTGCCTTAAAGATAGTTTACTGTTCTTTATTTTTTAAACTTACTCCCATCACCCAGTTCCTAGATAGTGCAGTTCTCAATAGATTGATGTAATATATTACTAAAATAATAATTGGCTCTCATTATCCTTAACATTTACTGTCAAATCTATTCTAACGAAAAAATAATTAATTAAAAAATATTTTATTTATATGCTGATAGTTATTTTATGCTTTGCATCATGAAGAAGAACCTATAATTATTACAATTGTTTCGTTTTAGGTCCCACAGAGATATGAGGAGGGCGATAAATCCAAAGACAGCATATGTTTTGTCACCTGAAAATGTAGATGAATCAAAACTTTTGCCAGACAAAATCAATGACCTAAATGAAAATAAGATTAATAATAACATCAATCAGAAAAAAGCAGCCAAGTCTCAAGATACCAAAATGACAAATGTTAAGGGAGCATTGAACAAATATAAGTCGAAACAAACTGATAAGGATCCTGACCAATATGATAATAAAAAGAAAACGGTCATGTTGAAAAACAAAGTCATTGACCCTCAAATGTTGCCAGGTGTTTCATATGGCAATGGAGATGAAAAGGAGAAACAGCATTTGATGGTGGAAGAAATGCCACCGGCTTCAGAAAGTTTGAAACAGATAGCCAAACTGAAAAGTCTTTCTGCTTTTGAAGGAGCATCAGATAAAATAAATCAAGCAGACTTTAGCAAGCAAGGATGGGATTCAGATTTAGATTCAAATTGTGGACCATCATCAACTGAATCAAGTTCGTCAGGAGGTCAATGTGATTCAACAACTAGTGAAGTCACAAATGCTACAATAACTTGTAAGGCAATTAGTGAAATTTTGCCTCATGAAAAGACGACATGTTGTAAAACTTCCCCTCATATATTCAATCATTCTCGAACTCAAGAAACCACAACATTACATCCGATTTCTTCATTTCGTGATGATCTGGATTCAAGCTTTGCTCTTACTGTTGTCCCAGTGGATCCTGCAATAAAGCATCCCCAGTCTGATAATGAGTTCATGTATTTAGGTAATATTGGTCTGTATCATATATTGGATGAAGACAACGGAACTATTATAAGTGGCCAGCAGGCAATCGACTTCTTAGAAAATGCCAGACGCAATGCAACTGAAGAACCTGTCATATTGCATGAGGATTCTGATCTCGGTACCTAAACAATACAGTTGAAGATATATTGTACTTTCATTAAAACACTTCAAGTAGAAATGAACAAAATTCCTGATGATTTAATACTAATTAGAGGAGAGTTTTAATATCATCAATAAATCAGTGATGAGAGCTGTGCATGGATGAGCTGAAATATTTTACAAATACTCTAAAATTTTAAATAAATAATTAGTCAACAGCAAATTTGAAATAGAAAGTTTGTCAATTGTGTTAGGAAAACGTACAATTTTGTATATTTAATCATATAGTACGAATAAGATTGTAATAAATAAATATAAAATTTTTTCAGAACTATTTTATTGTTGGTCAATGAAAAATTTAACTACTTCTCAGACACTCAGTATCTGTCATCTGAGGAAGTTGGTATTTATTCAGACAAATTACTATTTTATTGGCATGTCTGACCAATATAGAGATCTCAATAACAACCTAATTAAATTAATATTCCAATAGTTGATTAATACTATTTTCAATTACTGCATTAAATTAGAATCGTTTATTACCATTCTCAAATACATGTAATGTTTATTCAAAAGTATAAGACATTCAAAACTGTCCTTACCAATACTTATGTTCATGACCTCAGTAAAAGAAATAAAATAATGCAAACTAGATGTTTCTGTGTAGTGATTCCTAGCCTGTGGTCCTATAGGTTACAAATGAGCCCCTAAAAGGTTAGATAGTTAATTTTACTGCCACTTCATTGCTAAATAAGAAGATAAATATTGTAATTTTTACTGTACATTTTTTTCAGTGCAAAATTTACTTGAAAAAGATTCTTTGAAGCAAGTAGAATATATTTTATGCTTTGTAAGGGTTTAGTGCTAAAAGAATAAATATTAGCAGGCAGTAACCATTGATATTCATTCTAATAACAGTAAGATGGGTGACATTTTTTAGACATCAATATGACTTTTTGAAGACAAATTTAAAATACTTGTTTATGAACTGCAAGTCGATGGAAGTCACTGAGAGACTGAGCGATATAACATAGGCCTTACTCACATAATTTTACACTATTATGGACCAGTTTTTCATGATACACTACTTACTTACTGTATGCCGCTGTCAATTTGCAATTGAATGAATGAATAAATCAATTTATTTCTGCATGAAATACAAAATACTCGTATCAATTCGTATCATAAACGAAACACGCATATTCGCATGTACAGTATGTATGATTCTCAGGTACAGTAGTAGTGAACCACCCACCCACACACACACACACACACACATATACAGTGATAGTGAAACACCCACCCGCCCAAACACGTACAGTGGTAGTGAACTACCCACCCACCCACACACGTACAGTGGTAGTGAACTACCCACCCACCCACACACATACAGTGATAGTGAACCACCTACCCGCCCACACACGTACAGGGATAGTGTACCACCCACCTGCCCACACACGTACATTGATAGTGAACCACCCATCCGCCCACACACGTACAGGGGTAGTGAACCACCCACCCGCCCACACACATACAGGGATAGTGAACCACCCACCTGCCCACACACGTACATTGATAGTGAACCACCCATCCGCCCACACACGTACAGTGGTAGTGAACCACCCACCCGCCCACGCACATACAGTGATAGTGACCCACCCACCCGTACACACACGTACAGTGGTAGTGACCCACCCACCCGCGCATTTGATTGTAATATGATTCTTCATAAAATAATTAAATTTTTACCCTAGCTACAGGACTTCAAACTTCATCCAATCCAAGGTCCTTAGAGAACCTTGAGATTGCCTTGATGAGGATTTCCTGTGCTACACCTTGGCCACTTCTAAATCGCCGCCCAAGGTGAGAGTCCGCTTCCTAGCTAGGGCCGGGCAGTGAAAGAGGATATGCCTTCCAGACTCCTCCTCCTCCCCACATTTCCCACACAAGAGAATGGGGGTTGGGAACCACATCTTGTTCATGTGTGTCTGAAACGTCCAGTGTTCAGTTATAAAACCAACCACCCTTCGGAGTTCTGATCTTGCAACAGAAAGAGCTTCAGCCATGTAGGAGTACAACGGCCCCAACAGGACCTCCTTGGCTAGCCTGTTACCGGGCGTTGCCTCCAAGGTCTCCAGGAACTTGCCGGCAACCCATGTAGAGACAACCTTTTGGCGAGGCTGTAAGCAACCCTTTGGTTTTTTTGTATTTTTGTAACCCGCCCATACATATACAGTGGCATTGACCCACCTGCCTGCCCATACACATACAGTGGCATTGACCCACCCGCCCGCCCATACACATACAGTGGCATTGACCCACCCGCCCGCCCATACACATATAGTGGCATTGACCCACCCGCCCGCCCATACACATATAGTGGCATTGACCCACCCGCCCGCCCATACACATACAATGGCATTATCGTGCAGAAACCCATCCAATATCTCTCCACCATGAAACCACACAGTCCGTGCATCATCTACATTGTATGCACTAAGTAAATGTATAGGTTACTGAGTCAGTCCAAATGTATGCACATCATTAACCACCCTCCCTTTTCACACACATGGAAGCGGACATGTCTTCTTAGTGCCAAGAATACACTACTTGGCATCAGGAGGTATTTTTTGAAGTCATTCAATTGAAGATATATTTTGTTTAGAAAATAGAGCTATTCGTTTTGATATTATTCTTTCTCAAATGATAAAAATTAAGTATAGTACTCTAATTAATGATATAACACTTCCTAATAATGAAATTACATTTCATAGTGTAAATGAATCTGGATAATCTCTATATCGTCGTGGTACTACTACTTTACATTCTTGATACTTGACATTCTCACATGCATCATACACGACACTTGACATTCTCCCACCCATCATACACAACACATGACATTCTCCCACCCATCAAACACGACACTTGACATTCTCACATGCATCATACATGACACTTGACATTCTTCCAACCATAAAACACGACATTTGACATTCTTCCACCCATCTAACACGACTCTTGACAAATTCATATTCGCCTTAAAATACCAACAACATTGTGTCGGCGTCTCATATGTAAGAATGTAAGAATTCATTCATTTTCAATGCGGTGTTAGTGAATGATACAATACTAATCTATACAATACATAGGAGTCTATATTCTTCATTGAAGATAGCTAATAAACATAAATAAATAAAATAATACACTACATTTTTTCTTTTATCAATGGAAATAAGCCTACATGGGCCCGGTGGTCTGTGCGTAGGCTTGAGTCGTTATTATGAAATAGATTAATAGATAAAAAAGAGAATGAAAAAAATAAAATGAAAAATAAAATTGCAAATATGAGCAGTTAACTGGTTTGACAGCTCATTAAGGAAAATGAGATACTAAGCAGAACAATGTGTGGGATGGGAGGGAGGTAAGAAGGGGGTTAAGGGTCAGGTATGTCCGTAATCCGGCGATATCAACGCCTCAGGCCTTATCAATACATAATCTAATAAGAACCTTTTGACTTTGATTTTAAAAATTTACATGGAAAGAGATTCAGATATGTTGCAGTTATTACAAAATTTAGTTATATTACGATACAGTACATGGGATATGCAAAAAGGGTTTGTTTTTGAAAAGGATTTGCTTAGCTGTAGAGAGACTATTCCAGTGTTTGCTGCATATCTAGTGTTGTGAAAATGATTAATTTTGAAAAATATTGAATTAAAATGTTTAAATAAATGTTTAAGAAGAGTTTTACTGTAAAGCTGGCGAACAGAAAGTAAAGCATATTCATTGAAAAGGTCAGTTTATAACTGGGGGTCAGGACGTTGTGGGATAACGTCTAGGCTTACTGAACCCAACTTTTAAAATACACTTTTGAGAAATAAATAGGAGTTTGAGTAGAGATTTATGTGCTCCTCCCCAAGATATGTTTCCGAAGGTGAGCAATGACTGTGTAATAAGCTAATTTGATTTCATTTTGATTTAATATATCTTTAAGTTGTTTAAAAGCAAATATATACCTGCGAAGTTTGTTTTTTAAAAGGAGAATATGTTCAGACCACTTCATTCTGCAATCGAAAGTCACTCCTAAATATTTATAATGTGAAACACATTCTACTGACTCACACCGGCAAGTGGAGTTCAGATGATTTCTACAGTTATGGATGGATAAGCTTTCAAAGGGATAGTCCGAATTAATGTTTTAAGCAATGGGTAAAAATTTGGTTTTTTTAAACATTCAAAGAAAGATAATTTTGGTCAAGCCATTTCTTTAGAATCACAAGATCACTTTGAGCGTTGAGTTTAATGTCTTGCCAATTCCCTCCGCGCGTTAAAAGCAATGTGTCATCAGCAAATAGGAATAATTTGCTATGGAGGTTTAATTTACACATGTTATTTATATAGATAAAAAATAGAATAGGCCCAAGCGTGCTTCCCTGAATTACACCATACTCCACTGGCAATGGTTCACTATTTACTCCACAAATAGACACAACCTGGCGCCTATCTGAAAGATAGCTTCTGAACCAGGCAAGAGCATTGCTGGTAACTCCAATTGCTTCTAATTTAATTAATAAATTAGATCTGTCAACTGAGTCAAATGCTTTTTTTAAGTCCAAAAATATAAGCATAAGACGATTATTAGCAGAAACACAATCATTGATATCAAACAGTGTGTCAATAATATTTCGATCTTTTCTGAATCCATATTGTTATTGAGTTATTATATCATGATTATTTAAATACAAAACAAGTTGATCTTTGAAAATTCGCTCTAAGACTTTGGGGAAGATACTCAACAAGGAAGTAGGACGGAAATTATTTTTCTCTGTTAACACATTCGATGCTGAAAAAATATGTTAAAAACATGTCAGATACTAAAATAATATTTTGTACCAGAACAATACCTTATATAGTCAGGAAACAGGGTTGATACACCAAATCCAGTTTATTGCCTCAATTCTGGTAGATCAGGGCTTCCGAAGTGATCGTCCGCCGGCGGTGGAGCCGCACATCGCAACGAAACCCATGCGCGCCGCGAGACGCCTGCCGCAATTAGTCGCGGCAGGTCGCATTCCTGAAGTTGAAATACGCCATACAGGAGTATCATTTCCGATATCAGAATCATCAGATTCATAAGAATCAGAGTCATCTGAAGCATTTCCCATGATCTGATGTTGGATTGGGTCATCAACTTCACCATCACTGTCGGCAGGACAAAGTCAGGAGCCGAAGATGGCCCAGGAGTTGGTTGAAACATTGCAGAAAAGAATAAAACGCACTATACAAATATATTTACAATATAACACAAATCACAATACAATATAACACAACACGATACTAATGTTTCACTATTATACACAAAAATAAAATAGTAAAACTCCGATGCAAGCCAACTGGCTCAAAATGGCGCAATCCACGAACGGCGAACACCGAAACGTGACGCGAGACACAGGCAACAATGCAGCGCAAATCCGACCGTTATAAGGCAAGTGGCTGGACCACACTGAATTCCACAAACAAGCATTGCTTCGTCAACCGTCGGCAACAGTTCCGCTGCGCGCGCAGGCACGCTAACCCCCGCCAACTGGCTCAAAATGGCGCGATCCACGAACGAAGAACAAGGAAATGTGACGCGAGAAACAGGCTATAATGCGGCGCAAATCCGACCCTTCTAAGCCAAAGGGCTAGGCGACACTGAAGCGTACAAGCCGGTATTCAAATTCAAATACTCTTTATTCATTTTTATGTACATATGATACAATGAATAGCGTCAAGGTTCTAAACACTAACTTACTTAACTTAACTAATCAAACAATTTTAAAATTAATAAATATTTACATTGTTTAGTATTAACATTAATACAACAATGTAATGTATTAACTGACTCTAGTTACAAACTCTGTTCTGGATGTTCAGTTTATATTAGAGTTAGAGAGTGGTAAAGAGTTCCTCAACAGAGTAGAGAGCTTTGTTGAGCAAGTATTCTTTTAACTTGTTTTTGAACTTAAGGCCTTTTTCGATTTTTATGTTTTGCGGTATGTATTTTAAAAATTTGTTTCCCATATATGTAGGTTTTTTTTCAAAAAACTTTAGCCTATGGTCCTGGACCACTTCATTTTTTGCTCTTGTGTTATAAGGGTGACTGGGTAACTTAAAATTTAAGTCTAATTTTTGTTTTTTTGCTGTAAGAATAGATTCAAAAATATACTGGCCATAAACAGTAAAAATTTTTAAATGTTTAAAATGTTCCTTAGCTGAATCATCATGTTTCAGCCTTAGCATTATCCGTATGGCCTTTTTTTGTTGCTTTAAAATATTATCCATATTTACTTGTTTTGTTGAACCATACAGAGCAATGCAAAAAGAAACATGAGAATGTACATAAGCAAAATATATATTTTTTAACGTTTTTAGGTCACAGTAGTAACTCATTCGTGATAATGCATAGACCCCGGAATTTATTTTAATTAAAAGCTTATGAACGTGTTCGTCCCAATTCAGATGACGATCTATTGTTAAACCTAGAAAATTTGTGCTGTTTTTCATTTCAATTTGGGATGATTGACAGATTATTGTTGGGTCCTTTAACATCCTATTTTGGGGTGTTTTGAATTTTACAAAGTTTGTCTTTTTTGAATTTAAAAGTAAATTGTGGTTTTTCAAATAGTTTCCAAATTTTTCTAATTCGTTAAATGTATTAATTTCTAATTCTTCTAAAGAGTTTGATGACATCACTAGGTTAGCATCATCAGCATAGAGACAAAGCTCACTGTTTGGCTTATGTGCCAGCACCCCTTCCATGCCACCCAGATAACACAGAAACAGCAATGGACCTAAGATAGACCCTTGGGGTACACCAAACCTTAGATGATTGTATTGTGAAGAGGATTTAATAATTTTGTTGTATTTTGATAAATGGGTTATTTCTACATATTGAGATCTGTCAGACAGGTAAGACCGAAACCAGTTAAGAGCATTTTTTGCTACTCCCAGATCTTTTAATTTGTCTATGAGCTTAGAGTGTTTAACACTATCGAAACCTTTTGAGATATCCATGAATATCCCAATTGTATATTTTCCTATATCAACTGATTCAATGATTGTTTCGATAAATGACACAGCAGCACTCACAACTGACCTTCCGGATCTAAATCCATGTTGGCCATTATCTAATAAATTAAATGTTTCTAAAAATTCTGTAAACTGTAAATATACTTATTTTTCATAAATTTTGGATATTGTTGGTAGGACAGATATTGGTCAATAATTACGAACGTTCTTTTCATCACCTTTTTTATGTATTGGTATTAGTTTTGCTTGTTTTAATTTAGTTGGAAAAATACCATAAACAAAGGACGAATTAATTAGATGGGATAAAACTGCACTTATATTTGTTTTTACTGCCGTAATTACTGTGACTGGTACTTCATCTTGTCCACTAGATGTCTTGTTCTTGAAAGAGTATATTATTTGTTCTACCTCCCTTTCATTTATTTGTCTTAATCTAAATGTTGGTTTTATAAACTGAACATCACTATAGTTACATTCCAAATCAAGATTTACAAACTGTTCTTTACTGCTTATACTTATATCTTTCACTATATTAACAAAGTGGTCATTGAACACATTTGCAATCAACTTGGGATCAGAGACAATTTGAGCTCCCTCTACCAGTGTAATGTTGCTTAGAATTTCCTTCTCTTTTACACCCACTTCCGAATTTATCAATTTCCATATGGTTTTTTGGATGTTAGTAGATTTATTAATTTGTTTTTGAAAATAGTTAGACTTAGATTTCATAATTTCAAGCTTATAATTTTGTTTTGCCTGATTTAATTTAATGTTTGACTCTACATTTTTATTTTTCCGATGTGCTTTAGTTAGTTGAATGAGATTTATTTGCTTAGATTTTAATTCTTCTGTAATCCAATTTCTTTTTCTTTTTTTGTTTGTTATTAGTACTTTTGGGAATGCCTGCTCAAAACAGAACCTAAATGAATTGTAAAAGTTATCATATTTTCTTTCCACCGAGGCCAAATAGACATCATCCCATGTTTCTTTAGACAACAGTTGTGAAAAGTACTTTAAATTTTCTGGTGAGAACTTTCGTATTTCTTGTTTTACAGGCAATCTCTTTGAATTAAATGAATTGTTTATTTTTATTTCTAGCATCTGACCATCATGGTCTGATAGACTAGTTATCAAACCTTCAACTTTAATACTTAGATCTATATTTTTTATTAAGAAATTATCTATGGCTGTTTCTGAATTCTCAGCTATTCTTGTGGGAAAATCTACTAAATACTTCATATTTAGTCCCCTTAATGATTCTTTAAATAATTTATAATTATTGTCATTTTTTAAAACATCAATATTGAAGTCCCCCCCTACTATTATTTTATCATATCTTTTACTAATATATTCAATTAAGAGACTAAGCCTATCAAGAAAAATCTTAGTATCTGTGTTTGGTGATCGGTATATCCCAATAATGACAATTTTATTTTTAGGGGTATTAAAGCTACATATACTAAACTCAAATTGCCTCTCTTCAAGTAACTTTACAGTTAAAGAGTTCGGCACGGTCACCCGGTTCAACTCAAACCCATCCTCTGCCAGTATCATCACTCCTCCTTTTGATTTGTTTTTTCTTGAAAAATGGGCTCTTATTTTATAGTTATGAATATTGATTCGTTCTACTTCTTCTTCTTTCGTATCGTGTTCTGTTAATATAACGATTTGTGGTTTTATCTTATCTAAAATTATTTCTATTGCATTTATTCTGGAAGAAAGATGTTGTATATTTTGATGGAAAACTATTAGGGATTGGGATTTCACTATGTTACCGGAGGAGTTACCTGAACCAGCATGTTTAAAGATGAAACAGATGACCGTGTCGCACCACAACTATCGATAGACATACTAACTATTCCACTTGCATCACCATGATTCTTGGCATCACTTGATTCACTGCTCTGCTTTAGCGCCTCAGAATAACTGAGATCGCCGGGCACCACTGACACTTTTTCAATAGTTGTGGAATGTTCTTCAGATAGGTCACATATGGAATTTTCTCCCTCCATAATAATTGTGGTTTGCACAGGAACCGTGGCTTCTAGGTGTCTTCCATCATCCTCAGGTACTAGTCCTGTTAAATAATATGGCTGCATAACAGATAAAAGCTCTTGTATGCTTTTTAGAAATAAACTGTGTGTTAAACCATTTCTTAAGTGTCTTCTTTCTGGTTCATTGAATACAATAATACTGATGAAGGCTTTAGTACGTTGTTGAAACTGAATAAGATTATGTAAAAAGTGATTCAGAGAGATATGGTCACGAATACATATCTCGGCATTCACGGTGTCGGTGGACGGATATTGATCCGTCCACCGCCGGCGACTTATCCGCTGCTCGCGCAAGCACTGCTATCACCCGCGGGCGTGTGACCTGCACACAATGTGTTAAATTATTTGATTTGTGCAATGGAAATATTTTTGCTAATTTGAAAATATCAGGTAATACACCCTCAGCTAAGCTCAAATTTATAAAATATTTAAGGGACGAATAAGAATGTGAATGTTGTTTTTTAAGATAAAGGCTGAAACTCGGTCCAGACCCGGAGCAGACCCTCCTTTCATTTGAGTGACATGGTGGAAAACGTCCAGTTCTGTTACTGTATCAAGTGTAAAAAAAGTCTGAAGTCGAAAGTCTAAATCTCTCAACAATGGTTTTTCTCCTGCATTGATGTCATTAGCCAAGTTTTGGCCTACAGAAGCAAAAAATGTATTAAATTGATTGGCCACATTTTGTATTAACTCATTGCTCACAACCGCAGTACCAGGTAGAAACCGTTCAATTTCAAATGAGTATTTACGCTTCCTCCTGCAAGCCAATTCATTTATAACGCCCCAGAATAAATTAGCGTTATTCTTACATTCATTTATTTTATTTCGATAATACTGTATCTTGGCTAGGTGTATAGATCTACTAAGACTTCGCCTGAGATTTGTGAATTGCTGCTTAATTATATTATTAAAGGGTTGGTTTTTTTAACTTTTTGCTTAACTTGTCTCTTTTTTTAATTAATTTAATTAAGTCAGCAAAAATCCATGGTTTAATTTTTTTGTAACGGCTCTTATTTATAACGATTTGTTTTTTTAGAAGATGAGAGTGCGTTGTTAATGTTATTGATAAAACTAAAAGTGCAAATATTAACATCCAGATTATTTGTAACAGAGTCCCAATTCAGGTGAGAGAGAGAATCAGTGATCACCAATTGGTCAGTGTAATAATCTATTGTGGGAGTAATAGTAGTAGTGGCAGAAGGAGTTGTAGCAATAGTAAGTCCTACACTGTAGTGGTCGGTAGTGCTTGTGTGGAACACAGCCAATCTCACACTATGCAAGTCATTGTATCGTAAAAATATATGGTTCAAGCATGTCTCACTTCCACCAGTCACTCTTGTTGGTTTGTCAATACATTGTACTAGTCCATTACCAAGTAAACAGTCTAAATATCCATCTGTGATTACATCAGGGTTCATTAAATCCAAGTTTAAGTCGCTTATAAGAATACATGTAATATTTTTATTCACATTGTCATAATAGTTTTCTAAATCATTAATAATAAGTTCCGTATAACTGTCAAATGTTCTGTATAGGGCTAAGAGGTTATATTGTTTAGTATCATAGACAATAGACAATAGATCTTTATTTCTCAGTAAATACAATGGTGTACATAGAGAACTGTCATAGTGGTAAATAATTAAAAAAAAACTTCCAACTAAAAAATGGGACAAACTACATAGTTTACAAAGTATTTAGTAAGTCAGGGTCATCAAAAAATTCATCTACAGTGTAATAGGCTTTCATTAATAAGGATTGTTTTATTGTTTTTAGAAACAATTTGCTGGACACCAATTCCTTATTAGATTTAAGAATCTTGTTTATTACTTTACAGGTCATATAATTGATTGATTTTTCAAATTTAGACGAATTATGTTTTTGAATTTGTAAAAAGTTATGCCTTGTATTGTATTTATAATTAATTAGGAATTCTGTAAGAAAATCTATCTGAATTTTGTTTATAGAATTTACATAACTCATATAAATATAAGCTCTTAAATAGAGAGACATGGCATGAGGTTTTTATGGCACCAGTTACAGAAAAATTCTCAATCTTTTTCGGCATATTACAATTTATTTTTGATCAAGCCTTTCCTAAGAAAATGATGAAAAAACTTAAATCTAAAAAAAGTTGGTTTTCCGAAGAATTGAGACAAGAAAGAAAAGAACTTATTCGAATAAATACAAACATTAGGAACACAAAAAATCGTACCTCAATTAAAGCTTTAAAAGATAGAACCCACAAATATAGACAAAAATTAAATAGGTTCAAAAAAAGTTATTATGATAGAAAAATAGCGAAATCTTCTAATATACAAAAAACAATATGGGGTATAATAAATAACGAAGTAGGGGAAAACAGAAGAGAAACTGATAACATTACCATAGAAAATAAGGGGAAAGTGTGCACGGATCCAATAGAAATATGCAATTTATTTAATAATTATTTTGTAAATCTAGTTAAGAATGTCAATATCCCTAAACCCATTGAAGAAAACATCAATAATACTAGCAATAGCCAGTTAGAACAAAATATAAAATCATCTTTTAACTTAAAGCCAGTTGAACAAGATGAAGTTGAAAAAGTAATTTCATTGCTCAAGAATAAATTATCATCTGGATATGATGAAATTCCGGTAAAAGTACTGAAAGCAGCTAAATTTCACCTTAGTATGATCCTAAAACATCTAATAAACTCCTCATTTATAACAGGATATTTTCCAGATCAACTCAAAATTTCCAAAATAGTACCAATCCACAAAAAAAATTGCAAAAAGACCATTTCTAACTACAGACCAATTTCCTTGTTACCTACTGTATCCAAAATATATGAAAAATTAGTGTGCAACCAGCTAGTACAATACTTAGAAGACCATAGATTGATTGATAATATTCAACACGGATTTCGCAAAGGAAAATCAGTTATTACGGCAGCTGTTTCATTTATAGAGTCCATTATAGAATCAGTTGATAAGGGCGAGGTGACAGTGGGGATTTTCATGGACCTGTCAAAGGCATTTGACAGTGTAAATCACTCAGTATTAATAAAAAAGTTAAATATGCTTGGGGTAAATAAACACTCACTGGATTGGTTTGTATCCTATTTGACAAATCGATATCAGTTTGTAGAAATAAAGTATTCAGAGAGAAATAGGGTATATAGTGCTGCATCAAAACTACAATTGATAAAGTATGGCGTCCCGCAAGGTTCAATTTTGGGCCCATTACTGTTTATATGTTATTTGAAAAACATAGACCTTTCATTGACTAACACTCCACAAAGTAGCCTCTGCTTATACACAGATGACTCAAACTTGAGAGTATCAGCTAGGACGGTGGAAGAAGTCGAAATTTTAGCACATGTTGAACTAAATAATATTAAACAGTATTTGAATGAACAATCCCTTCTATTAAATAGTAACAAAACAAATTTTATTGAATTTAAAACTCCTCACAATAAAAGAAAAGATAACTTAAATATTATTATTGACGCAAGGTCAATTGAATGGAAATCAACTACAAACTTTTTAGGCTTGCAAATTGATGACAACCTTAATTGGAATGGATTTGTAAACAGAATATTTAAAAAAATAAACTCAGGGTTATACGCTTTGAAACAAATGTCAAGTTTATGTAGTTTATCGAATCTAAAATCAATTTATTACTCATACATACATTCCCATATTGCTTACGGAGTGTGTTTGTATGGAGCAAGAAGTAAAGAAAACTTAGATCAAATCCTTAAACAGCAAAAGAAAGCAATAAGAATAATAATGAAACTTTCATTTGGCGAGTCAGTAAGAGAACATTTTAAAGAATTAAAAATCCTGACAGTCTATGGGCAATATATCTATGACACAATCACACTCTCGAATAATAATTTCACAAATTCAAGAATTTTATCACAACATCCGTACAACACTCGCAAAAAGAATGAAATTTTGATCAATCATCACCGATTGGAATTTTATACAAAAAAACCTTCTTATATTGGTGCCAAGTTCATAAAATCATTACCAAACACAATTAAAAAATGTAATAATGAACAAAAATTTAAAGAAAAATTAAAAACCTACCTCACTGAAAATGTAATATATTCTTTTGAAGAATTTTATTATTTAAGTATTTAACTTGTGTGTCACTGTCATTATTTTTTAAACTATACGTATGCATGTACTCATACATTCTTCAAATATGTAGTTTTGTTTCTCTCTTTTATCTTTTTTTTTAATAGAATATGACCTCTAGTATTTAAGGATTGTATGTATGACACTATTCAATTGTGCATTGTACCTATAATGAATAAAGATAATTTTGAATTTGAATTTTTTAAGCCTGGTAACGTCATTAATTTGGAATTTTGAAAAAGTGCCTTGCAAGGTTCAGTTGGAGGTTTTTTATTAATGATTCTTATTGCTCGTTTTTGGATTAGGAATATTCTGTTGAAGTTTTTAAAAAGTTGTCCCCCCCCCAAAACTCCAAGACCATATGTGATAATACTTTGAAAAAGAGCAAAATAAACTTTTCGAAGGACCTCATAATTTACACTATTTGATAGTACCTTTAAAGAAAAACATGACGAGTTAAGTTTTTTTGATATATTTTCAACATGCCTGGAAAAATTCAATTTTGCGTCTATGAAAATACCAAGAAATTTAACATTTAAGGTTTCAATAATTCTGTCACCTGTATTCATTATATTTAGTCTCCCGAACTTAATTACGTTTGTTTTATTTTCATTGAGTTGGAGAGCATTTGTTGAGAACCAGGATATTAGTTCTTTGAGACAGCTTAGAATATTGGTGTCCAACAATTGAGAATCCCTCTGCCTGACGATCACAGAAGTGTCATCAGCATATTAAATAGTGCTGTAGCAGTTTGGATTGACATTCATCGGTAAATCAGCCACAAAGACTAAAAACAAAATTTATACCAACAATTTTACAAAAAAACGAACAAAAACAAAACAATATCAAAGTAAAAGTCTAGTTTAATACCATATACGTCACCTAAATTAATCTGTGAAGCAGTTGCATTCAGTCGTTTGTTTACGTAAGTGATAACACCCTCATTCTGTTTCTCTGTGTTGTAGACAGAACAAGGTCAGAGCCTTCCATCTCCACCCCCTTCCGACTCCCACTCAACAAACATTCAGATAACACTACAATGTCCAGCTTTAAGTAATCTAAACAAATTAATAGATCATTGAAATGTTTTGAAAAACTCCTGATATTGCAATGAAACATGTTTAAACTGCCAGAACCCTGCTCAAAATAAAAATCTTTATAACTATTTAATGTGCTCAGCTCAACGCATGAGATGGAATAATCTGATTCATCATCGCTCTCGCTCGACGTACCAAGGGTCTCCGCACCGGCCTCCAGCCCAGTCACAGCATAATGATATACTTAAACTATAGACTATAATACACATTGAAATTGAATAAAATAAATAAATAATATTAAAAATAAAAAAATCCTTAAATAAAATAATCAGTGCATTATGACTGTTGAGAATAAAGTTAATTGGCTTTTATATGCAAACAATGATAAGATGAACAAGAGACTTTAAACTAATATTCACAAAACTAAATTAATTAAAATGTCAGTACAACTTTAGAATTATATATATAATAAACGTCAATATTAAAAATATATATAATAAAATATATATATTTTATTTTTTTTTAAATTTAATTCGTCTTATGGTTCACCAACATTTTAGTAAAGTGTTTAGTGCTTAGTGGTCCTCGGGGCTAAAAGGTGGGAACCACTGCTCCAAAGGTTTCTATTGACACATTTTACAGAACATGATACAATATGCCATGAAGAGAATTTACTGCAAGGTTGCGGTGTTGTTGGTAATTTAATTTTTTATGTCGAATGTATTAATAGTCCCAACATTCTGTGTGTATTTATCCCATCTCAGATACTAAACAACCTCAAATTAAGAAGTAAAGTTGAGATTGAGTTGATATTTGTAAATTATTTATTCTACATTAAATTATTAATTTTCAAATTCACCAGCTTCATCAACATAGTATATATGATGGAGGATTGTTAAAGCAGTGTGATTGTAGGTGAGAGAGTAGGTGATTCACACATACAAACATTCATAGACCACTCACATGTTGACGATCCTCCAACATACGTACTATATTGATGATTTGTTAATCCACTCACACATACAATAATTGTATGGACCACCCAGACATCTACTACATTAATGTTTCTCCAACAAACATGCTATGTCTATGTGTAACTGACTAACACATATTACATTGATGTTCAACCTACAACACCACCCGCCAGTACCACCTTAAGTCAATACTTAAGGCCAATGCCTCTGCTGACCTCTGTATGTGTATGAGCAGGTGGGTGGGCCAATACTTTCGAATGTTTATGGATGGGTGAGTGGGTAAGCCACTGTACATGTAAGAGTGGGTGGGTGGGTCAATAACTCTGTACCTGTGCCCTCCACCCTTAACCCTCCAGTGCATCATGGACTATCATGGATCCAAATAATCAATATTATATAAAAACTAATAATATTTAATACTTTGTCCTATGACTTTAACCAATGACGTTGTCCCATATATTTAGTAAATATATTAATTAATTAAGAATACAAATGTGCTCTTTAAACCTATTGAGGTAGTAATTAATTTAAAATAAAATATTGTAAGGGCAAATACTTGAATAACAAGCTAAAAATGAGCAAAACTGTTGCGGTGACTGGTGCTGTTGACTACAAAGTCAACATTACATTAGAAGCATCATACCACTATTCTGTAATGTTGCCAAACCGTGCTCTAACGTTAGAGCCTGAGGCTCGTCGGGCCATGTAGGCCCGTACCCGCAGAAGGACGGTTCTAATTGCACCAGTCACCTTTTTGCGCCTCGACTGGGATTCGAACCAGGCCCCGCTGACTCCCTGGCTTAAGGAGGCAACGATTTTAACCGCTTAACTAACGAGGCGCGACACGGCATTGACTAAAACTAGTTCAAAACAGCTAACGCTCTGAGCAGTAGAATTTTGTACTGCGATTTTGAAGTATATGGCTACAGTTCTTCTTTTTGCCTCTTGTTCTGCTCATAACAGGTAGTGCTCTCTAGTGAAAATGTTGTCTACCAATAATTTAACTGATTATTAGGTGCATTTATTCAGTATTTAAATAATGCTAAACACAGAACGAGCCCAGCTCGTGGTTTGTTGCCAATGGGTTAATGGCGTTAATGAGAGCATAAACACGGTCACATATTGAAAATGGTGTGGCTAGTCAATGTATTAGCGGACTGTTAGTGCCATGATAATAGTTTTTAGTAGCAGACTCACAGTCCGTGCGCATTAACTGGTGTTACAATTTACCTTACATGTACTAGAGGGTTAATTATATACACCTACAATAGATATTTCATCTAATATTTGTGCCTATAATTTAGTTATTGAGGCCAGCAACCACAGCTGGTTTACACTTCACTTCACTTACATGGGACTTCACTAGTTCCCTACAAGGAACCATAAAAACAGCTGATATTGTGAGACACAAAATGTAATTTTGGATGGGAAATCTATGTGCTTATAAAATCAAAGTCTATACTAACAGTAAAAGACTGATTTATTCAGTACAGTTTTTAAAGTTAAAATCTAAATAATCATAGTTAAAAAGTACATTTGTATTTCATTTAGAACAGTTGCAACATTGAATATTAATCACTTGAAATCATAGTGAATTAAAATCCTAATTGCCACAATATCTAGTTGTAGTTATCTTGCCCATGGTCTTAGATCAAGTACATTCATGACCCAATAATACATGGAATATACTATACATAGGAAAATGACTGTAAGTGTACAACAATAAGAAAAATATAATGACATTACTTTGTATGAAATATGTGTTTGTATATGATTTGATTATTTTTTAGTTCTTATGTTCACTCTTCTGTATATAGTATAACCAGACTATCAAAGCTTAAACGTGAACACGCCATACAGTGTTATAGTTGGCTACGTCAGAAACAGTAGTTCCACAAATGCTACTTTTAAACTTTACCCTTGGATTTTGTTTATCGTTAAAGTGAAAATTTTTTGAAAGGAAATTGTACTAGTTTAAATTGAAAATGGCAATTGAAGGGAATAAAGGAATCTGTATGTAAAAACTACTTTTCTCTTATCACAGCCTGTAACGACTCTAGCTCGATCACATTTCTATGTAAAGCCTGGGCACTATTACCATTACATATCTTAGGCAGTATCGTATTGCATAGCAGCATTATAGTTTAAGACATACAATGTGTTGTGGGATCCCTTGTCAAGGAACTCTGCAGAGTAGTAAGCCGTTCTACAGTTCCACAATGGAGTCAACAGCATTGTCCATTAAGTAATGTATCATTTATAATTGCAACTGAGTTATTGAAGTTATACTTCTTTGCGCCCGTTAGACACTTTGGGATGGGATGTTGGTCGAGAAACCGCGTCACGCTGAAAAGTAAGAACAAATTTTTAAGAACTATCGATTAATCGATTGTTAATCGAAGAAATTACTGATAATGATAATATAGGTGTATAATATAATAATGAAGTCACGTATAATATATTGAAGATAAATATATTGAATAATATTGAAAAATGTCTTATATTTCATTTATATATCCTGTCTGTTTGTGTGAGTGAGTGGGTGTATGAGAATGGCCAAAGAAGTATAACTTCCACCGTGTGGTCCGAAGCACACCCAATTTGTTTTAAAGAATTAATTGTACATTATTTTTTGGGGTATTGAATAAATCGGGACACATCTTTTAATTCAGAACTTATAAAATTTTCAAAATTGAAACCTTGTCATCTTTTTATTGAAAATTTCGAGTACTAATTTATAAAACCAATTTTATATGTCATAAGTGTAAACTACTATTAAAAAATTAAATTATCAAAGGAAGGAAGAAAGTTGATAACTGATGAACAAAGTTGATAGTAAATATATGATTCATTAAGGTTAGAGTGTACGGTAAAAAATATGTTTTCAGCTAGTATAAAAAAACATACTTCTAATAAATTACAACTAATTTAATTGTGCTTTTAGACAGAGATTAGCATCTTCATTTCTCTCAGATATATGTTTATCCAGGTGAAAATAAATATATTTCCAACTGTCATTTAGTAATATTAGTTTTTTTATTTTTAGGTCAATCAAGGATAGAAGAAGGTCAATAAATCCATCGATTGCTTTTGGTGCTTTGCCTCAAAAATCTACTATGGATGATACAAATTTGCAAGGATCAGAACTACCAAATAGTAAAGATCATACAGTTAAACACAAAAAACAGAAAAAATCTGTCGATGGCAACACAGACTCTAGTTTTAAGGAAATTGTAAATATTCTTCATAACCCACAAAGTAATGCAGACTTTTTGCAGAAAGGCATTGAGACGTTGTATAAAAATAATAACAAAGCTTATAATATCAACTCCTTACAGGCTCCAAACAGTAGTGAAAATGATGCCCAGAAACTAGCTATCCCTCATAAACAAGAATTAATTAATTATAATCAAAGCCCATTGTCAAAATTAATGTTAAAAAGTGGGCTTGCCTCAAATAATGGCAAAAATGTGGTTGCACAAGATAGTGGTAGTAAAGTACCAGACGAATCATATACGACTGTAACAACTTGTGCGGATGACAAAACAAGTTCTGCTCCTGGTAATTGTGTGGAAGAAGAAGAAACAACAACTATGACAACTTGCAAGATAACATCTGAGCCTGTACCCCACAACCTAACCACCTGTTGTAGGACTGTTATTACTTTGGTCAAGTATACAACAATAGAAACAACAACCGTGCGTCCTGTAAGCACCAAAATGGATGAAATGACTTTTGATCTCACTGTGGTGCCGTTAGAATTAGAGAGAAGAACACAACCCATATCTGACCCAGAGTTTTTCAACTTTGGAAGCATGGGCCTTTATCATCTTGTGGATGAAAAGAATGGAACTGTTCTCTCCGGCCAGGCAGCTATTGACTTCTTGAAATATTCTGCAGGGAAAAATATGAGTCAGGAAGTTATAAATCATGAGCAGAACAATAGCTAGGGATGATAAGAAAATTATGTCTTTGATGCAGTTAACTGATTAAAGCTGATAAGCTTATATTTTAATTGGTAAAAAAATTAAGAATCTTTAACAAAACCAAACTTAGATAAAAATTGTTAATCATAAAAATCAAAAGCTCAATTTTCAAAGAAAACAGTTAAATAATACATATCATGACAAATCAATAAGTTCCAGTTGTTATTTTAAAATTATATACATGCTAAATACATGCCCATATATTTAAATATGGGTGAAGTAATTCATCCATAACGATTGGTTGATTATAACCACTGTTTATTAAAAACTATATATATTAACAACCTGTAGTCTTTGAGACACAGTTTTGTATATAAATATTAATAAATATAATAAAGAAATTTAATTTTTTTAATATTCCTAAAGCTAGTGATAAATTTAGCTAATATTATAATGGCAATTTCTTCAAATTGGTGTAGACATGAAAACGCATCAATTTGTATATTTTCATACAGTTGTTTGATTTTATAGAACTGGCCAGCATTTCCTGTCCATTCTGAGTATTTTTAATAACTTCTCCTATAAATGCAAATATAGTGTAGCCATTTTACCTAGGATTAAACTAAAAGTTCATCTTAAGTACTTGTTCAATTTAGACTATAAAAAGAGATTATATAAGGCTCTGAGGTGGCATAACTGGGAGACTACAATGTTTAATATTCCAAGTAACAAAGCTGTTGTTTGATTGACATCATGGTCCACAGGGGAGTATGTAGCGTGAGAACTGCTTTGGACGTGAATCAACATAACTCCCAGTAGCTCCTCCCAAAATATGGTGATAGGCTTTGCTTATTGTCACCATGGAGTGTGGGGGTATGTAGATTGAGAACTGCTTTGGACACAAAACGTAACTCCCAGTAGCTCCTCCTAAATTTGTCACCAAGGAGGGTGGGGGTATGTACGAGGCATGTTTTTAAAGTAAGTACCGTTTTGGAATCCCACCGCTGTAGTGCTGCGATCGGCGTTCAGTGTATGTGTGCTAGAAACTACTATCATTTTGCAAGCCACAGCCGCTGTTACAGACTCATTTGACTGTATTTAAAGTCGCTTATGACTGTTTAAAATTCCTCCTCTGATTAAAAATGCTGCCAACTGTAAAGTACATGTGGTAAGTTTTCGTAACGATAAAGGCATGAACGCAGCTGACATTCATCGAGAGATCTGTGAAGATTATTGAGAAAACAGAATGAGTGATGGGATGGTATGGAAATGGGTGAGAGCTTTTAAGGTTGTGCGAATGTGCATGATGATGAACGACGTCGGAAACCTTCACTCATTACTGATGACTTGGTTGATGAAAAAAGTCAAAGAAAACAGACGCTTTACAACTGCATCATTATGTAGTGTGTCTTCAAGTATCAAGAAGTGTGATTATTGAAATTGTGACAGACTGTTTGAAGTATCGAAAGTTATGCTTACGGTAGGTTCCCAAAATGCTGATGGAGAATCACAAAAACAAATGTTTGGCGAGAATCACACAAAAAATGTTTAACCAGTTCTCTCACATTCCTAGAACATTAGAATCGTGATGGTTGCAATTTTTAAAACCAAATTAATTATCACTGTGACATACTCACGATGAGTGTCAGCTGCTTCCACACCCTTAGCGTTATGAAAACGTACACAGCGCATAATTCACAGTTTGCTTGCCAATAGATAGTAGTACCCAGCACGCTTTCGCTGAACGCCGACCGCAGCGCTACAGCGGCGGGATTCCAAAACGGTACTTATTTTTAAAAAACGCCTCGTAGATTGAGAACTGCTTTGGATGCAAAACCCAGTAGCTCCTCCTAAAATATGGTGGTTGGCTTTGCTTATTGTCACCAAGGAGGGTGGGGAGTATGTAGCTTGATAACTGCTTTGGACGCGAACAACATAACTCGCAGTAGTTCCTCCTAAAATATGGTGATAGGCTTTGCCCAGGAATTAAAAAAATATCTTGAAAGCTTTGCTCTGTCCATTATACGTGATAATAAGAATTGACTAAAATCCCTAAGACTACCTTAAATATTTGGGGCCTACCTGTAGTAATATTTGTAATCCATCCCCATCCTCACACCTCTTCAACTAACAATATGATTTTTTAGTGTAAACTAAATATCTCAGTAGTTTAGGCATAACAGATAAGGAGGTAATTTCTTTTACCATATACCTTAATAAACTAAATATATTTCAAAGATGAATCCAAATTTGTTTCAAAGTAGTGTGAATATCAGCTTTTATGTTGAGAACAAACTTCAATCAAATTTTATTTTTTATCTTATTGTAACGTACCAAGTTCGTGATTTTGCCATGCTTAGGTTTAAAGGCTATTCTCAGAGTTTAAGAGGTTCTTGATGAAAATCTTCATTGAACTCATTAAAGGCTTTTAGTTTTTTGTATAAGCTAATTTCTATTAGTAACTAGAAACACTACTTGTATTCATTAAAATGTTAGAGCAAGCATATAACATGTAAATGACATTTGAATTACAATTGTCATGTAGCAAGCAACAATTAATTAATTTCTATATTAAAATCCTGCCGCAAACCGCAGTTGCTTATAGGTGTATGCATAGTTGAATAAATGTGGCATGTTGGCAGAAGAATATTATTGTCTGTAGAGAGGCACCAACAGAATTGAGCCTTTGGCAGTCCAGTTCCTCCTTGCTTTTATAGCTTATTTAGTAGTTTCTTTAAACATTTATGTATAGATGTTGAAATAATGTGAATAAACTACAGTAATCTATTTGAATTATATTATATTGAAGCCATCTTCGGCCAGTCAGTAGTAGCCACTTATTCCTTCCTCGATGGGCCACCTGACCTAGTGGGCAGGCTCGCATTGTGTAACACCACTGATATTACCTTACATTCTGGCTACCAAAACAAATGGGCGATAACCTGGTTAGTATTAGATGTTAGATATTAGATGATGAAAATAAGTTTCTCATTTCAGTTCAACAAATAAAGAAAATAATATGAACCTGTCATAAAGGGAGTGGATTTGGCTAAATCATTTTCTGACCAGCTGACAGATGTGTGCTACTGGTTACGTAGGAAGGGATAGATTAGACATTTTATTGGAGAACTCACCTCACCAATGGATTAACTCATTTCAGATTGCCCCCTCCACTCATTCACAGGGAGATTAGCTGGATTCATAGAATTAGTGAAGAGTCTAGAATTATGCTTGGGGATTAACTTTGTTTCAGGTCTAGGGAAAGAAGGTAGTGCAGGGCAAGTTGTACCATCACAACATTTTTATGGAGGAGGAATCTAAACGACCAAAGTTAACTGTCCATTTAAAATTAGGGGAAGAATGATATATTTTTGGGCGAATGCACCATAGCCATTGGGAGGGATGAGCACCTCTGGTGACAGAAAATCAATTGAAAGATCTTTTACTATTTGGAGTTCACTCCAAATTTAAAAAAAGAGTATATATATATATATATATATATACCCTAAATGCCTTGTGTATGTATATATATTTATATATACATACGCAAGGAATTAGAGTTTATATATATGGTTTCTTGTCAGCTAGCATTTGTTAATTTAAAAATATATAAAATCTGTATTATCTACTTGGAACAGAAAGTCCAAAGGCAAGTGATATTAATAAAGATAAAAATATCAAGTAATCTCCTGTCACAAAGCAAATCCAATCCATCAAGCCATTTAAGAACTGCCTACTGATTCTATTTATGCTTGCTAATTGCTCCGTAAAAAAGCGCAGAGGGCACTCGCAGTAACTATGTGATCTATTGTTTAGATAGACTACCTACAATCACATGACTGATCTAGTGTCAATCCCCATTTGTATTTCTAGTAGTTATATCTGCATCCACCAGTTTGACTTGTCATTACTGTCCTCGAGGAAGTTTTCTTCCATCTTCTTTTAACATTCTTTCTTCTAAATACCGTAAAGCAGGTATTGCTTTACTTTCTTCTACAGTAAAGCAGGTATTGCTTTACTGCCTCTATGAATGCTATCTTGAACTATTTCCATTCTTCATCGACATACTGTGATTGTCCTAACAAAAATAGTAAATAAATCACATTCAAGATATATTATGTACAGTTCCAATTTAGGAAGAAAATATAATATTAGTCCAGGATATGAAGAATTTCTGCTTAGATTTTGTTGAATATGAATATATTTCATTGAAAATGTGAATGAATACTAGGAATAGCTAAAAATCTACCCTATGCCAATATGCACTTTTATTCAGAAGGGTGGTTACTACCCCATCTCGGGGGGGGGGGGGGAATTTTTACGTTGCAAATGACCACAGGAATCGATATAAAAATGAATTTAAAGTAAAAATGTTCTTCACAATTTTTTACTTTAAAAAGTCAATAATTTTTTAGTTAATAACGACTGAACATTTAAATTTTTCATAAAAAAACACATTCTTCGCGGCTTTTTTTTTAAACATAACTCCAAAAGTGAACATTTCATCCAAAAAAACCATACAAAGAAAAAACAAAGCTCCTAAAAAAAAAACAAGGTGATTGTTTCTTTTTTTTATTATTACTGTAAACCTAATACTGAGTTATGGCTTACTGAATGTAGACTTTTGTTCATCGAATGAAAAAAATCAGAACATTCAACATCAAATAACTGGAAAACGGTAAGTCTTTTAGGAAACACTTATAGGATCTTTTCAAAAGAGCTTGAAAAAAATGTTATCACTGGTAAATGTTCTTCACATTAGCACTGAGGTAAGTTATAACAAAAATAAAGTCGGTTTCATTTTTTGTGACGAAAATATTTACAAAATTACCCCCGTCATTACCAACATGAAGCAAATCATTAACCATTTACAATTTACTTAAGTTTCGTACCAACAATACATTCTAGCACTTTAAACGGGTTAGACTGCTTAGTTTTGGAAAAAATCGGATGGTAGTCAGAGTTCAGAAGTTGTGTAGGGAAGAGAACTGAGTGTCAAACTTGTCAGTTAGCTGAAAATCATACCAACACAACGTGATTCGGATTCCACGTAAGGCTGTAGGTCCCACGGTTGCCCTGACTATTGGGCTATTAACAAATAGTCCTTTCTGAGCTAAGTCGAACTCAGATAGTAACAATGACTACACTCGTTCATCTTCACTCATCACACTAATTCGAAATCCATATTCGCCCAAATCTTGACAATCGGAGTTTTAAGAATAAATAAAAATAAATAAAAGAGGATTTTTCATAATTCCACCAAAAATTAAAATTTTTTTAATAAGTTTGTTTACATATTTTCTTTTCACTTATAATCGAAGCCCCTAAAGGCAAAGTGGACTAACCCCAAAAAGTAAGTTTTGAGATATTAAGTGCTAAAGTTAAAAAATCATATCTTAGGTCAGAAGTTGATCTGGATTGTGATTTTTTGTAATCTGACAGATTAAACCCATAGAATTATACTGTTTGGTAAATTATTTAAAAAAACACAATATTTCATTTCCAAAATGGCTTCCAAAATTGAGTAGTCCGTTTTGCTTCCATGTCCATTGTGAGTTAGTCCATTTTAACATTAAGGTTAGTCCATTTTACTGTTACACCTAACTATGTAAGACCTACATAGAGTATAAAGGAGAATACTTACTTACTTACTCTTACTCCTGTGGCCATTGGAAACCTAGGTGCTTTTTGGCCTCGCCAACCATGTGCCTCCAAGCTCTTCTATCCTCTGCCAGCTCCAAATCTGCTCCCATTCTTCTCAGGTCCTTCGTCACCTCATCAACCCATCGTATCCTTGGTCTTCCTAGTGGTCTCCTTCCTTCTGGTGTACCTCTGAGTACCATCTTTACCATCTCTCTCTCACTTCTACGGTCAATATAGCCCAGCCATCTCAACCTCCTACACTTAACTATTCCCACAATATCTGGTTCACCATATAATTCTTTTAACTCTCTATTTTTCCTTATCCTCCATACATTTCCTTCTTTTACTGGTCCAAAAATTCATCTCAAAATTTTATTTTCAAACGTAATAAGGCGTTTCTGGGATTTTTTCGTAAAAGACCAAGTTTCTGACCCGTATAGCAATACAGGTTGCACTATAGTTTTATACATTCTTATTTTAGTGTTTTTTGATAGCAGTTTGCTTTTGAATAATTTTATTAAACTCCAGTATGATCTTTCTGCTGCTGTGAGTCTGCTCTGAATTTCTATTTCTTCTCTATTACTGTTTGTGATCATCACTCTCAGATACTTAAAAATACTAGTTTTCTGGAACCTATAGTTTAATACTTCTAAGTGGTCTTCCTCATCATCTTGCCTACTTATTTTCATGTAGTTGGTTTTGTTTTCATTTATTTGTAAACCCACTTTTCTTGCTTCTTCAATTAGTACTTCTGTTAGCACTTTAAGATTATTTTTGTTTTCAGCTATAATGGCTACATCGTCTGCGAATGCTAGAAGGTTTATTTTATCAGTAAGTCTTGCCCCTCCTTCACTATTTCTTGTTTTCTTGAGAGCTTCTTCCAGTGCTATGTTGAATAATAATGGAGATAGACCATCACCTTGTCTCACTCCAGTATTTATATTAAATGTATCTGTATATTCTTTCCCTATTTTTACTTTCCCTTTGGATTCGTTTAAACACATTTTTGCCAACTGAATTATTTTATTAGGTAATCCATACTTTTTCATCATCTTCTACAGTTTATGTCTGTTTATTGAGTCGTAGGCTTTGCTAAAATCGACAAACATTAAATATATATCTTTGTTGTATTCCCAATACTTTGAGGTTATTTGTTTTAGAATAAATATTTGGTCTGTTGTTGATCTCCCTTTCATAAAACCTGCTTGGTGGTCTCCTACTATTTCTTCTACATGGCATTTGAGTCTGTTTAAGACAAGTTTAGATAGTATTTTGTATGTTGTATTTATAAGGGGTATACCTCTATAATTTTTGCATTCTAGTTTGTCCCCTTTTTTGTGCAGTGGGACTATTACTGCTTCAGTCCACTCTTTTGGCATTTTCTCGCTTTTCCATACTTGTAGAATCAGTTTGTGTAGATGTATGAAAAGTTCTTCGGTTCCATTCTTTATTAATTCTATTGGGATCGCATCTTCACCAGGAGCTTTGCCATTTTTGAATGTTTTTAAAACATCCTTTATTTCTTGTATTGTGGGCTCAACACAAGGAATTTCTTCGATTCCTTGATCTTCTTCCTCCTCTGCCAAAACTTCATCTTCAATATTCCTTGGTTCATCTTCATTGCAGTTCAATAGTTCACAAAAGTATCCTTTCCAAGTTTTTAAAATTTCGGTTGGCTCACATGTTACTATTCCATTCCGATTTTTCACACCTATTACATTTGGTTTAAAACCTTTTTGGAAAAACCTAATTCTTCTGTAGAAGTCTTTAGAGTTATTTTGGTTGTAGTCCTGCTCTGCTCGTAATAGAGTGTTGTTTATATACTTTCTTTTTTCTCTTCTTAGTGTTTTGTTTACTTCTCTATTTAGGAGTTGGTATCTTGCCTTTGACTCCGCCGTGTTATCTGCGAGAGTTTTCTTTTTCGTTTGTCTTCTTTCTTGAACAAGTTTTTGGCACTCTTCATTAAACCATGGTTTTTTAATAATCTTACTTTTTTCAAAGACTGTTTCAGCTGATTCTTTGACCCCTTTCTTAATGGTTTCCCATACTCTTTCTACATCCTCTCCGGCGTCTTGTGCTAATACAGCAAACCTATTCTTCAGTTCGATTTGGTATTCATTTATCTTGTTTGGTTCAAACAATATCCTTTCTTCAGCTTTATTCTTTTTTCTCTTTTCTATTTTTAATCTTTGTCTTATTTTTATTAAGACTAAATAGTGATCAGTGCCACATTCTGCTCCCCTTAGGCTTCTTACCTGGGTCACTGAGCTCAGATGTCTCTTATCTACTAGGGCATGGTCTATTTGGTTTACCATGTGTCCATCAGGTGATACCCAGGTCTGTTTGTATATATTTTTTCTAGGAAATTTAGTACTTGCTATGAATAAGTCTGTGGAGCAAGCAAAACTTAGTAACCTTACACCATTTTCATTACTTTCTTCATGTAAGCTTTCTTTTCCAGCTACACTTCTCCATACATCTTCTCTACCTATTTTGGCATTTGCATCTCCTAACATTATAAGCGTATCATAATCTGAAATATCGGTAACTAATTCTTCTAATTGTGTATAAAAAATGTCTTTATCTTCATCATTACTTTCTTCCGTTGGCGCATAGTAACTAATCACAGATAAATTATTAAATTTTCCTCTTAACCTAATGTAACAAATTCTTTCATTTATAGCTTTATAACATGTCACAGATTCTAGTAACTGTCTTCTTATGGCGAAACCTACGCCTGCGTAGTGTCTGCCATCGTCATAGCCGCTATATAGTATTTGGTAACTTTCTGTATTAAGTTTGCCACAAAATGGCCACTTTGTCTCTTGTAAGGCTGCTATATCAATGTTATATTCTTTTAGCTCCTCACTCAAAATATTTATTTTTCCAGGCACAGCCAGGGTCCTTACGTTCCAAGTTCCAAGTCTCAAGTCCTTATTTCTGAGCAGGGGTCGTTTCCCAGGTGTTCCATCATGGTCCGAGGCATTTTGTTGGCGTTGCTGAACAAATGATTTTTCCAGGGTAGGGTTGTCGGCCCAACGCCCAACCCCCAACCTGGGGGACCAGGGTTTTGATTTCGGAGTCACCTTCTCCTAGGTTAGTGGCTTCCACTGCAGCTCCAAGATCCTAACCTGACCTCGGTGTTATATCGGAGTATCCTTCTCCTAGCCTTTGGGTACCCAAACCCTGTCGTACAAGGCAGTACGGGCAGTGCTTATTTAATGGCGGCACTTCCTCGCCATGACACAGCACTATCATCGGGCTCATGTGGATTTGCTGATTGTGACCCTGCCACAGATCACCCTCCCACGCCCTCTGGTGCTGCCGCCTCGGTCCGGGACTGTTTATTCGGGTTACCCCTTATTCGCAGCTGTCCACCATATCTGATGGAACGTTCGCCATCCGCCACCTGCGACCCGCCCTATACCTGAGGCTCGGTTCCCCTATTAGAGCTAGGACTAAAGGGGAGGGATAAAGGAGAATAGAGCAAAAAAATAGAAGGCATGTCACAGTTTAGTCCATTTTGACTTTACAACAAAATGACATTTGGATTAACATTGTTCTAATGGGGGATAGTCCAAATTTGCACTTAATTTTGTGGGTTAGTCCATTCTGCCTAGAAGAAGATGTGTGATAATGCATTTTGGACTAAACAAACATTTTTTTGTTCTAGAAAAAAAATACTGCTGATAGAGCTTAGCTTATTTTACCATTAGATAGAGCTGATTTTTCTTCACCAGCAGGTATACCAATCTCAAAATTGAAAATTTGTGGGTTAGTCCACTTTGCCTTTAGGGGCTTCATTAATGTTATTAATTTAATTACACTTAACACTTTATAGTCTTACTCTTTCATATTAATCTCAATACATTTTTTTCTAAACAATAATAAATTGATCTTCCTGATTGGAATAAAACAGAATATAAATGAGTACTTATATTTTATTTTATAGTTTATAGGTTATAGTTTGGTTGTCTGAAGATGGTAACTTTGTTACCGAAAGGCCTTACACAATTAAAATTTATTTACTGGAGTGTTTGTTAATCTTATAACATTGAATTATATATCCATCCAGTAAGAAAAGAGCTTGAAGAATGATATATTTTATTTATTTATTTTTTTTATTGTTAATATGTTTTTAAAACAACAAGCTCAATATGACAATATAATGCAGTAAGCTGAAATATTTTGTAAACACCTCAATTTTATTTTTAGTCTATTTAAGCATTTTCTGTTAATTTACAGTCATAATGTTATTAATTTAATTACACTTAAAACTTTTTAGTTTTACTCTATTATTTTTCTTATTAATCTCAATAAATTAAAAAAAAAAAAAATAATAATGTATTGAGCTTCCGGAATAAAAAACATAAATTTTTATGAATTTAAATAATGTTTATTAATACAAAAATATGTCAATATAATGCTTAAGTAAGGTAAAACATTTAGTAGATACCTTAATTTTAATTTAAGTTTGTTTAAGCATTTTACTGTCACTTACAATCATTCATGTTTTTTTTTGTTTTTTTTAATTACACTTAACACTCTTTCGTTTTACTCTTTTCTTATATTAATCCTAATACATTTAAAAAAATAATGTTAAATTGAACTCCGTAAATTAAATAAAACTCACAAATTAATGAGCATTTATTTTTTGATTAATTTGTGACTAAAACAACAAGCTTAATATGACAATATTATAATATTTTAGTAAGTTAAAATATTTAGTAAATACCTCTATTTAATGTTAAATTTTTTAAAGCATTTACTTTTTATACATAATCATTAATGTTATTAATTTAATTACATGAAACACTTATTAGTTTTATTTTTGTTTATATTAATCTCATTTCATTAACATTCAACGTACAGTTTAAAACAATGTTCAAGACATACTCTTAGTAACAACATTTAATTACCAATATAATTTGAACAACTTGCTTTAAATTCGTAAACTCATTTTTTTAAATTTAAGTATAATTTGTTATAAATTCGTTGTATATATTTATAGCTTGAGATAAATAGCTTTAAGATGGCAGCTTTATTATCTAATTTTATATATATTTTATTTTACTTTTTAATGACTATTTTTTTTTTTTTTTTCACTACTGAGGCTTTTTAATTATTCAGAAGAATCTAAACTGGCGGGCAGGAGGGATTGGGTTTCTATTTTTTATTTATGGTGCTGATTAACAGTGCTTTGAACTATACTAATGACAGAACTATCAACTGTGAAACTATTGACTGTTCTAATAAACTTACAGGACTATTTTTAACAAACGATAATAACATGAGTTTAAAAATTATGCATATCAATATTCATTGTTAGTATAAACATATTGATTCCTTATTAGCATTACTTGTTTTTTATTTATTTATAAGACGCCGATCGTCAAGATATGGGCGAATATGGATTTTGAATGAGTGTGATGAGTGTAGATGAGCGAATGTAGTCATTGTTACAAACTAAGGCTGACTATTCCTTAGAAAGTGTCATTAATTAATAGCCTAATGACAAATGAACAGCCGGTGGTTATCAGCTGATCCTTCTCAAAATGTATTGACTCTGATTGGGATCAAACTGAGAACCTTTAGCACATGAAGCTGGGATTGAACTAACTATGCTACCGACCAATTTACATGTGGATGTTGATGTTATTGTTTTGAGCGAGACATGGACGGACAGACACAAGACTGACTGAACTGGACAGTTATGATATTTACTGTACAAACAATACTTGGAATAGAAACTATGGCATTATTATCTACTTTTAAAATAACCGGGGTAATTATCAAAGAAGTAAAGATGGGTGATAATACTGGACTGGAACTTAACATTACACTTAACGGGTGCTGCAGACATCAATAACTGACCATTTTGCTGTGGCGCTGAAGATTAAACTAGACACTAAAATTACAGACACCGAGAAGGACAACAGCCCTACTTACTTAGACTACAAGGTGTTGGGGAGACTTATTGAGGCCCAGTTGTGGGATCATGTCCTGGCTCTACAAGATGTTAACAACAGTTGCACTGAATTCTTACGTACTTTTAAAACAATAAAAAAGTCAGCCACAAAACAAAAAAGTAAAAACTCTCGTTTAAAAAAACTTAAACCTTGGATTACTGTTAGTTTAATAAAATGTAATAGACAGAGGGATAAATTGAGCAAAATTATGATAAAACGTCCTTTTGATTTGACTGCTAGATTAAATTATATCCGTTATTGAAACCATCTAAACACTGTAATAAAAAGAGCCAAATCTATGTATTTTAGAGATAACATTTCTAACTGTCAATGTAATCCTAAAGAGTTTTGGAAGATTATAAATGAATTCAATGGTGTTGAGTCAAGGAAGGCTCCTTTTCTTACTAGCCAACTCATTTAACGATTATTTTGTGAGTGTTGGAGACCGGTTAGCAAGGGCGCTGCCTCCCTCTGCCGGGCCGCTGGTGGTGGAGGACGCCGCATACAGAGCCAGGCATGTGTTCACATTGGAGCCGGTCACTGAAAGCCAGGTGGAGCAGTGTGTCGCCAAGATGCGTGGCAACTCTGCCCCAGGAATCAATCAATTCTCTCCCACAGTTTTGAAAAATTATATAAAAATATAATCACATCATTGACACACATTATCAATATTAGTTTAAATTCCGGTGTATTTCCAAATTCATTTATAATTGCCAAAGTCATTCCACTTTATAAATCTGGGGAAAAATCTACATATAGTAATTTTAGGCCAATCTCTAGCTCAGTACACTGTCCAAAGTACTGGAGAAGTGTGTAAAAAAACAATTACAAGCGTACCTGGAGTCAAAACATTTACTTTTAAGTCGACAATTTGGTTTTAGAAGTGGTAAGAACTTCGCTGATGCTTTATTATGTTAAATAAAATCATAATGAATAACATTAATAAAGGCGAAAAGATTTTGCTTGCCTTTATTGATTTAGCTAAGACTTTTAATTCAATCGACCGGAAAACACTTTTTTTCAAAAATGACTGAGCTAGGAATAACATTGAAAGTTCAGATACGTTTTTAAACAATTGAGTACATTTTTAAAAACTCATAATTAAAACTGTATATTTTGCATACGTTCAATCCATTTTAGAATACGGTATTATTTCTTGGGGAGGGGCTTTTAAATATATAATAGAACCGTTATCTGTTATCCAAAAATCTATTTTTAAGACAGGCTTCTGTAAGATAAAAACGTTTTCATCTAACTTACTCCAAGAAACAGGTGTTCTCACCATAAGACATATATTCATAAAAAATCTTCTAAATTTCATTTTTCATCATTCCAATTTAATTTACGTAGTTACAGAACAAGAAATGCCTTGAATGTTGGTGTCCAAGTCCTTGGAACAGTTAAATTTGTAAACAATACGAATTCCTTCTACCTTGCAAATGTTTTGTATCGCAACATACCAAGGGAGATAAGGAATCTACTTGGCACCGTCAGTCACAGTGTGTACAAAAAGCGAGTCTCTGCCTAGCTGTTAGGGACCAACTGTGATTATGCAGAGGACCTCCTCAAGTCAATCTACACCTGACAAGACGATTACTTGACTTTTTACTTTACTTTGACTCCATTACTTCTATGCTTTACTTCCGTAACTAATACTAAATTACTTGACTCCATCCAATGGCATCAAACCCTCATAAGTAACTAATATATATTTTAAAATTAAAAACTCATGGTACTCACGTACTTTCTTTATTTTAATAATCTATTTTTATTTTCCACTGTTATAGGAATATGTCTTCTTTTTTAATGATTTTTTTCTATGTAATAGTCAGTATCTAACGAATTACTGTTTTTTTTTAGTATAGGATATACATTTTTGTTATTTTTTATTCTAACAATTAATTATAGGTAAGTACCTTTTTTAATTTTATTTGTCTGATTAAATTGTAATGAAATTTTTATTTGATCAGTTTTACGCACAGACAAAAAAGCCTATGTAAAACTTTTTTCCGCTATATTAAATTGTTAACGAACCTATTTAAAGTTAAAAGGGAAATAAATTGATTTTCTTTCTTTCTTTCCAGTTATCTCATAAAAATTGCTATACTGGGGTGGGATTGTAAGTGACCTGCGTGTTATATTTAGTGCATGTAGGGATTTGAGCGGCAGAGGGGAATATTTCTACTGCTGGACTTCTTTACTTCAAGGGCGTGACTAACTTCCACCCTCAAGTGTTAAACTAATGAAACAGTGTTTAGTTGAAAAAAAAAAACTATAATTAACAGTACAAATTTCTTTAATTGTTATTTATTGTTTACATTATTACATTACATTATTGTGTTCAAATTCAAAAATTTCTTAATTCATTTCTATACTAATACAAGTACAGAATTGCGTAGATACATTTTTTATGACTAAAGAAATAATAATTTACATTTAGTTTTACATTTCAATGTCTATGCCACTAGATCAAAAAAGAGAAAAGCTATTATCATTCTTAATTTTATAATGTAGTTAACATCTTTAAAACTGACATATTTATGACAAAGCAGAAAAAAACTTAAGTTTTAACCAATAAATATCACCCAAAGATGAGTTCTGTTATCCGTTCCTATTATTATAATTAGCTTCAAAAGAGTAAGAAGATAGCTTTAACAGGTATTGTTTTAGTTTTGAAAAAAAAACTTAACATTATTTTGTTTGTTTACCATATCCCTGGGGAGGTACTGAAGAAATTTACTTCCTACATACGTTGTCTTTTTTAAAACATATCCAAATTATGACGCTCGGATGCAAAATAGTACCTAGAGTTATGCCTATGGTTTTGTTGTTGAAAGTTTGGAATGTAATTTTGTTTATAGTATTTTACTGTTTCAAAAATGTATGAATCCTACAATGTTAAAATCACAAGTTTTTTAAAATAAGCTTTAACTGAATCATTGCTGGATAAATCACACATAACTTTAACAGCACTTTTTATCATTTAAAATTATTATCTAAATTCTTTTTTGTTGTCCCTCCTTGTATTGTAATTCCATAAGAAATGTGAGATTGTACTAAAGATAAGTAAATTGTTTTTAGTGTTGTTAAATTACAAAAATGTTTCATCCTCCTTAGTTACTACTATTATTAATTAATTGTTATTTTAATACTGAATAATGATTTAATTTAATCGTTCTAAGCTTGATTCTTTGGTGTTAATCAAACCAACCAATGGTCACTGCTACTAATAAGCAATGGGTGGAGCTTGCTATTGCACCACCAGTATGCGGCCTTCATCGTAGTTGCCATAACATTTTTTCAGTGGAATTACAAAGTTGGGGAAGAGTAGTTCTCTGTCTCACTTATACCACTTAGTGATCTCACTCGCACCATTACGTTTAAAGGGTAGTATTCTAAGTGGCCTATGTATAAAAAAGTGACAGACTGCTACAATCCCTCAATTCATCAATCTCCAAGAAAAGAGCCTACGATTTTCGTATTCATTGACTGAGTTACCTTGGTCAGAACTTGGCTGTGATCTAGTGAAAGTTAAAGGTCGGAAATACCCTGTTGTACAAGACACACATCTATTACGTCACTCACTATCATATCTTTACTTATAACGATTTTTTCACAGTTTGGTATTCCACGTTTGTTGAGATGTGATAATGGACCACCTTTTTAACCTTGCAGTACTCATTTTGCCATTTTTCTCAGATAACTGAGGGTGAGGAGTAGTCAGCTCCTCAGTACCTTCCTATTAACAAATGCTTTAATTGGTCTGTTAGTGTTGGCACGTTTTTGAGAAAGGCTGTCTGTTCTATTTGCTTCCAAAGTGTTTGTGGGCTGCAATTGTAGCGCACGCATATTCACATTATTAGAGTTCACCATGTTAATTTATATGGATTTTAAAGTTTTTATTTATTTTTTAAACTTTATAACATTGAAGTTGTACTTAACACTTTGTGAGTCCAGGAAAAATAATTTGGAAATTTTATATGAACATAACACCACAAAATGGAACAAAATATAAAATTATACATTTAATTTTATTCTTAGATAGCTTTGTCTATAAGGTACTATGCCCTCAAATCCTCATGATGTGTCTATTAGCAATTTGAATAAAAAATTCTGCCATGTACCCCTCTTCCAACCCAATCCCCCTGTCTGAAGTTACAAGACAGGGTAACAACAACAACCCCAAGTAAAGAGTACTACTTGTACGTATATGGGTGGGCAGGTGGGTTAGTACCATTGTACGTGTATGGGCGGGCGGAACTTGTCAGCTTGCTGAAAATCAGACCAACACTACGTGGTTCGGATTCCATCTAATAGGAATATTTGTGCCTGTAATTTTGTTAGTTAGTGAGGCCCGCAACCACAGCTGGTTTAAAATGCATTATATTTACATGCATTTCTGTTATATACTGTTATATATAACAGTAAAATTTGTTCTCCTGTTTATTGAACATTTAATTCTACATTACCTACAGAGGCCATTTTTAGGAATTATTTAACATTACTACAGTACAAGCAAAAATTATTTGTGGCCGAGTTTGAAGGTTGTTTTCTAAGTAACTTAGAGATCTAACAAAAATGTAATCACATCATTGTTTTCCCCGTTTAATTGTGCATTATAACATACGAAGAATCAATATCACTGTACGTGTATGGGCGGGCGGTTGGGTCTATATCACTGTACGTGTATGGGTGGGTCAATATTACTGTACGTGTATAGGTGGGCGGGTGGGTCAATATCACTGTACGTGTATGGGAGGGTGGGTGGGTCAATATCATTGTACGTGCATGGGTGGGTGGGTGGGAAGCATTAATGTGGTTGACCTTAACATGATTATTTAGCTAAAACTTAAACTCGTATTCACGTTCAAAGGCATGCACCTATATATGCATGTTTGAACATGAGTTTAATGTTAATGGTTAGAAAATTTAAGGTATACGAAAGAAAATAAGTTAAATACCCTAACAAATTAGTATTATACAGTATACATTGCTTATACAGTAGCAAGACATGGCTACATGAGAACAGTCAGTTTTGTGTAATATAAATACAAAATACGGCATGGGCTACAATGGTAACCTGCGCGAGTATTGGTGTTCCAGGAGGCCATGCGAGTACTACAGGGTTAATAGTCAGGAAGTTTTTTAATCTATGGGGATTTAAGATTACAACCAATAGCTCTATGTATTCACAGTTAAATGGACAAGCTGAATCTGCAGTGGCAACTGCAAAGAATATACTTTTAAAATGTGATGACATAAGAGCTTACAGATCAAATCCCCTTTAAAATGTGATGACATAAGAGCTTACAGATCAAATCCCCTTTAAAATGGATACTCACCTGCAGAACTTCTTATGAGCTGAAAAATGAGAGGCTCAGTTTCAATTTCAATGCATAGTCTATTACCCCAAAGCCTTGCATTCTTCACAATCTAAAGAAGAGGAAATAAGAGGAAAAAGAATGCAAACTTTTAACAAAAAGAATGGTGTCAAAGGAAAAGAAGTATCAGTAGATGGACAGTTGGTATATGTAAGGGATAGCCTACAGGTATAACTTGGTAATACAGGTGCAAGTGACTGGTTGTACTTAACACTTTGTGAGTCCAGGAAAAATAATTTGGAAAATTTATATGAACATAACACCACAAAATGGAACAAAATATAAAATTATAAATTGCTTATACAGTAGCAAGACATGGTTATATGAGAACAGTCAGTTTTGCAACTACATGGCTACATGAAGTAGTTGATTGATTGCAAGACTCAAAACAATATATCGCATGACTTGGAGAAGTAAAAGAGGAATATTTGACCTCCCCAAATCTAAAGTTGTGCGAAGAACATGTGGTGGTGTTTGACTTTACACCTTATATTTTAATATTCACATTTATATTTTTAACAATTGATCAGTTGTTTTATTAAACAAGACATGCTTCTTTATATTACTGACTGAACGATTAGTCTGAGTGCACAGGCAATGACAGCTGGACATAAGTGTGCAGAGGGAAAAGGGAGTTCTTTTATGAAAACATTAGCCTACTCAAACAAGTCTTGAAGAAGAGTTAAATATATATTATTACTATCAGCTGATATTTATTATTGTAATATTTGTTTTTAATATAGTTAGTAGCAGCACTGCAGCATGCACAAACTAATAATTGTTCAATCAGCACATTTTGCTACAGTAGCTACGGTATATCTTGACCTGTAGCTTACATCACGGTCAGTGTTGGGGGGAGGGGATCTCTACTAATAAACAGCGTTTATCGTACTACTAGCATTGCTGTAAACATCAAGGTACAACAGCCACAAGTTTCCTTTTTTATAACACAACTCCCATTATTACTCACTGATATTTGTTTAAAATCAATTACTTGCTATTATAGTATGTTATCATGTTATAATTGTTATGCCAGTATTATCTTTGTCTAATCTTTAATGAGAAAAATGAAATAAAATAATATGGAATACATTATAATTGAACACTTAAGTGAATTTATAGAATGTAGGTTATGTAGTAAATAAGTACTGTACAAGTTTTCATTGCAGTTCGTAATTTAATTTTATTATAAGAAATACATACTCGTGAATAACTTTGTGAAAATATTCAATTGAATCTCTTTAACAGCTGTTTTAATTAAATTAATATTTAAACTATAATATCTGTGGCTAAGATATTAAATAGTTTTTTAAGTAGCATAATACGTGTTTGTACTGTAAGATATTAAATACATAACTACTAATAATATAAACAAAATTGCACTAATATTTTAAAAAATAAACACTTTTGATATAAAAAAAAGGCACTGACTCTCCACTCTCCAATCAGCAGTGGTAGCCAATGTTTGCATGTCAGTCTAGTACAAAGCCACGCATGTGTATGCCGTACTTTTCCCCTCCACTTACCACCAAGCATTTGAAAAGTAACGGTTTCGGCAGCTCAAGATATTCCATGTCTACTATAACTGTGTTGTGTTTATTGAAATAAAAGATCACTATTTTGTTGCATTATTTTAATCTATTATTACTAATCAATAATAAAACAATATTGACCCTCTCACTCACCCATACTCGTACGATGGAACATTAATGATAACAAAAGTATAGTGGCAATTCAATACCCCTGTGCGTTCATGAGTGGGCAAGAATGTCATTGTCACTGTATATGTGCATGAAGGATAGGCGGGTCATCACTACCCTATGTGAAATGAGCAAGTGGGAGGGTCAATACCATTGTATGTGTATGGATGGTTGGTTGTGTCAATACACCATACGTTTATGGATGGGCAGGTGGGCCCATCCTACCACTATTTGTGTATGAGTGTGTGGGAGAGTTATATATGTGCAGTGGTGATGACCCTAAAATTGTTTGTCAGTGTAATACGATTCTACGTGCATGGGTTGGTAGGTGGGTTGTCCTCACTGAAGTAAATGGGTAGGCAGGTAGGTGGGTCAACACCATCTTGTCAATGGTTTCATCTTACAAATAAAACTTCCTGTTTCAACAAGAGCACCTAGCTTATGATTGTTTATGTAGGCAAGCAATGAATGGACGAATGAATAAACAATCATAAGGAAGGTGGTGTTCGAGACTATCGAGTATTGAGTCCTCTATTCCACTCAACCTTAATCTAGCTTTCGACAGGACTGATGGTGATGCCGCACAAACTCCTGCTGATATGTCTATGCCTTTAAGCATACTTGAAGTAAGTCACATGAAAAATGTCTTATTTTAGACCAGTAATAAAGTTATCTCTAACATACTTATTTAGATTTTCTGCAGCAGAGACTGCTATAAACTTAATGGCAATTTTGAGTGCTTCATGAAGTCATCTAGTTTCTTTAACTCATTGATTTTAAATAGAGAGTTTATTATGAACATAGATGTTTTTTTTTGTTTGCTTGATAAATACGCAATTCCAAATGTTTGCAGCCTTTTTTTAACATTTTTTTATTCACCTATGTAATCAATGATTGAAAGACTGATGCAATAAATAAAAAGTTCTTCCTTGATAAATAGAAACAAATAGTGAATGATTTATGAGGGAATTAAAATAAATACATTTAATATTTATTATAATAAACTGGATTGAAAGTTTACACAAACTAACAAAACACACATAAGTGAAAGAGTTTGTACAAGGCAGCTGAACAGTTTTTCTTCTTTCCTGTATTCTTTAATTTAGTCCGCAATAACCCTGCATCAAATTATTAAAATATACTTGCGCTAGTATGTAATGGACATATAAAATGAAACAAAAGAGACTTTTTAACATTCAAGCTCATTCATTGAAGAGAAGTTTTCATCCAGAAACTAAATTATATTTATTACAATATTGTTGTCAGATCATTTTATCTAATTGTTAAACAAATGTTTAGTGATATCAATATGTACTGACTACAATCAGCAATCAATTGGGCCACCCTTAGCATAAATTTGTTAGAGTTAGAATCTATATTTTCTGGTGACAACCATGTCAAGGTGCTTTCAACACTATTTACAAATTGAATTTTGTAAATGTTATATGTACAATAATATAGCACCTTGACGTGGTTGTCACCGCAAAATGTAGATGCTAGTTATGACACCAGCTGCTTAAGACTAAGATTGTTAGAGAATTATTTAGTTAGAATGTTTAATCAAATAAAAAATCTTTAATGGCCAAAATAAATATAATAACAATTTTAGGTTTTTAAAAAATCAATAAGTAGTAATCAAAACTTTTCACACAAAATAAACTTTAATTTATAACAGTACATTCTAGGCTTTTGCACTTCCTATGTCAGATTAAAAATTATATTTTACAAGAAATGGAACAAAATTATAGATAAATTTAGCTTTTTATACTGGTATACTTATATTTTATTAATGAACTATTTATGTTATTTGAAAGTACATCAGACAGTACAAAGTATCCTGCATGACCTATGTGGCCAAAATTCTCTAGAATATTAAAGTTAGCAAAATTACACTTAAAATTTTTATAAATATTCAGAAAGAGCAATTTTATTTAATTAATAGATAGATATACACTGTCATAATAAGGAGTAATTTATTTTGATAATTTTCAGTATTACTTAATGAAGTCAAGTTTGCTACCATAAAGGTTGCGTAACAGTTATGGTACTAAAAGTATGATTACATAGTTTTAAAGTATATAGTATCATCACTCGGGGGTGGCATGGTTGGGTGGAACTTTTATTGATTTTTGGTGTGACACTGTCAACTAACAGTTGACTCTTCACAATGAAAAAAAGTTTACTAATGGTGCAAGGTACAGAGGTCTAGTGCCGTTGACCCCGTGCTTTCGAATACTGTTCTATGTAAGTGCGGGTTATCAAAGTTGGTTTACTCGCTGAGATGTTTCGATTGTGAGTAGTGATGGTGACGCTAGTATGATTGGTTTGACATGCCCACCGCTCCCGCTAGCAGACCGCGACGCTTTGTAAAAATGGCAGCGATTGGTGGCTTCTCTCAGGTTAATTTTTGCAGACGGCCGAAGAAGAAAATTAGTTGACGTTCAAGCGGCAAGTTCGCGAGTGTACTACTACAGCCCTCTTTAAAGTTTTAAAAGGTGGGCGCATACTTCGTGTATAATCTCAAACTAGAATTGGAGAACTGTGTAATTTAGTTTTGTAGTGAGCTAAGTTTGAAAGAAAAATGGTGCCGGTGATTCGTAGGGTTTTAATTTCGCGTTACGCTGAATGTTGATATATTTGATAGTAAACATTTCATCGATTTGGTACAATGGTCAAAGGTATGTTTAAACGTTAATTTGAAGTGAGTGTGTTTCCTAAACCACAATACATTCGTTAATTATATTTATTTTATCAATACCAAGTTATGTCAAATTGCTCCTAAGGTTGCTGAACACACGAACAGTCAGTAGGGTTACCAAGGTCAACATGACAACTTAAAAACACACAAATCGAAAATGCTTTTGTTCATATTAGTATAACAACATTTTAATTTGAACTGAATGATTTTACATCAGATTTTCTGTTTCTTGTCGTATAAATTCTGCATCTTTACATTAACCAATACGCTTGTCAAGTCAGTCAGTATTGACCTGCGCGGTGTTTACTTGCTGTGGTTCTTGTTCTTGAGAAGTTGAGTATTTTATTGAAAAGGGGATAGGGACAGACTATACTAGTGCATATTAAGTTTTTCAGAAAATGAATTTTCATTTAAATTTTTGTTCGTCACATAACTGGGGAATAAATTACAAACGACCGAAGCGGAATTTGTGTTTCAACAGTAAATTGTGCTGCAAGCTAGGCGTGATCGTAGGGTGCCGTTCCAGTAATGTGGTTATTAAGCCAATTGATCAAAACATTAAATTTTCCAGTGTTATAAACTTTGCAGAATGAGACAAGGACGAGGAGGTCAACGTAACAAAAAATGTAATTGTATAAATTTTTTTAACAGACGTTTTCAATGTTTTTTATTTGAAAAAATGTTTATTTTTCAAGCCAAAGCAAATGACATTTGAGTTTGTGTTTTATAAAGAGATGTTTATTGAATGCTGTGTGTTTTATGTGGTTTTGGTTTTAAAATTATTTTGAATTCTGACATTTATGTTGTTTAATGTGCATGGAGCGGATTTTAATTCTTTTTATATGGCCTTGAACAGGTAATATGTTTTAGGTTATAAAAAGTTAGGTTATGTCATTTAGTTTTATGATTCAAGTTAGCATAAACTTTTTCTTAAATAAAACCTCATGTTTATTATCTGGGGCTTAAATCTGATCAGTTTATAATGTAACTCAACTGATCAATCTACACAATTTCTAGTCAGTTCCAACTTACATCAGTTGACCTGATCTCAAGGCATAGGCCTATTGGACTATAATTAAACATATTTGTAGCATTTAGTCATAAAAAAGTTTTTTAAATCTTTCCTATATTTATTTAACATAATTTTAAACATATATTCGTTATTGGTCTGCATAAAGTTTTGATTTAGGCCTAATTGAAGTTTTGCTTTTGACCTATGGAAGCTATCAGAGTTGGTTTATATATACAATCTTTAAATTGTATTATAGGCCTGTAGGAGGTAAATGTACAGTTTATGTGGTTGATACACAACCCCTCTTTGATATGAAGTGCAAATTCATTTGGAAATTTTCACTTCTTGGTTGGTCTCATCCCTACCATTCCCATTATAACCTAATTATAAAATAATTTTGATATTTTACACGTTAATTTCACTTTAATTACATGTCTATGAATTAAATAAAACAGTAGGGTACTCCTTTAAAAAATCCGATTGGCCTACATCCAGTTTTATTTTTATTTATTATTTCAACGGTAGTAGCCAATTTACATTATTACAATATTTTCATTATTACAGAAGATGGCGAGGGAAAAAATCAGTGAAAATGTGCATAGCAACAATGTGAATAATACAATAATATGATTCAGTGAAGAATATTGAGACATACTTATTAATATAACAATTGCTAAAGTAATAATATTGATAAATAGAAGGTAATTAAATATTAAAGTACAAATCGAAAACAACAATAACAAACAAAATACAATCTCAATAATAGCATGAACAAACCACATAAATAAACATAAACTACTATCACGAAACAAGTGACAAGACTTAGAGTGCGAAAGCACCAAGAGCCCTTCCTGATCCGTTGGAGGCTGTCACAGAAGAAGTCACATTCAAATACTATCAATACAGTTGTTTTTTTTTATTCAATAGCAGATTGGTATTGTTTACAGATCTCAAATTATTCCTAATGGAGTAAACCTTACGGATGAAGTTTAACCGCTTTGAAAGATGATTAAAAATAACTTAGGGCCTAACTGTAGCCTAGTTATAACATGTTAGATATATTCTTATATAGTGACAAAACGGTAAATACCAGAGTGAAACGGCGCACATATTGGACTGTTGAGTTTTCATAATCTATCAAGATTACAAATATATAGGCCTATGCCTAAATCCTGGGTAATTATGAACTTTCTAGACGTTTCTGAAAATATGATTTCTTGTTGAAAAACTGGTGAAATATGAGTATTGAGGATATTGATTTCAACCGCAGATAGGCTGGCTAAGTTAGTTTTTTAGGCATACTGAAAAACTTGTTTTTTTATCTGATAGGCCTGGTGTAAAAACCAACTTTTTTAAAAATCATTATTTAAAAAAATGTCTTCAAATTTACACATTTTCTATCTGAACAAGAATATACAAATTTTGCAATTAAATTATTTTGTTAGCCTGAAAAATACACTAGTAATTAGTTACCTTATTAAATATTTACCTAATTTATTTAAATTGTCTATGCAACAAAAATTCCTAATTTGCGTTAAAATCTAGTGCCTACCTCTGGAATGGTCTGTTGGCTGTCCCTCCGCGGCAGAAAAATATGCAAATTTGTTTTTTGTATCTCTTCATTGCTCCTATTATCATTGTGCATAAGGTCACTATAAGGTGATTTGCTGTTCAAAAGTAGTTTTCCATGCTATATGGAGAAATAATTGTCGTAGACCAAGATAGTTTTCAAATTCATATTCAGCACACAAAAAAAAAAAAACATTACTTAAAAAAATAATGAAAAATAACAGATAGGTAGCCTACGGTTGGCCTATGTAACAAAAAAAGTTTAATAATTGAAAATTTTTTTTGTATAAACTGTTTTCTGCATAGTAAAAAGTATTTTCCAAGAAAAATAAGCCTGATTACATAGAGTGAGGATATAAAAATCAATATTTTCAAAGCGTCCCGAAACTGCATAAATCTGTTGTCCGTGTTCCATCATAAATATGTTGAAAGGAGGCTAGTTCAAGGTTTAAATCAGGATACTGCTTATTGTAAAAGACTTTTCAATTCCTTACAAACTGAACAAATGTTGTCATATAAAAGCAATTTGAATAGTTAGTGTCCAAGTTCAAAATGTGGAGGCAGCTAACTTATTGCTGTAAAAGCTAGCTGATACAGGCAATCAAATGTTAGACTATTTATCAATACAGTATTATCAGCTTTTAGACGCCTATATTTTATTAAAAAGGAGGCTTAACTGCTTAGATTCGGGAACAGTTCTATCCAAAAGTAGTAACAGTAATGTACCATATTAAATTATGTAAGTTAATATGGTAAATGTGTAGTTTAGTTATAGCAAATTTAATAATAGTTTGTTAAATTATAAGATAGACATAAATTAGTCTAGGGTGCTGCATAGCAGTTTCAATGTAGGCATAGTTGATGTGTACAAATTAGGCCCAAGCCTAAGAAAATAAAAAATTGTCTCGACAGTATGGCTTTTCTTACCTTTTAAAATTGTTTGTATTTCGTACGTACGCAAATAGAAAATTAATCCTGACATTGTTTCTTTGGTTGGACTATGGTGATATGTAGGGCCTCAAATGAGCTGTGTAGTGCGGGGTAAAATTAATAATGTCTTGAAAACATTTTAGTTATTTAATCTTAGTTATTTCCTGTAGACAAACAATGTCAATAGGTGATGTGTGATTCGTAGGTGCCGTAGTTCATAAAATGCTAGTAATGCCAGAACCGTGGCTCAAGAAATATTCCTTATATATTTTTAAATGTTTAATTTTTGTACATAAGTAGTTAGATACTTTTTATAGTAATCAAAATATTCATAATAATAATATACAGTTTAGGCATCAACATCCATATCCCATACAAGTGTTGGAGAACATTCCTTATTACATAGGCTTTAAATTATATAATAAATTACTAACTTACTGTAAGAATTTTACTTTGTTAAATTTTAAGAATATTATGTATGAATTGTTGGATAATAAAGAATACTTTGATGTAACTGATTTTTTTATGATAATTTATTGGAAAATAAAATATATATGTACTGGTATTTATACTTATAGCTAGACTTTTAGTTGATAAAGAATTTGGGAAGCAACCTGTTTTATGAGACAAATATTGCATAATTTGCGAATTGCTTCTGTAGACACTTTTCAAATCTTTGCATTTTTATCACCAGTTGGTACAAACCAGGTTAAACTTATATTTTAAGAGAGGTTGATTTTGAACTTATTCTGTAAAAATTATTCAGCCGTTATTTTTTTTACTTAAAACTAAGAAAATATATAGGCCTACTTTTTAGTAGATACTGGAGTTTGAAAACTATTTGGATTTTCAAACTCCAGTTAAAATTATTTTGAAATAATTTATTATCTTGAAATAATTAACTCGTTATAATGTTTAAAGTAGGCCTATTTGAGAGATAATGGAAATATGGATATTTTTTAATCGAATTTATTTGATTAAATGATTTTATTTTTCTCTAGGCCTTAAACCTACTTTCGTTGCAAATCTTATCATGGTCATATGCGCGATAATATTTCTAACAAAGACAAATCATAAAATACACATTTGTGTATATTTTTGCCAGAGGAATTTTTGATATGCTTTTCTAGAGGCCAGAAACCCGAGATTAATACAGACTGAGAATCGTTACGGTCATGATAGGTTATAGTAAAACCCAAGTATTACAGTAAAGGCCTATTCATATAGGCTATTGTGTAAACAAATTTAAAAAAGGGCTTAAAAATATAATCTTTAATTATTTGTTAGAAAAGTGTGTTTTGTGGTTTAAAAAATCAAAACCTCTTAATGTAAACCCACTTTTACCACTGCAAAAATATAGTTTCAGGGTTTTAGAGAGTGCATGATTAGGCCTAATGTACCCCAAAAAATTTTCTTTTAGATACAAAATGTAATTTTCTTCAAAATGCTGTAAATAAAAAACTACAAAAAACAAATTTAATTTTTAGTATTTTTTTAACTTTTATTTTGTCACAGCGAATTTTTGTAAACAAGTTATTGAGTATTAATAAATGTAGAATTTGAGATATAAATAACAGAGGTACAAAAATTATAACTTAGGCCTTGTGGAGTAAAGAAACAAATTAGACTATAAACATAAATGAAATCAATTAAATGTCGGACTGATCTTTTTGTCCATCTATTTGTGTATTTAGAATTGTGTATGTAATACAATATAATCCATTGCGTTCGCATGAGTTGTACCCGGCATGGTAACATGTGAAGAATAGAGAGGACATACATCATATATTTGGCTTGTATAAAACAGGTTAGGATTGAGCGTACATAAAAAATTCAAAAGGACATTTACCTGAACTGTACGAGAAACCACTGGAATTAAATGGGATTACCAATAAGTAGCGCTTGAATCTGTAATATTAAAAATGTAATGTCAAATATGGATTAGATATAGGAATAGTGTTTTGACATGGTTACAGAATAGACCTACCTTGTTTCTCTTATATCACAATGAATTACATTTTCAGCTCTTGTTTAGGGTAAACATCACTTCTTTTATTTACATCTATTTCATTTTAAAACCAAAATTTATTTACAACAAATAAGTTATTTAAAGATTTTATTTGGCATTCATCAAAAAATTACAAGCAAACAACCATAAAAACAAGGTTGACAGGTATGTAATAGCCTAATAGCAAACCAAAACAACAGACTTCCTTATCACTGTAGTGTTGTTATCTTTCGTTGTACTGCATACCTATAACATAAAATTAGTATCTTTGTCTTCATGGACTTAGTTTTTGTTACATAATTTTACAAACAACTAACTAAAGATATCTCTATTGCTAACAGTTGCATGAAACCATTAAGGATTTCACTTACGTAATTGTTCATAAAACACTGATAATACGTTGATCATCAAAATCCATATAGATCCACCCTCCCCCTCCCCCAAAGGGTCAGGCGTTAAGAAATTGATCCGTTGATAGTTAATTCTCTGTTAGATAGTAATGGTAAAATAGTTAGGTCAAATTCTTTTAGCTGCCCGCCAAACTTTTCTATTACCGAATATCCATAAAAGAGATATAAATGATGTTGCGAACATATTAAACACTCATAATAGTTTCCACTTTTCTTCTTGTTGTTTTACTTTTTGGCTTTTTCTGTATTAGACTTCATATAACGAAAAGAGTAGTATATCTAACATTTATTAAGCATTCTATTGTACTTTTATTAGTTATTAAAGTATACACTACACCTTGTGCATTAAATTGTTGTAAAGGAGATAAGCTGGAAGTTAAAAAAGATTTATGTAATTTTAATTGTACTTATTTCTTGTTGGAATTGTGGAAATAAATTTCTTTCTTCTTTCTTCTTCTTCATAACAGAATATGTCCAAGGCGCTTTCTCCACATAAATTCACAAAGATATTGTGTAGTTTAGGTCCTTTCATTACAAATGAAGCTAATAATAACATGTTCTTGTAAATATATAAGTAGTTTAGGTAGTTATTGGCATAGAAAAAAGTTTATGTTTGGTGGGCAGCTAAAGGAATTTAACTAATAGTTGGGTTAAAACGCTTGACATTTTCATTACTATATTATTTTATTTCATTAATATTATTATTTAATTAGTAAAAACTATCATTATAATGCATCCATTGGAATGAACGGTTTTTAAATTATAAGCGGCAGTTAGTTATGAGCTGAATAATTTCATGTTTTGAATGGTGGATGTCTGCCCATTGGTCATCATCATATCATGGGCACTAGGTACTTGATAATTCTAAATTTAAGAGTTTCTGGGATGAAGTGGTCACTGGCTGGTATTTCTCTTAAGAGCCTGCAGAGTGTCAGCCATGTTGCTTTTAATCCCTCAAGAATAATGTGATTTGGGAATTCATATTTTTCATTATTTATTGACCAAAAGTTGTGTATGAGGGGTTTCATTTTAAACATTATCATAGTGCGCATTGGGTTCGCTTTTGATATTTTGAATACATCAGATCAAATTCTCTTTATTTCACAAACATGGAAATTGTGTCATAGTAAATAAACATAAAAAGTTACAGTATAGAAGTACAATAGTCATAAAATTCTTCTAGGGTGTAGATTGGCCTTTTCTGCAGCCATCTATGTAACTCTTTCTTCATTTTGCTCCCCTTTAGCGTCCTTAGAGACTGTGGCAGGTGGTTTTACAGCTTTTGTCCAATGTAAGATGCCTTCTTCTCAAAAAGTGCTGTTCTGTGGCATGGAAGGGCATAGTTAGATGCATGACGAGTGTTTTATGAGTGAAAATCCTGTCCTGTTTGCAACTTCAGGGTGAGTGTATGTAGTATCACAGATTCAATATACAGTCCTACAATAGTCAGGATGCCCAAATCTTTAAAAGATTCTCTACAGGAATCTCGTGGCTTAAGGTTTGCAAGTATACGAACTGCCTTCTTTTGCTAGGCAAGAACTCTTGTCATATTTGCAGTTGATGTTCCTCCCCAGACCACAATTCCATACCGCATATGGCTTTCAAACAGGGAGCTGTAAGCTGTTTTGGCTGCCTCTAGGTTGGTTATCCATTTCACTCTTCTAATTACATAAATTGCTGTGTTAATTTTCTTAATGAGTGCATTTATGTGTGCTGTCCACGAGAGTTTGGAATCTATAGTAACACCTAGAAGTTTAACTGTGTCACTTTGCATTATTTGATCATGTTTCTTTACCTGCTCTTTCTTTTTACTAAAATTTATTTGGATTGTCTTGTCAGGGTTTACTGCAGGGTCAGATGCTTGGCAATAGGAGATTGTTTTATCAAGAGCTACTTTGGTAAGATCATGTAGGCTAACAGCAAGTTTGCTTTTGAGGTGAATAGTTGTATCGTCAGCGAGCATCACGGTATTAGTATTATTATTTTTTATGTAAGTTGGAAAGTCATTTGTCAGCAAAACAAAAAGAATCGGTCCTAACACAGAACCTTGAGGACCTTTCGTGACAGCGGAAGTTTGTTTTGATCTGTAAGTGGTTGTTCTTCCCTTTTCTGTCTTCTGTATGTCTACAAACGGTTTCCAGTCTTCAAGATAGCTTTTGAACTATGTTTTTGCAGCTCCTACCACTCCTAGGCTTTCCAATTTTTCCAATATCAATCCATGTCCAATATAGTCAATACATACGCCTAGTTTTGAAAAATAGGTACTAAATATTTGCTATATTTTTTCTATAAAACTAATTAGGAATTTGCATAGTATTTCCAACATGCAATTTCATTCTTGTTCAAATGCAATTTGTTTGGAAAAATCCATTAAAAATAACTGTTAAATTTGGATGTACATGTGATCGTATGTCCGGTTCGTAAATAACATTGTTCTTATGGGATTAAAACCAACATGGCTTATAGCCTCTGCAGACTCTTAAGAGGGAACTGAGAGTTGCAGTTCTTATATCAGCCTATAGAATCGTGTAAATATTCTATACGTTTACTAATCCACATAGGCTAACATTGACTGACTGATCACAGTTTCTCAAAATCTGTTAGGCTTTGGACCATGAACCTCGGCAGAAATATTCTTCATAGATTTTATGTGTGTACTAAGAAAGGATTTAAAAATATTTTTCACAGGGTTGAAATAAAGTAAATAATCCCAAAATTAGGAGGTTTATTACCATTCAGTGATGTTTATAAAGAGAGGACCTAGAAGGATGCAACCTGACATAAGAGGTTATTTATTAACAATGTAAGCGTGCAATGTGAATTTGTAAAATTTCGAATTGTTCCACAAATTTTCTATTTTTAACAACTTGGGTAGCTTTAACAGGTTTGGGAGCTTATACCCTGACAAACGCAGCTAGTATGTCTATAATTTTCGGAATATCGTACATAAGGATTGTCCATATTAATTGGAATTTTATAACCTCCAAATTGTTTAATTTTGTGTGTAGAACTATATCAGTAAAGTTGGCAATGCATCAGTGTTATAATCATATAAATACATATTGTACATGTCATACGCTAAAATAAATTTTTATCTTTTTACCCTACAAATATAGCTGGTGCAAAAACGCATAAGTTGTGACAAGCACCTGTATGTTTGACCATTGGTTTAGTTAAAGTTACATAAAAGAAGGTTAAGTTATAACGAACTTTATGTAAGTTTACAATACCATTTAAAACTCTTTAGGTTTGTTTTAAGTTCTTATTTTGTTGTCTATGTATGTATTTATTAATTTTAGCCTACATCTAAAAATTTACTTTTAGAAAATTAATGCTTATAGAGTTGATATTAGTAAGTTCCAATCAATTAAAGAGTATATATTAAGTAAAATAGTATATTAAAATAAATATTTTTAGTATGATATACTTTTCATCAACATTATTAGTTCTTGACGGGATGTACTTTTTGTGACTGTGTTCATTTTTTATCTAAAATAATTGGCTAAACATCATATTTTATTTTATAAAAAAAAAAAAAAAAAAAACGTGTAGCCAATTAATTTAGACCAATAATATAATTAGTCTAATTAAGAATTAGATATTGTTGCTCCTTATTGAAAACTGGTTTTATGTCTTTTTGCAGGCTGTAGTCGCAGAGTCGCGCCTCCCATCTCGCTCTCAGCCACCCTGGAGGATCCAGCTGTGTCCTGGAAGGGGCCACCCCCAGAGCCCCAGTCATTTACTACAAACTCTACTCAGAACTTTAACAGCCCCAACACGGGCTATCAAGGGCCTCCATTCCAAGGGCCTCCGGCAGGGGCCGGTTCCCCAGCCGGAGCCCCACCTTACTCTGGGGGTCCCCCACCAGGGTCATCTACACCCCAGTACACTGCTTCTCCTGCACCCTCAGGGTCATCGACTCCAGGCCCTGGACCACCTCAGCCTGGAGGCTTTCCCCCTCCCTCTAATTCTGCTGGACCCCCTTACAATGGTCCAGGACCTTTCGGTTCACCTTCTGGTGGTGGGCCACAATTTGTTGGTCGTCCCAGTTCATCTGGGCCTCCTTTTGTTGGTGGACCTCCTGGAGGTGGTAATCCCCATTTTGCCTCGCCTGGACAACCTTTTGGTGGACATCAATTTGGAATGCCTCCTGGATCCCCATTTGGTCATGGACCCATTCCAGGCCCTATACCTTCTCATGGCATTATGCCTGGACAAATACCTGGACCGAACCCAGTTGATAGGATAGACCAGGGGTGAGTAACATATATATATATTAGTTGCATGCCTTATGCATTTGTTGCATAGCATTTTGAAGATTAATTATTTTATTTAGTTAAAGATTTACTCATTAACAATATTATTTTATGAATTAGAGAAGAGTGGCTTTCAGCCAGGAATCCCAGCTCATCCAGTTCTAGTCTGTGATAGATCTGGGGAGAGCCAGTGGTATCACAGATCTATCTCAGGCTTAAGGAATTAAAGCCTCAGTCAGAGATAGTGTGTGAAGCCTGGTCTGGTCTGGTACTTTTTATCGTTACCGTTTACCTGTAATGTACTGGTTCTCCCCCTTACTCTGTCTGAATAAGTTCCTCCATACGGATCAATAGTCTATAGAGAATGAGCAATAATGATGGGACACTTCAAAACTTAGTTTCGGAGGCAGTGATATTGTGGCGTTGTAGTAGAGCCTTACTTATCCGACGTAAACGGGCCTCTATGACGTCGGAGTTAAATAAAGTGTTGGGTAATGGGGAATAATGATGGAAACTTTTACTTATTATTTTCAGTACTCAACATACTGACAAAAGTGATGTAGTCTGCTAATACAGTACAGTCCTCAATATAAAGTACATTAAGCAACAAAACAACGCTCTTGTTAGAACAAATCTCATGAGGTAAAGTATTGTTTTTAGGACATGTACGTCGGGTTAACCATTTGAGTGCTATGACACTGCTGTGAGCGTGGCTGTGATTTACTCGAAAAGTACAGGGATTACTGTGAGCAACACTACTTATGTTGTATAATAAGCCATAGCTTAACCCTTTTAGTCAGCATCTACTGACGCTCTTTTATGTCTAAATGTGCAAGCGTTTACATAGTAGAGGCTACGTATTTTATATATATAAATGACAGGATTGTGTATTTTACTGACCATTATCGATGTCATTTTAAAGGAATTAGAGAATCGATATATGGCCATTCAATTTCCGACAATTGACTCTATATTTTTTTTTGCGTGAAGGAAGGTCAACTAATTTTGCGAGGGGTATTTTTTATATTTCCTCTATATTCCTTATTTTTTTATAAAAATTAACTGAAAATATATGAAATCAGCTGTACCCACCCGCATTGCCGGCCATAATATTGAGTTTGATAATATAATCTTATACAATCAAAATGTATTTGACTTCTAACCTAAATGGTAAAATTAGTTCAAAGACTTGCAATCAAAATACAAGCAAAAAATCCAATAAATTAAATAACAAAATTATTTAAAATAAATCAAACTAAATACTTTGTTTTTCAAAAAAAATTATTTAATCGAATGTCCAATTTATAATATGTGATGTTATATATAATTTACTACTGTACTGAATTATTTTTAATTTCAGAAGTTTAGCCTACCGCAATTTTATTCAATTTGTTTTTATTTAATAGCTGTTAATCAAATAAATCAATTAATTAATACAACTCCATAAGAATACCTTGAGAATTTTGAAGCTCAGTAGGACTGAGTCCTGAGGTCGAAGAGGAAAATCCTTATAAGTGAGTCTCTAGGGGCAAAGATAAACCTATGTACGAAATTTCAAGTTAATTGGACGTTTAGTTTTGGAGAAATAGTGATGAGTGGTAAATGGCTTTTATATATATAGATGTGTTCTTCATTAGACGTTCTTTGCAGTGGAATTAAGGTAAAAAATATTTAGGCACTCTTATTTTATTCATAATTACAAAAATAAAATTAAAACAAAAGTTATTTACTTTTTTTTAATACAAATGCTTTGATATGTATTTTCTTGTTATATGGATATTCTCTTTTTATTGTGTTACAATATAAAACAAAAGGTACGAAGATATGAGAACACATAATGAATCCATGAGAGTTTTACCAAAACTCTACATTTTCGCACAAAACTGCATAGCACCTTTGGGTATATCCATAGGCCAGGCGGCATAGCAATATAAGGGTTAATTATTAAATTTTACTGGTCACAAACTCCGTATTCCTGTTCTAAAATTTTTTTGAATATTAGCTTTTACATTTTGATTGTCTGTGGACTGCTTCCGCCTAACCTATTTGTTTTAAGGAACACATGGCTGACTGTTTACTGTATGTTTGGAGGCTAGCAAGCTGATCTTATTTTCCCAATAATATCATAAATTACTTTAGTATTTTTTTATTTGTATAGTTTTTTAATGATGTTTTATTGCAATATTAGTGTTACTTTCAGTAATGACAAGCAAATTAATTTTTAAGTACTACTCAACAGTAAGTTCTTTAGTTATTTCTAATAATATTTATTTCACATCAAACTAAAAAATTTTTTTTATATTGTTTATTTATAATTATTTCCTTTTGATACTATAGGTAAAATATTGACATGTTTATTCCCCATTTTATGCAAAATAAAATCATGAAAAAATTATAAAGATATGTTATCAAATAAATTAATTACATTTTCCCCAGACCTTTGCATTTTTTGTTAAAATAGGATAGCACTTCTGTGTCTTACATATGACCAGATATGCTAGCACTGGAACTCTGGAAACTGCTGTTTATCCGAACGCTCTCTTTTCCAGCAGTGGCCAGCCGCTGCTTCACATCAGTATACTATTGCAAATAGTAATCAACCCAAAAATATATATGTACTTACTTAGCTTTAAATGTACTATATATTATTTGTTTTATAATGATTACAACGTGATCAAGCAATTAAATTCATGATCACCAGAAGCCAAAATAAAGTTGCTTTAAAAAACTGATATCAAATTCTAAATTCATCAAATTTATGAGGAACATTCCTATCAACCATCTATTAAAATATGAAAGTGATCAATTAACAAACAGATTTTTGAATAATAAAATTGTTAATTTGATGTATGCATGGTAAAAATAATAAAAAATGTGGTACTTTTTCGTCCCAACTAATATAAAAACTATTAACCTTAAAATAAAATTAAAAAACGTTTATTGCTTAATATAACTTTAAACAACAATCAAAATAATGATGCGATTGGACCTTATTACGTATACGCTGGGATTCAAGGTCAAGTTGCCCACTGAGGATAGTGACCAAACGTCAATGATACGTAAGTTTTACGTATTAGATTACTGTTATTATAATTAACTTTTATTATAATTAGAACAACTGTGTTATTATATTGATTCTACAAATAAAGTTGATAGCCTAATGTTAAAAGGTGGGCTATGTCATTTACGATACTGCTAACAAACACAGGATAAAAGAATCACTTAATTCTGAACTTTTTAAAATTTACTTTTGGTTTGAAGATACACCAGAATATAACCATTCAATTACTGACATGCAATTTTTCTTCTAAAGTTTATTGCGTCTTTAATTCTTACATTTTTCCAGCTTATTTTCTTACCAGTTTATTGCATTGTGTTTATACTCTGCGTATACATATATTGTTTTATTGTTTTAATAATAACCTACAAACGGAAGAAATGTTCTTGTTAAAACAGCTGGGTCACTGACTCCTGACCACTAGTGACAAGGTTACAAATATCACTTGGTAGAAAACGTGGTTCCTACTGCAACATTCTTTAAATATAGAAGGGATGGTAAATATAAAGTAGAGATCAAGAATGGAATCAGTAACTGAAAACATTTCCATTTACATTACGTTCGTACCGTTATATTCTTAAATAAAATAGAAGTGTGAACCTACCTTATTTTACCACTAAAGAAATGAACCGTAATATTCAATCTGATCTTAGTAAGACGGAAGTCAGTTTAAAAATTATTTTATCTGATCCAAATATTTTATGAATTATATCCTATAAACATGAATTATAATTAATAAATACAATCATATATATATATAATATTGTAGACGTTAGCAAAAGTACATAAATTATATAAATGTTTAAAATAAGATGAACATTAGTTTCCGCAATAACATTTATAAATACACAAATAAAGTAGATGAAATCTAATGCAGATTAGGGCTTTATTATAATAACTTAAGCAAAACTCTCAAAGATTGGTATTGCATACAAATATGTAACATTATGTTCTTTATGCAATTCTAACACTATTTTTTTAACTTAGTACATTTATTTTATATATCAGTTCATGGGAAAAAGTCATACGACACATAATGCCTCACCCACCCACTCTTCACAAACTAACGGTCAATAATACCTCACCCACCCACTTATCCGTCACACACATGCAACTCCTGCCTTTCATAACCAGATTCACTGTCATATGACACATGATACCTCATTCACCCACTCTTTACATACGTATATAAATCGTGCCATTCATTCTTGGCTTCACTGTCATATGACACATGATACCTCACCCACCCACCCTTAACACATTTATATAAATCTTGCCAATCATACTCAGCTTCACTGTCATATGATACCTCACCCACCCTTACACATTTACATAAATCTTGCCATTCATACTTGGCTTCACTGTCATATGATACCTCACCCACCCACCCTTACACATTTACATAAATCTTGCCATTCATACTTGGCTTCACTGTCATATGATACCTCACCCACCCACCCTTACACATTTACATAAATCTTGCCATTCATACTTAGCTTCACTGTCATAGGACACTTGATGGCTGATTCACCCACTCTTAATAGACATACAACCCTTGCCGTTCATAACCAGTTTCTCTATCATATGACATATGATACTTCACCGACTCTCCCTTCACATACGTGTATATAAATCTTGCCATTCATATCCAGCTTCACTGTTGCATGCCACTTGATAGATACACTACGTACTCTTTGCCATAGTCATTTATCTTCATGATCTGAATTAAATGTCAATCGCTAACATGTATGAAGACTAAGAGTTGTATGAGCCTAAAAAAATTATAGTAGTCTTTGTTACTAAGGACCCATGGCAAGGAAGACATCATAGAAACATCATCATGACATTATGTGGTCCCCTTTAGATCATCATCAATTGAAAACAACAATTTTATCTAGCTGTATAGCATGATGCACATTTCTAACCGTTAAGTCATCTGCTTTTTAGGCTACAACTCCATAGACTCCTTTAGCGTAATGAGTCTAAGACAGTGGTAACTAATGAGAATATGCCCTGACAGTATTAAATGGAATGTGAATAGGACTTGCCTCTATAATCCTCTTAATGCTTAGATCCCAAGCTTATTTATTGTTAGAAAATTTTATTTATGCGAGCAATCATTGCTATTAGGTGTTCTATAGGTTTAAGAAGCTACATGATGGCCAGGTATACCATTTAAATAATCGAGAATTTCTAATTTTACTTGGTCCGACGGGTGTTTGTGTGCAACCTAATTAGAGTAATTGGTCCATAGACGAGGAAGGTGGGAATACTTTAATCCTTGAACTTGCAGTTATTTTTCCCAGAATGGCAGGCGATTTTTGCCTAATGTGCAGACGTTTGTTATAAGATTCATAAAAAAAGTAATTTACTATAAACCTATTTATATTAGGTATCAATGTGTTCATAAATATGTAGGCTATCATATAAATTATGAATCATATCCAAACAATTTTATATTTTTTCATAGTATGTAACATATATGTAAATTTGCTATCATGAGTTATGAAAAGGGAAGGGTACCCCATAGAAACAATGTTAGGATAATAAAATAAAAAATTGAAATAGCCGAAATATTTTAAATTTCATCTAATTTCAGGAAATACATACATTATAAATCATACAGGCAACAATAAATTTACTAGAAATCTATAACCACAAACACTACATCAGGTGATCATTTATTACCATGGAAACAGTAATATTTAAAATTTCCTATAGAATTTAGTATAAACACTACAGAGTTCAATTTTATACTAAACTTCAGCTAAAAATATGCTCTATAAAATAGACTAATAAATTATAAGGTTATTGAAACATTTAGAGCCATAACGATAGTTATTTACAAAATAATAACCCATCAGGTTATTACATATATAAATATGGTATGACCTATTTTTTTCCTTATATATTACGCTGGTATTTCACTTTATATTATTATATATCTCTAAAAACACTCCCTAATACATACTGAACAATATAGAAACAGTCTAAAAACCAATTACAAAATAAATACATTTCTATGGTCATATATTTACGTAGATTAGCGATCAGAAAACTGCAAACTTCTCCTATTTGAAACTAATTATGTCATGTCAAATAATCTATAACCTGTGCATATCACTGTAATCGGCAACTAATCTAGATTCCATAGAGACCAAAAATGTTGTCCTAGCTTAATAAATGTGTAAGGTAATAACAGGTATATATGCGCTAAAAGCGTACTCTACCATTACAGAAACAAAAAACAGTGCACTAAAAGCGCACTCTGCCTTTTTGAGAGTTAAATGAGCAGTGTATCTGGCATGATTGAATTTGTACAAAATCAGTGTTTCTTATATAGTTGCAAGAAAGAGTAATTGTTTAGAACTTTAATAATGGTGATTGTAATGATATGAGTTCTGCTTAGAAACAAAAAAAACATGCTTACAACTCATAATTAAATTTTTAATACAGAAAAAACTTATTATTTAAAAAAATCCCCTTTAACAGGATAAATGATCTCTTATCCGCTCCTTACAGATAAATATTACTTGCAATATCTGTCCAAAAATGATTGCAGTCCTTCAAGCAAATTTTGTTTGGAGTTTGGCTTTAATGTTACTGAAAGATCCTCCCATCCACCTTGCATGTTTATGTGGTATATGATGGCTCTCCCACATTCACTTGAGGCCATGATGGTTGTTTGATACTTTGATACTCCTCCAACTGCCCTTTGCAGACATGTGAATTCATTTCTCTTCATTCATGACATATCATTCTTGTCTCATCCATTTCCATGGTCATAGAACATTCTATGTCTTTCCCTTCCACACTCTACAGTTATTGGATACTAGATAGTTCAGCCTTCCACTTCCATGGTCATAAAACATTCGAAGGCTCTCCCTTCCACACTCTATAATTATCAGGTACTAGATAGTTCAGTCTTCCACTTCCATGGCCATAGAACATTCTATGTCTCTCCCTTCCACACTCTACAGTAATCTGAAACTAGATAGTTCATCACCCTTCCACTTCCATGGCCATAGAACATTCTATGTCTCTCCCTTCCACACTCTATAATTATCAGGTACTAGATAGTTCAGTCTTCCACTTCCATGATCATAGAACATTTGATGGCTCTCCCTTCCACACTCTACAGTTTTCGGGTTCTAAATATTTCAGCTTTCTACTTCCATGGCCATAGAACATTCGATATCTCTCCCATCCACACTCTACAGTTATCAGATACTAGAGAGTTCAGCCTTTCACTTCCATGGCCATAGAACATTCGATATCTCTCCCATACACACACTACAGTTATCAGATACTAGATAGTTCAATCTTCTACTTCCATGGCCATAGAACATTCAATGTCTCTCCTTTCTATAGTCCATAGTTATGGGATACTAGATAGTTCAGCCTTCCACTTCCATGGCCATAGAACATTCGATATCTCTCCCATCCACACTCTACAGTTATCAGATACTAGATAGTTCAGCCTTCCACTTCCATGGCCATAGAACATTCGATATCTCTCCCATCCACACTCTACAGTTATCAGATACTAGATAGTTCAATCTTCCACTTTCATGGTCATAGAATATTCGTTGGCTCTTCCATTCATCCTCTTTGATCTTAGAGTATTCTGTGGCTCTCTCTTCCACTCTCCATAGTTGTGAGATCCTAGATAGTTTACTCTCTCACTTCCATGGTCATGGAACGTTTCATACCTGACTTAGCCACTCTTCATAGTCATAACACTTTGTGGTACTAAATTTTATGTTTGTCAGCTGCATAAACATGCCTATAACAATGAAATAACTATTTCAATTTTTGTATAATCTGGAGTTATTATGATATAGAGCAAAAATAAATAATATTGTATCATTTAATATAATGTTACCACTCGTGTATACAGAAAGTACCATCAACATATTTTTTATAAACATAGCAGCTTAATCACAGAGCCAGAAATTTTAATAATGATACAGAAATAAAAACTGAACAACATAATATTGATTTTCACAAATAAAAAACTTACTCTGTAAAGGCTAAATTGTTTCAAATTAAAATACGATCCATCCTCTGAATGATGAAAATGATAGTTGTCGAGGGTTTTTGTAGATGGTAGGATGGATTTTTCTGTTTTGGAACTGGAAGTAGCTGTAGCATTGTCAGAAACCTCATCGGGCATTATTTATATTACTATAACTATATTTTAGTCATTTTTTATACTGTCACAAACCATTATAACAGCATAATTTAGTTACTGGCTTTGTATTTGGAAAGGTGGGGCAGGACATCTGTTTGCAACCTAACCTTCAAATAGCTGATTGTCTGTAGTTGGTTTTGGTCTTAGTTGATTTCCAAAATTTTTAATTTTATACCTTAGAAATTACACAACTCAGTTTCTACAAAAGGTAAAGTGATGATTTTTTAAATTATTTTGTTCAGTGTCTTCCTCTATGATCTGTAGGATGGTTTTAAAGAAAAAACAGGCAGTACATATTAAAAAAAATAATGTATAGTGATTTATTACGCAAAACCAAGTTTTCATATTTAAACAAATTATAGGACTATTATTTATTTTTATAAAATCAAACCCATCCTATATATCACAGAGCATACCTTTAGAAACACATAAAAAAGATAAATATTCAATTACAACGTATAGTTTTTAATTTGTATAAATCTGAATCTTCGAAAAAACATGGAAATCCCCTCTCCCTCCCCCCAGGGGGGTGAAAACATTTTTTACTCTTTTATGTTTCTATGTTTATGTATAATAATCATAAATAGTATAAAGATGTAAAGCTTATAATTAAAGATTTTTACTTTTTTCATGATCTCTTCAACAGCTGATAATTGATTAATTAAATAAAAAACAACATATGATTAACATTGAAATTTTGAAGGCCACTGGGGTGGAGCCCTAGAGTCGAATGTGAATAAAACCATGCCAGAAACCATTCCAGGAGTTTACACAACTACCCAAAGTTTCATAACAATTAGTTAAATGGTGTTGTAGTGCATTAAGCACAAAAAGACATAAATATGTTAATATTTATATAGATTAATGAAAAAACGTGACTGATTCATTGTGAATGTATGTTATTAAAATATAAGTTTATTGCAAATGTTTTTGTATGATCTCTTTTGAATAAACAGAAACTTTGCAAGGTGATGTAAAAAAATAATAATTACCCAACATTATTACCCCATTTCATAGTCCTTAATCCTTGTAGTGCCAATGTCTATGACAGCCAAAAATTTTTCCGGACTGCCAAAAAATTATGCATAAAGTGCTAATGTCCTGTTAACAGGACGTTACAAATAAAATTCATTAAACATTCAAAAGTAAACTTTTGAATGATTTAAAATTTATGAGATGACAAATTTTGTTGTCTCTTTTTTTTACTTCAGGCATCCTTATGACTATGATAAAAATAGGAGGGAGCTCTATTCAATCACTTTACTTTGAAGACAATTTAGTTGTTAACATCCTGTTAACAACTGATTTGCTTGTGTATCATCACTCGCCGGGCTGCTTGCCTGCCGATCTTGAATTCTTTTCTGACATGATTAATAACGATTTTAGGAAATTAAGATGTCTAAGTTTTGGTAACCTCATAAAAAAAGTTATATTTCATTTTAATCGTATTTAGTGCTACTATCTGCTACTTAGTACGTCGGCAGTTGCGCATTTTTCTAGAACAGGAGAAGGATAAATAAGTATCAAGCTCAGAGTTTCAAAAAATATTAAAAAAACTAAAGAAATAAATAAAAGAAACAAATTAATATTAGCAGTTACAGTGATTTATATTAGATTTTTTTTAAATGAAAAATAAAAAACAAACTATAACATTTAGATGTGCACGATCACTTGTTGATATATCTGATAATTCCAACAGTCCTAAAATAAAATGACAAACACAATTTTACTCATCAAAATATAATTTGACGTCATGTATAGGGTTCTTGTAATTTTTACTTACGTGTTTTAGTCAATCTGTCCATCTAGATAACTTGACTACGCGTTTCAAATAAAAAAAAACTCATCATCAGGTCACTTGTTCTTGTTAAGATGATCTGGAAACCCACGTCATATAAAGTTCACACACGCAAAAACACATATGTCACGCACCAATACAGTTATGTGGGCGATTGTCAGACAAGAACTGTAGTATACTTCAGTTATGCCCTTCTTCAACTATATCATTGTTTTGATTAGGATCAGCTGTATCAACGATCGCCCACATAACTGTATTGGTGCGTTACATAATGTATTTTTGCGTGTGTGAACTGTATATGATGTGGGTTTCAAGTTCATCTTAACAAGAACAAGTGACCTGATGATGAAGTCTTTTGACTTGAAACGCGTAGTCAAGTTATCTAGTGGACAGATTGACCAAAACACGTAAGTAAAAATATATCGTCTGTCCGGGGCTAAAATGTATAATTTTAATAATTCTTGTAATTATTCAAGTGTTTTTAAATGTATTAATTTTTTATGAATACTATTTTGGTATAACTTAATCAAACGTTTAACTGTCGTGTCTTCCACTTTTTAGCTTAGCACATATAAACAACTGGTTTGATTGACGCCAAGTCATTGGTACCATTAAAGTCAAGGGGAGTTGTCAAACCTGCCGTCTGCCATTCATCATATCTTCTGTTCCAAGGGTCTTCCATAACTCGTGGTGCGAAGTATATTTCCTTTTGCTAAATTGAATTTGAAGCTTTCCTGCAGAGTTATAAAAAAGTCAAGATTGATCTAAAAATGCATAATTCCTTAAGGGTTCGATTGATTGAATTCAGGATAGACTCGATCTATTCAATCAAACGTTTCCGACAAAATCCAAAGGAAAGTAATTTTGATAGTTAATATCTGGAAAATTAACGTCATTTGAGTAATTTTCCAGTTATAGTGGCATGGAAAATTACTCAAAAAACCAATCAGATTTTGATAAATACAATCCACTTACTAATGCTGTACACCTCGTTTTCCATTAGACAATTTTTATTCTATCCATTGAGTATAATTCGAGTATAACCGTTCGCGAGTTATGTGTGTTTTAGAAGACATTTTGAAACACCCATAACTACGAATACTCCGAAGGAAAAGTTCGAGAGATCAATATTTTCAAGAGGACGAAAACACTAGTCTTTATTACGCTTTTCGTTTTTCAACTTGGGTCAGTGGATTATGGAACACCCTGTATAGATAAAATTGCCTGTAAATTTAGGAGAGTTGTCAAACCAGGCCCCTCTTTTCACGTTCTCCGTTCACTAGTCTACAAGGTGTCCAGCTTGTCCCATATTTTACGGGATTGTGAGGTCAAACTAGCAAATAATGCGTTATAACACGTGTCCTATATTAGGTTTGTTTTCTGTCTGTGAGTCTGTATGTGATCTTGACAAAAATCTAAATATCTCAAAAATAGTCTGAGATTTAATACTGAAATTTGGTATGTAAATTGATCTTACAAAAAAACACTGTACACGCTGTATAAAAATAGTGAATGCCTAAGATCGTTCGTTTCAAATTATCCGTTATAAATTTGGGATTGTTTAGTAGTTTAACACTTGAATATCTAAAAATAAAACATTTAACGTAAAATAAAAATATACAACATTTGTGGACTTTTATAGAACAAATTTAATGATTCACCATGTTCAATGGTCAAGTGATTAATATAATTGAAAATTAAAACTGTGCGACCGAAAGTATAGCTATTCAAAATAGTCTTATAGTAATTATCTGTGTAACTATACTTTAAGTCAACAGATTTTAGTTTTATCTGGTATTTATCAAAGGTTCTTGAAGAATTATATGTCTTGGATTTCTTGTAAAATAGTCTCACAACCGTTGTATCCTTTTATTTTTGCAGATTGTTAAGATATTTCATTTGAAATTATTAGCCAACCCCCTTTTTGAAATGGATAGTATTCAGCATACAATCTTATTCAGCACAAAGATTGCCTCTTTCGATGACCAACGTTCATATCAAATTTCAATTTTTCCTATTATTTCCCGAACAGTTTTTGAGATATTTAGAATTTTGTAAAAATCACATATATACACACACAGAAAACAGATCGAGATTGGACACGTGTTGTATTGCATTATTAGTTTGTTTTGACCTGACAAACAATTCCGTAAAATACGGGAAATTCGAAGCTGGTTTGATACCAATAAAAGTCACCTCGTCTATTATTAGCATACATTCCTCTAGAAGGCTTAATGTAAAGTCAACATGTTGATCACCAAAGTCATAGAATTAATTTATCAACCCCGCCGTTTGTTATTGGCATACATTTCTTTAGTCACGTACACACAAACGGTTTATAATCTAAGTCATGGAAATAACCTGTCAACCCCGCCATCAGTTATTGCAGTAAATTACTACTGCACGTACAGAAAACCGGTTTATTATTAAAGACATGGAGATGACCTGTCAACCCCTCCGTCTGTTATTGGCGTTCATTTCTCTTGTCACTCACAGACAACCGGTTTATTATCAAAGTAATGGAGATAACCTGTAAAATCCGCCGTCTGTTATTGGCGTTCATTTCTCTTGTCACGCACAGACAACCGGTTTATTTCAAGGTAATGGAGATAATATGTCAACTCCGCCGTCTGTTATTGGCGTACATTTCTTTTGTCACGTACAGACAACCGGTTGACTATCAAAGTCATGGAGATAACCTGTCAACCCCACCGTCTGTTATTGGCGTTCATTTCTCTTGTCACGCACAGACAACCGGTTTATTTCAAGGTAATGGAGATAATATGTCAACTCCGCCGTCTGTTATTGGCGTACAATTTCATTTCTTTTGTCACGTACAGACAACCGGTTGATTATCAAAGTCATGGAGATAACCTGTCAACCCCACCGTCTGTTATTGGCGTTCATTTCTCTTGTCACGCACAGACAACCGGTTTATTTCAAGGTAATGGAGATAATATGTCAACTCCGCCGTCTGTTATTGGCGTACATTTCTTTTGTCACGTACAGACAACCGGTTGACTATCAAAGTCATGGAGATAACCTGTCAACCCCACCGCCTGTTATTGGCGTTCATTTCTCTTGTCACGCACAGACAACCGGTTTATTTCAAGGTAATGGAGATAACCTGTCAACTCCGTCGTCTGTTATTGGCGTACATTTCTTTTGTCACGTACAGACAACCGGTTTATTTCAAGGTAATGGAGATAACCTGTCAACTCCGTCGTCTGTTATTGGCGTTCATTTCTCTTGTCACGCACAGACAACCGGTTTATTTCAAGGTAATGGAGATAACCTGTCAACCCCACCGCCTGTTATTGGCGTTCATTTCTCTTGTCACGCACAGACAACCGGTTTATTTCAAGGTAATGGAGATAACCTGTCAACTCCGCCGTCTGTTATTGGCGTACATTTCTTTTGTCACGTACAGACAACCGGTTGACTATCAAAGTTATGGAGATAATCTGTAAACTTCCTTGGGATAACTCAGATACGTAACGATATGGTAACAAATATACATATTAAGTTACAGTTACTTTTGCTTAAGTAAGTTTTATTTTGTTCTTGCGATTTAGATTATTCTGACAGCTTTGAATTACAAATTTTGATTTTTGAAGTTATACTTCTTTGCGCCCGTTAGACACTTTGGGATGGGATGTTGGTCGAGAAACCGCGTCACGCTGAAAAGTAAGAACAAATTTTTAAGAACTATCGATTAATCGATTGTTAATCGAAGAAATTCAATCGAAGAAATTACTGATAATGATAATATAGGTGTATAATATAATAATGAAGTCACGTATAATATATTGAAGATAAATATATTGAATAATATTGAAAAATGTCTTATATTTCATTTATATATCCTGTCTGTTTGTGTGCGTGAGTGGGTGTATGAGAATGGCCAAAGAAGTATAACTTCCACCGTGTGGTCCGACGCACACCCAATCTTTTTTTTTAAATTGTTTTAAGTATCAATATAGTAATTTGTAAATTTAGTGTTGTTATAAAGGAAAGAAGCGTAATGAATTCTGTTATTTAAACGTCGATAATGAGTATTTGCATCCTTTTGAATTAATCCTTTTTAACTTTCACACCAGGAAATTGATTTGACTAAATGAAATAATTAATATGAAAAATACAACATTTTCTTATTGGTATATAAGTATTTGTAACTGAAAATTTCGAAGTATGTGAGTGTGTTTGTGTGTGTGAGAGAGAGAGCGCTCCAGCATATCGGAGCTCCTCTGGCTTTCTTTTTTACCCCTAATAATTACTGGGTCGCTATGGAAACGGCAGCCAGCCACGATCGGTACGGCGGCTGTACTCTGTACTCGGCACGGCACCGTGCGCTCTCTCTCTTTCTCTCTTTCTCTCTCTCAAGTTCAATATTGAACTTTAAATAAAATGTGGTAGTTAATTTTTCGTCCCAATAAGTATTTTTACCTTGATAAAATGTCATAAAAAATGTTTTATGGATAGTGTAATAGAAAAAAGAAATCGAATTTAACTCTTATTTTTATTAAGTTTATTATTATGATAAGAAGCTAATTTTCTTTTCGCAATATGTTTGTTTTCTCCATAGTTTATACTTTTTTGTTACATGCATTTTTTATAACTGGTCATAGACATCGCAGATACAGCTGCATTAAGCTGAGAGGAAAATGAAAACTTATTTAATTAGCATCTAATACTTAACGATGTTGTTCCAAATCGTATGATATTATTAGGAATGAGATATTCGTGTGATTATTATTAAAAGCTGTAATTTAACAATGTTGTACGAATCTATGAGGACTTTAATTTCAGAGAGTCGCGTAGATTTTTCAGGGACCTTTTACTGTTATCCCTGCCTGTACTGGGGTGTAGGTACAGCTTGGTTCGCACTGAGACACCTATCAATATGGGACACTCAGAGACATATTTTCAGATTTTTAAAAACGTTTCTCGTTTTCCAAGATTTTAAAGTTTTTTCGCCTATTTCTCAAAATTATACAAATTTCAACATTATAACTGTTTTTGAAATTTTTTGTAAATTTTATATATTTTCAAACTTATGAGAATTAAATAATGTGCTAAAATTTTTAATTTTTTTACGTTTATCAATATTTTTGAGATTAGTATTTTTGGAAATCGTAACATTAGAGATATGTCAAAATTTGTCTCATATTCCAAGGTTTGTCGACTATTCCCAAATTAGAAAAATTTAAACATTATAACGATTCTTTGAAATTTTTTAATATTTTTGAAGTACCGACCGTCAGTTCAGTCGGAACATTATATTTCTACTCTGCAGTCCTAAGGCTTAACCGACTGACTCATTTCAGTATTTTTTATGGTGTATTTTTATTAACTCACTATGTTTGCTTGATACTGTAAAAATAGTTTATTTGCTATGTATGTACTTTATTTTGAATTGTTTGTCCTTTGTATCTAGTAAAATTAATACGTTTTATGAAGTAACATAACATTTTAAGATTGTTTTGGACCACTTTTTTCTAGGTGTACATGAGTTCACCTTTTCCTAAACTATCAAGCCACCGCCGGGAAGTCGATAACTCAACCCCCATTATCTTATGTAGGAAATGTGGAGAGGAGGAACAGTCCGGACGGCACATCCTCTTCCACTGCCCGGCCCTAGCTAGGAAGCGGGTTCTCACCTTGGGTGACGTATCAGAACGTGGCTAAGTTGTAGCACAGGAAAACCTCATCAAGGCAGACTCGTGGTTCTCTAAGATCTTGGATTGGATGAGGTTTGGAGTCCTGTAAAGGAGGTCGCTCAATGACCCCTTTGGCATTACCAGGTATTGAACCCTGATCCTCCCAATCGTAAAAAAAGCTAATCAGGGTTGATACTTATAGGGTCACTGAGATCTACCTAAGACGATCACTGGTGGCTACCTAAGCCGATCACGGTGACTACAAAACTTAATCAGGGGGCTAATCAAGTTGATCACTGAGGGCTAGCCAAGATAATCGCAGGAGTGTTACCTAAATTGATATGGGTGGCTACTCGAGTTGATCACGAGGGCTACCTACGTTGATCACGGGTGGCTACTCAAGTTGCTCACGTGAAGATAGGCAAGATGATCACAGAGGGCTACATGAAATCCCGTCTTTACGAGTCAAACAGTAGCTACAACTAATGTTGATATATACAGTATATATTAGTCCCACCCAGCAATCTTGTAAAAAGTTAGGTAACAATGTTGTAGTTTCTTCGTTCAAGTTTATCTAAAGGTTTTACATAAAAATTACTATAATATATAAATGTAGCAGTAACTACAACTTATTGTATACCATTTTATTCACAAAAACATACTCCATAATATGAAATATATTTTGAGTCCTTACCTTGATTGGTTTCGAAGTTGTTGAGAAGTAAACATAAAAAAATATTTATAAATTTATATTTTATAAGTTCTGGCTCACTTAGACATATGGTTTTTGAAGAAATGAAAAATTCAAGATAGCCAAGTTGTTAGAAATGTAATGTAGATTTAAAATACATACACATGTATAGCAATACTATCAAAGGAAAAAAAGTTAGGTAAATAAACACAACTATGTACATTATTTTTCATGATACTTTTAGTCTGATGTGTCATCATCTGCCAGCTTCCTTTTTCTTCCCACCCTTACTGGCCTCCAAAAGTGTTGTAATTTATTGAAACAATGTTTGTGTTATTATTATTGTTATTATAAACAATGTTATTGAAACAATGCGAAATTAGGATAACTCTCCTTCCTCTGAGTCTTGTGTAACGCAAGAGATTGTTGACCACGATGTATTGTGTGACCATATTCCTGTCTGCCGAGTACTCCACGGCACTACCCGCGTCATTGTCACTGGACGTAGTGGCAGGTGAAGGTGTTGCATTTTCGTCGCCTCGACGGGACCAGCCATCGCGCATATCGGAGGCCGCAAAAAATAGGTAAAAAACAAAAGGCACAGTTTCCGGTGTTCACCGGCGAACCGGTTTTCCGTGGTTGCCACTCGCCGGCCTGGCGTGGAGGCGAGAGTCCCGACTCCGTAGTCCGTAGCTCACCTATGGCCGAGGGCGGCCAAGCGAACATCCTTTACCTATGCATCTACTTTCTATGATATTATGTTCGTTTTGAATACTGGTGTAGTTTGTTCGTGTCACCTCTCGAATAAATATCCGACTAGGCCAATTGAAAGTAAAGGTTACTTTTCTTTGGAAAAACTTCTCAATTTGATCAATTTATTTCCCAGTTAATGAAGAATTCAATTTATCTGATCGTACGTCCTAAATACGTGGTTGTTTACTTAGCTTTCCAGTGTCCATACTTATTTCATAAAATAAATCTTTTCAAACAATTAATTTGTTTTGAATAGTTAAATGTTACGTTCTAATAGAGCACATAATTTGAAGATAATAACAATAAATGGTTCCAAAGAATTGGCACAAACTTTCCCCCATCAGACACTAAAAAATCAAAACTTTGAAAATAATCAAAACCAGTTTGATTCCCAAATATGTTTTTTTGCCATAACTAAAAAAAAACTAGTCAAGTTAAGAGACATGAGGTTTTTACTAAAATATTTTAAATTGTTATTCACATCTTTCCTGAAAATTGAATCAAAATCGTTAGAGTTGTTTTTGGGGAAACCCCATTTTTGTATGTTTTTGCCCATAAAAATATACAAAAATCTCAAAACAGTGATAAAATGAACTGGATATATTGGCTAAATACACCTATACCAAATTTTATAAAAATTGATTCATCCGTTTGGTTTCCAGCGAACTCCACATACATACGGACAGACACAAAAATTCGTTGTCGAAAAAACACTTTTTTGGGTTCAGGGAACCCTAAAATGGATTTTTAGACCAACTTGTAAAAAATTGTTTCAAACGATCACAATACTTTCTCTATGCTAACACATATGAGAGAAAGTAATAAAATAAAACAGTAAAAACAGATGTCACCGCTTATAAAGTTTTAACAGAGCAATCACGTGCAAGTAGCAGCTGATTGTGTAAATTTACCGACATTACTAATTATATTTTCGCATTAATAATTGATTATATTTCCTAAATTGTTAAATTTATAATGGTTCACCAGAAATATGTTAAATAAGGTAACTGAACTGTAATAAAAAGAAAAGTTTTCTTTTAATATCAAATTGTATGTTTTATCCCGATTGTTCGTAGGCCTATACTGCCAGTTTTCGCTTTTAATGTCTATGAATTCATTTTATAAGGAAATATAATCTTTACTTGCTGTTATTTAAGTTATCCTCATACAAACTATAGTACAGTACTAGCGGATTTCAGCTTTATCAGACAAGTTGAATTCAAATGAGTAAATTGGGGAATATTTAAATATTAAAAAAGGTCAAATAGAAAGTAATATTTTTAAGGACGTGTAGTTGTCTGGAAATGTTAGTAATAACGTAATTGCTTGCTTAAATATTGACATCGTCAAGGAATTACTCGTCGAGGGCAAGTTTTTGACGTCCCTTCTTATGACAGACTGAATACTGATACCACTGACGAACACAAATTCCAATCTGAATATTGATAAATGTATCGTGCAATAATGTCATCTGTCCACCCGCCACATCCCGCTAGAACGGGGTCTCTTAATCTGTTAACCACTTGAGTGTCTCAGAACAGCATGGTCCACAGTGAGTTTGCAACAGCATGCGTGATAGCAAAGTAGGCTTCACTGAGTGTCAGATTAAAAATTAAGATATTTTACTATACATTTTTGAATGGTTGCTATAAGAAATAACTTGTATTTATTTGGAAAACCAACTGCCCTAAATTAGGTAACTTAAAAAATTATATTTTAAAGCTTGTTATAATATATTTGAGCTAGACAGTGGCTTCCATAGGTGAAGTGAAGCTGCAATTATTTATGCTAGTCCTAATGACCATATATTTAAAGCACATCCCTTTGCATGGGATATACTTAAAGTACGTGTATTTCATGACAGTACGTGTTTAGGTGGGCGGGTGGGTTATCAACACAATAGTGTGTGAGTGGGCGAGTGGGTCATCACCATAGTACGTGTTTGGATGGACGGGTGGGTTATCAACACAATAGTGTGTGGGTTGGCGAGTGGGTCATCACCATAGTGCGTGTTTGGATGGACGGGTGGGTTATCAACACAATAGTGTGTGGGTTGGCGAGTGGGTCATCACCATAGTGCGTGTTTGGATGGACGGGTGGGTTATCAACACAATAGTGTGTGGGTGGGCGAGTGGGTCATCACCATAGTGCGTGTTTGGATGGACGGGTGGGCTATCAACACAATAGTGTGTGGGTGGGCGAGTGGGTCATCACCATAGTGCGTGTTTGGATGGACGGGTGGGTTATCAACACAATAGTGTGTGGGTGGGCGAGTGGGTCATCACCATAGTGCGTGTTTGGATGGACGGGTGGGTTATCAACACAATAGTGTGTGGGTGGGCGAGTGGGTCATCACCATAGTACGTGTTTGGGTGGACGTGCGGGTGATGCTCTAGTCGCTCTGACGGCGGAGGTCCATGAATTCGGCCCGAATCATGATCCGAGTGGAAAACACCTGGAACCGTGGAGCCCAGTATGTTGAGGGCATTTTATGGGATAGAAGGCAGATCTAGACCGCTAACTTAGCGGTTTAGACTGTGGAATGCCTTGAAGGCCAACAACAAATAAGCCTAGCACGAAGTAATTTGATAAAGGGTTCCAGGCTAGTCTTACAAGAAGAGTTTTTTTTTTCTCCAACAACATGAACTAAGTAATCTAAAGTTGATCATGGTGGCGTACATTTTGAATTGACCTCGCATACACAGTCGGGGAACTCCTGAGCTAGATAGTGGTTTCCATAGGTAAAGTGAAGCTGCAGTATTTCTGCCAGTCATCATCACCTCATATTTGAAGCATATCCCGTTACATCCTCCAACAACATGTCTCTAAGTAATCTAAAGTTGACCATGGTGGCGTACATTAAGAATAATAACCACTATACGTCCCTGAAGGGGTTGTACTTGTACAGTATAGGTGGGCAATAACCACTATAAGTTCATGGGGAAGTGGGTCGGTCCATACACCTCAATAACACTGCATATGTGTACTTATGACAGTTTAGCTTGATATTTAACTTTCAAAAATATAAATGTACTCTTCACACCATTTAAACTATTTGACCACTTCATTACAAACTGTAAGTGAGCCAATTTAAATCTTTGAATGGTAGGAAAATTTATTTTGGAATAATTGTTAAAGAATATATTGTTATATTCCTTGTTGTTTTATTAATTTTCATATTCTTTTACCACCCCTACTATAGGAGCATAGTAAAAACTCCTTCAAAAGCGAATTCTACTCTAAAAAGGAAAAAGTTGAACGGACATTTTTAACGCAATTAAATATTTAGAAAATTGTCAAACCGTAATAAAACGTCTCTAATCCATGCCGTGGGTTAGTCTGTGGCTGCCTTCTTATCTGTGCCCGCAGGCCAGGGCTACCGGAGCCCTGGCAGTGGAATGCACGCGAGGATACGGCAACTAGAGCGTGACCGGAGCGAGCGAAGCGAGTCCGCTGAGAGCCCCCCCCCCCTTCCCCGCCACGATCACCTGCACCTACACTACCTTCACTGCCACCTGATTTTTTTAGATTTTTAGCTCACATTTAAATCGATTTCATTTTCTAAAATGGTATGTTTAAACGATTATTTTGCATGATTTTAAGATACATTTTCAGTTCGGTACTTTCATGATCCTGTAACTACTATCATAGTTTTTGTCTACAAACAGTTTGCCGTAGACATGTAACACCTAAGTAAATCTTGTAACAAATAGACAACAACTGACAGAACTTACTTTATCTTCATCATTCATCGTTAATGTTATATTTTTAATGCTACGAGGCTATATTATTTAATCGGCGATAATGTTGGTAAACCGGGACATAAGTCTAGTAAATAGGTAAAATATTTATTCTTATAGAAAATTGTCTTAATGTAATGTGAAAACTGATCAAAGCATGGCGCTCTAACCGTTCAAGGAATTGAATAAATGAATGAATAAATGATTTATTTCCAACAGCACTATACAATAATAAAGACAGATACCAAACTCGGAAATTGACTGACCACTTATAGTGGCCACTTTATAAAGGCAACTGTGGCCAGTTTATAAAGGAAAACAACTAAAAATACATTTTTATTTAGAGTCTAGCATAGTCATATAAAAGAACAAAAAGACGCTCTCTGCAATGTTTGTTTTTTACTTATTAGAAAATATAAACGAGTAAAATCATATTTAGAAAAATAATATGAATACTTGCGAAAATCTAGAAAAATTACAGTTTACAATAAAATAATAACGTGGGAAATATTAACTTAGTACCTGATTCATATATTCTATATTATTTTGAGTCAACAGCCAAATCTTTAATAAATTACAAAATTTATTAAAACTATTTACTTGTCTTATATTATAAGGGAGCTGATTAAAATATTTTGGTGCAAGGTAGTTATAATAATGTCTAAAAATTGATTTGTTTACTTTCAGTCTTCTAACATTGCCTGCAGAAAAGCTCCTTGTGTTATGATGATATATGAAATTATTTTCAGTATTGCCATTTCGTTTATAAAACAGACTTAAAACTTTGAAAACAAAAAGATGTTGGAAAGGCAGTATTTTTAAGGATTGATACAGTGGAAAGGAGCTCTCTCTTCTCCGTTTTTTTAAAATGATACGTATTAATTCCTATAAGCTCAAAATTAAATAATGAAATGAAAGTTGATATAAATACAATATATTTTGTTTGTTTTATATATGTCATATAAACGTGAATGACTCGACTACCATTATCATTCTATTCGTCGTGTTTTGTGTTGATTTTAAATTTGTAATAAATTTATACAGTAGTCTAAATAGTACGAAATTTATTTTATAGCTTTATAAATGACTTTTTAATAGAATACGGCTGGATCTATTTGCAAACAAAATTACTGCCACACATTATAAAGAACTTGTAGACAAGCAAAGCAGACCTTGGAATCAAACAACTAAACAAAGTATTAAATTGCTTACTTTTTATTTTTATAGCACATTTTGGCGCGAAAAGGATTTCCTGGTCCTCCGTTTGGCCAGAGTGTGTACTTTCTCACAAGAAAACTAGAATAAACTCGCTTAAGTTCGGAGTAAAGAAATGTAAAAGAATGAGTTTTTACCTTACTATTTTGTTGGGAGCAATGACCGGTGTAACTTGAACGTATTTGGAACCAAAGGACAAATTGTGTGTTAGAGCTGGACTAAAGGATGGGTGCAATATGAACGGAACCAGATCCAATAACTCGTTAACTTGAATATTTCTTTGGATGAGGAGCAAAGAACGGATAACTGAACATTTGTTTGAACTAGGGCAAAGAGTTTAACCTGCACATGTTATTGGCCCCGAAATAAAACACGAGTGTAACTTGATATTTTGTTGATCCTGGAAGAAGGAACTTTTATAGTCTTAGTTTATTATTATTATTTTTTGCGACCGGAGAAAAAATGTTAACTACTCAAGTTCTATAATCGATCTTATCCCCAATATGTTTTTATGTGATTCAGATTTTGTGCAACATGTTGGACAGTTTTATATTAGTTTATGAAAAACTGATCAATGTTTTATGATCAATGTGTCGTAAAACTTCATTTGCTGTGTTTTATTTCGGATGTTTTTACGAATAACCGACTACAAGAGATTTATTTGAAACTCTTGGGCCGAAATGGAAATCTCGCAGCCAAACTGTAGAGGCAACACTGCCTGGTCATTGCTGACAGTACTTGCTGGTACACAAAACCAACGTTTTTAATACATTACAATTAAAATTATTTATCGTTGAAATTCCCCATAAGTTATTTATGGTTGTTTTGAATTCGATTAGTTGCTATAATATTTTAAAATCGATTTATATTGATAATAGGGGATACCGCTGTACGCTTCGCGTGCTTGCCCTCCCTCGCTGCGCTCGTGTCATCTCGACCTTCGACCTCGGTCTGTGACGTAACTACAGCAGAAGGACTAAAAGCAACAGAAGAAACATTTAGTTTTGTTTTTGTTAAACACCTGTAAATTCTCACTAAAAATCAGCAGTGTTGGCACCAGAATAACCATTGAAAACATTAACAACTGTTACATTCTGTATATGTAAAAGAGAAAGCATTCAGTCACTCCTCAATAATTCTCCCACTTTCCCTAATCCTACAGAGCTGAAAGTTGGTAAAATTGTTTGTTGCAGGCTAAATAGCAAAACTTAAAGTATTTTCATGTTGATAAAACACTCCTAAGGGGTAGAAGCCGCTCCTAAGAGATTGTTCCATAAAGATAACGTTGGGTTGATTTAAGTAAATTAATAACAGCTGTTTTGTAAATAAATAAACATGTGTATTTTATATGTTTCACATTAATTATCCTATGGATGCATTTTCTAATCATTCCGACATGATTGCACTACTTTGCATCGCCCTAAAGTAGCCTTATAGGATTTTCTATACTAAAAATCATAGTCTCTTCAGGAGAACGGATGCAAGCTGAGCTTTTATATTGATGTAATTGTTTAAAGAGAACCACGGAGGGAAGTGTACGTAAGTAAGGGCTGTCGGATAGTGTACATTAATAAAAAACTGTTGTGATAGAAAATCATTTGTATCTTTTAGGGCCAGTTTATTTTTGTACATATCTGAGATTTTCCCCACCGTCCTTGGGAGTTTAAGATTTAAAATTAATCTAATCAAGATATCATATCTTCTTTCTAGCTTGAGAAATTTTATAGAAACCGATTCGCTTAAGGGATTAAGTATACAGACTAATATTTATACAAGTATGAGAACGGGATTATGTTTTTTTAACCATTGCAGATAGAAACACTAGCACACATATATATTATACATAAAAATCTACTTTTTGAAGCAAATATACATTTTTTTCATATTAGTCTACTGGGGATGGTTCACAAGGTGTCAGAAGAAAATCTTAAATTAGAGCAAATGTTGAGATGTAACATCTTATTAAATGTCCTCAATTAAGTAGAACACATGTCGCAAATGCGACCCCTTGAAGGATCGCCCTAGCCAAAATTGCGATGGATTAATGTTAAAAACATGAGCTTAATTATAAGATTGATAAGTTTTTCGAACCATTGTAGATTAAATCAATAACTTGTAAAACATGGTTACTGTACCTAAAAATATATCTATAAAAAAATCTCAATAGCTTATCACATTTATTGAGACCAACATTGATATTTGCTTCAAAACGTAGATTTTTAGGTTTAGTATATATTTTTTAAAGTGTTTTTTCTTTACCTGCAATGGTTCCAAAAATATAATGCCGTCCCTAGACTTATGGTACACTGTGTAAACATATTTTAGTTTTTACATTTTCTATTCCTCCCCTATACACGTGATATACCTACGTAACGGAGTTAATAGGATTATACCTTCAGGTCTGTTAATTGTAATCAAGTGTGCTTATTAAATTACTATACTTCTTCTATAGTGATCAATCCAAAGATTGGTTGGCAGAGCTCAAATTAGCAGCAAATCTCCATTCGTCACGTCTTCTCGCTTTCCTCTTCATTTCTACGTAGGTCTCACAACCCACATTTCTTATGATTTGCTCCATGTACCTCAGTCGTGGTCTTCCTCGAGGTTTCTTTGCATTAATATAAAGTACTAGACTACTCTATTAAAAAAATAATAATAATATTGACCATTCCATAGTTCTGGGCGTGTGGTTCGAGCATAGTCATCAATGGATTTCCCTCTCCAACGACAGCTGTACATTCATGTTAAGAAATAAACATCTCGGACATGGTACCTAGAAAATGCTCATGATTGATAGATTTAGTCACCAGTATTTAATAGAATAATCAAACCAGCTGATATCGCCCATGTAACGTCACAGTGACGCCCATGTGATTCGCACAGCCTCGTCTACCTACCGTATTTTCTATATATTTTTTTAATTACCGTGTTCTTGAATAGAACAAAATCAGCTGTTTTTTGTTTTCTTCTAAAAATTTACTGATACTCTTGACTTTGATAAAGATTTAGGCCTAAGTATAATTTTCATTATTTAATTATTGTTTGCATTTTACTCGTGGCACGTAATCTAATAAGTTATTGTAAAATCTCAATTTAAACCCAAGTTTGTACTATAATCCAACTAAATTTGAATTTTAAAAATAGGTTCAATGATTAAATAAAACGTATCATAAATGATCAAATTTCAATAACTTAAGCACCATCGAGCAAACTGTATGAACATAGCAGCCAACCTAAATAATATTTTGAACAGACTAAACACAATAAATGTAGGAGAAGTATGGTGGGGGGAATATTCACTATCTCGCTTGCACTACCTCTCATACTCGCCTAGAACCATGGCCCGGTCTTTTTTGTAATAAACTTTTCTCAACGAAGGACGATTTACACAACTCACTTTAATTGAAAGTAATTTCCGTTTCAAGATATGTGGAAGACAAATTTTGAATCTACGCTTTCAGTTTTTAATGAAGTTTTTTTTGCCCATAAAAATAAAAAAAAAACAAAATTTCAAAAATGTGAAAAAATGGTCTGGACATATTGCCTGTCTGTCTGTGTGATTGTGCAGTTCGCTGGAGACCAAACGGATGGATACATTTTTATAAAATCTGGTTGGTATGACACCTTAATACATTTTTTACACACCTTCATACAAAATTTTATCTAAGTTGATTCATCCGTTTGATCGTTATTTTAATACAATTTAGCTGCCAACTAAAAATTTTGATCTTTTTAAATAATGTATTTAAAAAGTTTACATAACAGCTTTTTGTATACTATTTTTGTTACAACATTCTTACTTACACTATCGCACGTTTAAAGATTAGTAAGAAAAATTAATTACAGTTCAAACATGTTTATTTTGTTTGTTTGTTGGCTATGCTGTTGAGGTCGAAAGGTCATTTCTTTTTAAATGTTTTTCATTATGTTGCGGGTGTACAACTTTAGATAAAGGAAAATTATTTAATGTCTTGTGATATCGGAGGCTGAGCACATGCGAGGCTGAAGCCCAAACTCCCTAACAAATCTGAAGACTGCGTTCGCAAGGTTGTACTCGTCAGTTCACTTATGTTAATTAATACATATCTATAAGGAGCGAAAAGAGGTAAGGAAATAGACTTCCCTTAGCTTAGCGCGGCTACCGATACGCAGCGCTGGCTGATACCCCATTCCAACCCAATACCCAATTCGCTTGGTAATTTGAAATTATTTCTCTCTCCTTCCTCCCCCTCCCACTCTCTGCAGTCGGTCACTTTACCTTCACTGTCTTTTTCTTCCACTCTTAGCTGTCGCGCAATAAGCTCGACCCAGCGGGACCGCGAAAATCAGAAAAAAATTAGTCTGACTTTTTAACATTGACTGTTCACTTTTTTGTAGGTGTATATTTAATGCTTCTTGAGAGAGTTCAGACCTTGTTCAACATTGTTGCTGAGGCAGAGAACCCTTCAGGGCCTTTCGTCATCTGAACTTCTCTCAATGGCCCTCTAAGTACAATCGCGAGAACTTAGTACGCAGGGGGCTGCGTAGTCGATGCGGTACTAGTTTATATGAGATACATTTTTGGAAAAAAGATTTGAGGAACTGACACTAGAAAGCTGCAGCTGTCTTCATCTGTCGCTTCGCTCTTAACAAACATTTAATGTAAGTATAAACTTGTAGTGAAGATTGTAATTGACGCAATCTCGTGAACAGTAATCAGTCAAAATTTAAAACATTCAGTTGTATGCAGACCCAAGTGTCGCAGCACTTTTGGGAAGTGTTGTAATCCAGGTATTTCTCGGACAATAGCAGCTATTAATCACGAGCTGATACTGAGGCTGAGGAGGTTTTCTCGTGGTCGCCAATATCATGAGCCGAGACTCAAGCACGTTGACTCACCAACAAAAGTCGGCACGTGGTTCGGATTCCACGATAGATTGTAGATCATTAACTGACCTGTCGCTAGTCTTTGATAAATGACTCTTTCTGTAGTAACAAGAGACTTCACACTCATATCTGCGCAGTTGGCATGTTTTATTCTGGCTCAAGAATACTTAAGTCTGTCTAATTAGCCATGCTTTATGTAAATGCTATATGTTTTGTATTAAAAGATGCGAAATGCAACATGTCTAAACTAACGGTACCCAGTTGGCAGCGCTTTAGATTACCGGTGCACTAAATTGATGTTTCTTTTTTTGGGACCAACATTTTAAACTGTTGCAGTGTATGCGGACATTTACCAGCCAGTGAACTTTGCTATTTGAGTTGTTTGTGTAAGGCCTCGAGATAAGTAAACTAAACGTTGCTACCCATTTTTTCAGTAGCTTGCCCTGCTAGTGTGCTCATCCCGTATAAACTACCTCTCACAATGAGGCCCAATCTACATAGCACTTGTTACTTTGTGCTGCTCTTAGAAATACAAAATTGTTTGTTCATGCCAAAAAATTAAGGAAAAGTGCTGGAAGAAAGTTGACATCACAATCGCACCATTGTTGAGTCCCACGGTCGCAACTTGCTATTGTTACTCAGTAGTCCACAACAAAAACACGTGGTTCTGTAATGGCGCTTAGCTAAGTTGTACATAACATGGCTTATTATGTTTTTTGAAACGATATTAACTGAAAAACTAGTATGTTTGTAAAATTATCGAAAACGTTTATTAAAACTAGCTAAAAATTAATTAAATTTTTTATTGGAAATAAATATTTCTGGTTAACAGTGGTACATGCAGTGAGGACACAACGTCATGTCGGTGATCTCTGCTGTCAATCAATACCAGGCACAGACTGTACCAAGCCTCGCTCGTGCACCAGACTGTACTCAAACTCCACTGTTCTATTTTCACCGTGCTTCGGTCGCCATGGCAACCAGTCGAGCGTTTATACTGTTGTTGCAAATAAAAATACCCCTCTCCATCCCCCGTCCTAACGTTGGAGCTTCATTCAAATTATTCTGCGCAAAATTTTCCTCCGGTCTGTTTTTATTCTGAATTATTTTTCTACCTCTGAAAAAGTTTTATGTGATACGAGAAACAACGTTGTACATGAAATAATATTATGGAATATTTACGTAAATACAAATGCATGACGCAAATATATTAAGATTTTAAAAGTATATGTATTATTTATAATTGGCCAAAGTAGCTGTAACATTGCACATTTCAGAATATATTTATATCTCAGGAAAGTCGTAATTTTCACTGTGATATGTTAGAAGTTGCTTTTATATTTAAAGTTGTGAGTTATTTATTTAAATAATATATACACTATCGTCCTAGTCACAAATACTTAAAATATAATATGTAACTGTAGTATTTTAAAATATAAATTTAAAAATATAATAATCTAGAGTTGATAAATAATTGTTCCATGTTTTTTTCTTGTTCTTATCTTCTACAAATTCCGAAAAAATGATCCCAAACGTCTCGTGGTCTGTATTTCGAAACTTCATAATTATTTCCTTGTTATTGTTTTGGCTTTCCATATAATAAAAATTTGCCTCTGAACATAAAACTGAAATGATCGTATCAAATTTTCAGGACTTGTGACGATAAAAGTAAAATATAAATGTCGCATTAAGAGTCTGCAGAGGCTGTCGGCCATGTTGGTTTTAATCTCTTAAGAACACTGTTATTTGCGACTCCATATTTTTTTGTTATTTATTGACTAACAGTTGTGTATGAGCTGTCATTTTAAACGTAATCATATTGCGCATTGTGTTTGCTTATGATATTTAGAGAACATACCTTGTTTTGAAAAACAGGTGAAAATAAAAACTTCAAACTAAATAATTGTTATATTTGTTTCTATAAAACATATTAGAAATTTGCAATTAGAAAGAAGCAATTACAATGCGCAATTTCATTCTTGTTCAAATGCAATTTTTTTGTGAAAAATCCGTTAAAAATAACTGTTTAGTTTGGGTACGCGTGATCGTATTTCCGGTTCGAAAATAACATTGTTCTTATGGGATTAAAATCAACATCGTCGACAGCCTCACAGAGCTTAGTGTAGACGTCGCAAATACAGAACTACTATACCCTGGTATGGTGTCTCCCCAGAGGTGAGAATTCTTTTGGTCGGTCTCCCTAGGTCGGACCAAAGGACCTAGCGTCCATACCTATCACAGCCTTTCGTAATATTTTATGGTGTAGACATCTCAAATACAGTAATACTATACCCTGGTATAGTGTCTCCCCAGAGACGATAATTCTTTCAGTCGGTCTCTGTAGGTCGCACCTAGCATCCATACCTCGCACAACCTTTCGTAATATTTTATGGTGTAGACGTCGTAAATACAGTACTACTATACCCTGGTATGGTGTCTCCCCAGAGGCGAGAATTCTTTCAGTCGGTCTCCCTAGGTCGCATCAAAGCACCTAGCATCCATACCTCGCACAACCTATCGTAATATTTTATGGTGTAAACGTCGCAAATACAGTACTACTATACCCTGGTATGGTGTCTCCTCAGAGGCGAGAATTCTTTCAGTCGGTCTCCCTAGGTCGCATCAAAGCACCTAGCATCCATACCTCGCACAACCTATCGTAATATTTTATGGTGTAGATATCGCAAATACAGTACTACTATACCCTGGTATGGGTCTCCCCAGAGGCGAGAATTCTTTCAGTCGGTCTCCCTAGGTTGCATCAAAGCACCTAGCATCCATACCTCGCACAACCTTTCGTAATATTTTATGGTGTAGATATCGCAAATACAGTACTACTATACCCTGGTATGGTGTCTCCCCAGAGACGATAATTCTTTCAGTCGGTCTCCCTAGGTCGCATCAAAGCACATAGCATCTATACCTCGCACAACCTTTCGTAATATTTTATGGTGTAGATATCGCAAATACAGAACTACTATACCCTGGTATGGTGTCTCCCCAGAGGCGAGAAATCTTTCAGTCGGTCTCCCTAGGTCGCATCAAAGCACATAGCATCCATACCTCGCACAACCTTTCGTAATATTTTATGGTGTAGATATCGCAAATACAGTACTACTATACCCTGGTATGGTGTCTCCCCAGAGAAGATAATTCTTTCAGTCGGTCTCCTTAGGTCGCATCAAAGCACATAGCATCTATACCTCGCACAACCTTTCGTAATATTTTATGGTTTAGACGTCGTAAATACAGTACTACTGTAGTATACCCTGGTATGGTGTCTCCAAAGAGGCGAGAATTCTTTCAGTCGGTCTCCCTAGGTCGCATCAAAGCACATAGCATCTATACCTCGCACAACCTTTCGTAATATTTTATGGTGTAGACGTCGTAAATACAGTACTACTATACACTGGTATAGTGTCTCCCCAGAGGCGAGAATTCTTTCAGTTGGTCTCCCTAGGTCGCATCAAAGCACATAGCATCTATACCTCGCACAACCTTTCGTAATATTTTATGGTGTAGACGTCGTAAATACAGTACTACTGTAGTATACCCTGGTATGGTGTCTCCCCAGAGGCGAGAAATCTTTCAGTCGGTCTCCCTAGGTCGCATCAAAGCACATAGCATCTATACCTCGCACAACCTTTCGTAATATTTTATGGTGTAGACGTCGTAAATACAGTACTACTATACCCTGGTATGGTGTCTCCCCAGAGGCGAGAATTCTTTCAGTTGGTCTCCCTAGGTCGCATCAAAGCACATAGCATCTATACCTCGCACAACCTTTCGTAATATTTTATGGTGTAGACGTCGTAAATACAGTACTACTGTAGTATACCCTGGTATGGTGTCTCCCCAGAGGCGAGAAATCTTTCAGTCGGTCTCCCTAGGTCGCATCAAAGCACATAGCATCTATACCTCGCACAACCTTTCGTAATATTTTATGGTGTAGACGCCTAAGTACAGTACTACTATACCCTGGTATGGTGCCTCCCCAGAGACGATAATTCTTTCAGTAAGTCTCCCTAGGTCGCATCAAAGCACATAGCATCTATACCTCGCACAACCTTTCGTAATATTTTATGGTGTAGACGTCGTAAATACAGTACTACTATACCCTGGTATGGTGTCTCCCCAGAGACGATAATTCTTTCAGTCGGTCTCTGTAGGTCGCACCAAAGCACCTAGCATCCATACCTCGCACAACCTTTCGTAATATTTCATGGTGTAGACGTCGTAAATACAGTACTACTATACCCTGGTATGGTGTCTCCCCAGAGACGATAATTCTTTCAGTTGGTCTCCCTAGGTCGCATCAAAGCACATAGCATCTATACCTCGCACAACCTTTCGTAATATTTTATGGTGTAGACGTCGTAAATACATTACTACTATACCCTGGTATGGTGTCTCCCCAGAGACGATAATTCTTTCAGTTGGTCTCCCTAGGTCGCATCAAAGCACATAGCATCTATACCTCGCACAACCTTTCGTAATATTTTATGGTGTAGACGTCGTAAATACAGTACTACTATACCCTGGTATGGTGTCTCCCCAGAGACGATAATTCTTTCAGTTAGTCTCCCTAGGTCGCATCAAAGCACATAGCATCTATACCTCGCACAACCTTTCGTAATATTTTATGGTGTAGACGTCGTAAATACAGTACAGTACTAGTATACCCTGATATGGTGGCTCCCCAGAGGCGAGAATTCTTTTAGTCGGTCTCTCTTGGTTGCATCAAAGCACCTCGCACAACCCTTCCTAATATTTTTAATATTAAGACTTAGTTGAGGTGTTATACTGTAAAACTTTTTATAATAAGTTGTGTTTTGCCGTTCTTTTATTTATTTAATTATTCATTATTTTCTTAAACCAAATATTTATTTTAACTTTTGTAATATTTTCTAATGTATTTTTTAATAATTGTATTTAACATATCAATGTAAAGAAATATATCATTTTTGGATACTAGTTAGGTATACTTCCTATATTTATTATTTTTAGACTAGCATATCTGAAAAATAATATTAGTATTTGGAATTTTGTCATATCAGTCTCTAAATACATTATTTATTTTTTAGGCAATTATATTTGAAAAATAATTTAACTATTTTGCATTTTTGAAATGTAGTTTCTAAATGCATTATTTATTATGTAGACAGGTGTCTCTAAAATTTAATTTAACTATTTAGACATTTATATCTGACAATTGAATTTAAAAATATTTAACATTTTGTAATATCAGTTTCTAGATATACTCTTTATTTATTATTTGACTAGTAACTCTGAAAAATAATTTACTTATATATTTACATTTATCTCTGACAGTTAATTTAACTATTTAACATGTTTTAATATTACTATCTATATACATTATGTGTTTATACAAGAATCGCTAACAAAATGATATAACTTGTATTTTGTAGGAATGCATATTTCAAAGGGCATTAACTATGTCTAAGGACAGACGAAAAACTGTCTAAATGTTATGAAAATACGAGTATTATATATATATATAACTGTTAAAATAAAGTTACTGATAGCTCAAATCTTTATTAATCTTAATAGAGGAAGTAGCTAGGTTTGAAAGAATGAGAAGGTGTGGATGCAAGATTGATGAGTATATAATTTTACATATAATGGCAAGGATTAATCTTAAGGAACAAGTATAATATTACTTAAACACAGAAGTAAGAATATAAGGTATAGTAACAACTAATGTAGTTAAATGAGAAGGTGTGGATGCAAGATTGATGAGTATATAATTTTACATATAATGGCAAGGATTAATCTTAAGGAACAAGTATAATATTACTTAAACACAGAAGTAAGAATATAAGGTATAGTAACAACTAATGTAGTTAAATGAGAAGGTGTGGATGCAAGATTGATGAGTATATAATTTTACATATAATGGCAAGGATTAATCTTAAGGAACAAGTATAATATTACTTAAACACAGAAGTAAGAATATAAGGTATAGTAACAACTAATGTAGTTAAATGAGAAGGTGTGGATGCAAGATTGATGAGTATATAATTTTACATATAATGGCAAGGATTAATCTTAAGGAACAAGTATAATATTACTTAAACACAGAAGTAAGAATATAAGGTATAGTAACAACTAATGTAGTTAAATGTTAAATATTTCAAACATGTAAAAAAAGTAAAGTATTTTTGGATTTTCAGATTAACAAATAAATAAATTAATACGCTTTAGAAACCCTCTCATAGTTCACAAAATATTTATGATAGTTTCACTTGATTTCTTGGTCAATTCTTGTATGTTGTTGACACTTGCAGTACTGCCCTTCGTAGGTTGCGCTGAGCACGTTTTCAGTAGGACTGAAGTGACCCCGCCTGTCACTGACACGGTGCTGTAATTTGCGGTAATTATTGTAGAACGTCCTTGCAGGTAGTTGGTCCATGCATGTATATTGTTGACACTTGCAGTACTGCCCTTCGTAGGCTGCGCTGAGCACGTTTTCAGTAGGACTGAAGTGACCTCGCTTCACTATGACACGGTGCTGTAAATTTGCGGTAATTGTTGTAGAACGTCCATGCAGGTAGTTGTTCCATGCATGTATATTGTTGACACTTGCAGTACTGCCCTTCGTAGGCTGCGCTGAGCACGTTTTCAGTAGGACTGAAGTGACCTCGCTTCACTATGACACGGTGCTGTAAATTTGCGGTATTTGTTGTAGAACGTCCTTGCAGGTAGTTGTTCCATGCATGTATATTGTTGACACTTGCAGTACTGCCCTTCGTAGGCTGCGCTGAGCACGTTTTCAGTAGGACTGAAGTGACCTCGCTTCACTATGACACGGTGCTGTAAATTTGCGGTAATTGTTGTAGAACCTCCATGCAGGTAGTTGGTCCATGCATGTATGTTGTTGACACTTGCAGTACTACCCTTCGTAGGCTGCGCTGATCACGTTTTCAGTAGGACTGAAGTGACCCCGCTTCACTCTGACACGTTGCTGTAAATTTGTTGTAGAACGTCCATGCAGGTAGTTGGTCCATGCATGTATATTGTTGACACTTGCAGTACTACCCTTCGTAGGCCGCGCTGATCACGTTTTCAGTAGGACTGAAGTGACCCCGCTTCACTCTGACACGTTGCTGTAAATTTGCGGTATTTGTTGTAGAACGTCCATGCAGGTAGTTGGTCCATGCATGTATGTTGTTGACACTTGCAGTACTACCCTTCGTAGGCTGCGCTGAGCACGTTTTCAGTAGGACTGAAGTGACCCCGCTTCACTATGACATGGTGCTGTAAATTTGCGGTAATTGTAGAACGTCCATGCAGGTAGTTGGTCCATGCATGTATATTGTTGACACTTGCAGTACTACCCTTCGTAGGCTGCGCTGAGCACGTTTTCAGTAGGACTGAAGTGAACCCGCTTCACTATGACACGGTGCTGTAAATTTGCGGTAATTGTTGTAGAACGTCCATGCAGGTAGTTGGTCCATGCATGTATATTGTTGACACTTGCAGTACTACCCTTCGTAGGCTGCGCTGATCACGTTTTCAGTAGGACTGAAGTGACCCCGCTTCACTCTGACACGTTGCTGTAAATTTGTTGTAGAACGTCCATGCAGGTAGTTGGTCCATGCATGTATATTGTTGACACTTGCAGTACTACCCTTCGTAGGCCGCGCTGATCACGTTTTCAGTAGGACTGAAGTGACCCCGCTTCACTCTGACACGTTGCTGTAAATTTGCGGTGTTTGTTGTAGAACGTCCATGCAGGTAGTTGGTCCATGCATGTATGTTGTTGACACTTGCAGTACTGCCCTTCGTAGGCTGCGCTGAGCACGTTTTCAGTAGGACTGAAGTGACCCCGCCTGACACTGACACGGTGCTGTAATTTGCGGTAATTGTTGTTTGAAGGCCGTTGTCTGCCCGTCGGTCTGTGCAATGACCCGCGGTCCTCTGTCGCGGTTGTCTCTCAAATTGACATCTCGACTTATTCCTCCCAGGAAAATTCTCCAGTGTTTATGTAAGTATGACAAGCCACGACCAGACTGTCTACGCCGTCTTATTTTCTTCCAGTGTACAAACGTCGGACGTATTTACGCCTCCGTGGTTTTGAGTGGTCGTGGTCTGAGTGGAATAACTGTCCGATTCGTAATTATGGATACCCGAGTTTGAAAAAAAAATATTTACAATTATCACTGGGTGTAATCGAAGTTAGCATGAAAGTTTCCTAATTTATTTCAACGTTAATCATGTTGGTTTAGAATTATTTTTTATCATTGTAGTAGAACAAAAAGTACTACTTTTTCGCACCTTTTGTTTTGTGCGAAATTAAAAGTATTGACAGATAAGAAATACCAATCAGAGATTCGTGAATCTATTATATAATGTAGATTACGTTATCTGAGATAACCGATTTACAAAGTTTCAGAATGTTTGCACTTACATAAAAAGTTGTTTTATCATTTTAGTAAAGTAACTATCTCAACAGTAAATAGTGCTACAAACATCAGTGGTTTTAACGATTTTTTTTTCACATTATAATGTGTGAAATAGTTGTATTTTTCACTCCAACAAATATACAGACAACTAAAATAGGACACCAATTTGAAATTAACTTAGGTAGGTTAACGTAGACATAAATAAGGATGTTTATACTTTTTTTTCAAGCCAAGTGGTTAATGTGCAGTTTTTGTTAATGTAAAAATTATATTATTTAAACTGTACCTTAACTGAGATGTTTTAAACCAATCAAGAACATTCTAATAATTCAACATAGGTGGCTTACAATGACTTTAGCCATTTAAGGGTTACATTTCAATTTCGATGTACAATTTTGTTATTAAATTTAAGATTTCTTTTAGGGGCCCCTTTTTATATGCTGTTTTAAATAACACCTTACAGATCGTGACACATACACCCCGAGTATTATATTTTGTATATGGTTTATTTATTTTATACAATCATAAGATGCCGATCGTAACGATATGGGCGAATATGAATTTCAGACTATTCCTTAGAAAATGTCATTAATTCTATTCAATTGACAAATGAACAACCGGTGGTCATCAGCTGAGCTGATTCCCCTCAAAATTTATTATGACTATGTTATGTGTGACACACTGTTCAAACTGAGTTTGTCGTTATTGCACGATTAGGGGTATGGAACAAAACAGAAAAACTTCTTAACTGAAGTGAAATTAGGGCAAATATTTCACGCATTTGTGTGTTTGGAAACACATAAAAAGAAATGCCGATTTGTATGTCCTTAATAACTGTCGTGAATCGTTTTCGATGCTGCTGTGAATGTTGAACCCAACCCAAATTTTAATAAATTTAATATTAATATTGTATACATCCAATATTTTCGGCTCTTTTCTGTCTGTAATAATTAATTTGAAACACTCCTTAACCTTAGACGCGATTACTTTCGTTCATATTCATATGATATGGTTATAATTGTTTTTTTTATTTCACGAGTTTTAATTGATTATGGGAGATTAAAATAGGAATAGGAGGACACGTATGATCTGTGCAGTTCGTTACTAACTTAGGCCTGTTGCCATTCTCGTAAATATCTTGTACATTTTAAATACGTTAGCTTACCGTGGAGTCCGAACCACTTGAGGTGTTAGACCTTCGGCAGCTTCAACCTTAGGGGTCCAATACTTTATGACTAATATACGTATTAAATATCATAAGTTAATATTGTTTCATATTTGTGACTTATGAAGTGGTCATAAGCAGTGAAGACATTTTTAAAGTAGGCTACTTTGTTTTATTCCTCTATTTTGTGAGGTCAAGTGTAAGGGAGGACCTAACGGTCCTAACATAGCCTAATTAGATAAATATTATTTTATTTTTATTTTGTAAACATTTTCGAATCTGGGGCTACCTAAAGGATAAAAACAGATTTTAGAGCAAACACTATTGACAGTTTAATAGTAGACGTACAAAAAAAATGCACTTAACAGGACACAAATGTATTGATATTCAATTAGAAAATGTACAAATATTATGACGATTGGTTTCAGTAAACCACGCTTACCTGGTATACACGAAGGATTTCAGTACACCACGCTTACCTTCCTCATACCACAGGTATACACGAAGGATTTCAGTACACCACGCTTACCTTCCTCAGACCACAGGTATACACGAAGGAATTCAGTAAACCACGCTTACCTTCCTCATACCACAGGTATACACGAAGGATTTCAGTACACCACGCTTACCTGGTATACACGAAGGATTTCAGTACACCACGCTTACCTTCCTCATACCACAGGTATACACGAAGGATTTCAGTAAACCACGCTTACCTTCCTCATTCCACAGGTATACTCGAAGGATTTCAGTAAACCACGCTTACCTTCCTCATTCCACAGGTATACACGAAGGATTTCAGTACACCACGCTTACCTTCCTCATACCACAGGTATACACGAAGGATTTCAGTAAACCACGCTTACCTTCCTCATACCACAGGTATACACGAAGGATTTCAGTACACCACGCTTACCTTCCTCAGACCACAGGTATACACGAAGGAATTCAGTAAACCACGCTTACCTTCCTCATACCACAGGTATACACGAAGGAATTCAGTACACCACGCTTACCTTCCTCATACCACAGGTATACACGAAGGATTTCAGTACACCACGCTTACCTTCCTCATACCACAGGTATACACGAAGGATTTCAGTAAACCACGCTTACCTTCCTCATACCACAGGTATACACGAAGGATTTCAGTAAACCACGCTTACCTTCCTCATACCACAGGTATACACGAAGGATTTCAGTACACCACGCTTACCTTCCTCATACCACAGGTATACACGAAGGATTTCAGTACACCACGCTTACCTTCCTCAGACCACAGGTATACACGAAGGATTTCATTAAACCACGCTTACCATTTTCAGACCACAGGTATACACGAAGAATTTCAGTAAACCACGCTTACCATTTTCAGACGAAGGATTTCGATCGCCTACTATTTTTAAATTTTCTTTTTAATACATTTGTTCTTTGTAAAGTTCAATTTTTTTATATTTCTACCAACATGTATAATATTATAGTAACAAATTATAAATAACATACTTAATTTTAAAATAATTCAAACAGTACTAAAATTAGTCTAAGGACTGCCTTTGTACACTTGAACAAGAAGTAAATGGTTTTGCGATATCAGTTTGAAAATATAGATTTTTTAAATGAAACCCGCAGTTTATAACCTTTAAAAACCAGCTCAGTTTTTGAATGCCCTCCCAACCAACACAGGGAATGTACATGTTGACTGGTTTGGGACTGGAGTGGGGTGGGTGGAGTGGCGGGAGGGCAGGGGCACTTGTCTCCGGGTGTACTGACGTCATTCTTCATTTTCTCCATTTTTAGTAATTTATATTAAAAATATATATAAATTTACTGGCCTAAATAAATGTTTACCCCCCCTCCCCCAATCACTTAGGCAAGATGCCATACATAAGCAATCGTTCTTATTGTATTTTACGTTAAAATTTTAATAGAATATGTTAATGAGGTATTGCATGAATGTTAAGTGCCATGGTTACCATTTTTAAATCAGTAACGCAACATGAATCATTTACTTATTTATCAATATGTCAAAATATGTTTGGAATCAAATAAATAAATCTTAATATAACTTCCACCATTCGTGAAATACGTTTTAGTTCGGTAGTAACGTAAACCAATCACTGTTACATACTACTGGATTGTGCGTTAGCCACAAGACGGTGCGGAACACACCGGTTTGTCGAGGATTGCATTCGCCCCCGGGAAGGCTCTAAGATGGCAAGAACCCCGAGCTATATCTATCAGGCGGACTAGGTTTTTGGTGGCCGGCTTCTACAAATCGTCTTTTGCAAAGAAACAGTTTTATCAAGAAAAATAGTAAATATCGATGCTACCAATGAGTGAATCGGGGTTGCTGGGAGTAGGTAACTGCGGTGTACTTCGCCTACTCTGCGTGTTAGAAACCCAGGCTACGTTAGTTGAAACGTGCAAACTATCACCCGTATTTTTGTTTACTGTCATTGCCTTTGTAATTCTGTCCCTATATGGCTAACGACTTAAAAGTAAAATTAGTATTTTGACTGTTTAGAGAATTATGGCCACAACACAAAGACTAGCAGAAAGGAATTTTACAAGTACAAACGACGATATTGTTAACGAAAAAAACGTAGAAATGCATATTTGCGAGGGCAGCTAGAATATTCAACTTAGCGTTGAAAAACAACTCATTCATAGAAATATGGTTAATTTAAGTATTGCATTTTTTTCTCAACCGAGTGCCAGGTTCCATGTCTTCCAACTACACAGTGCCCCCCCCCCCCAAGTTTTCAAACTTCGGCGTATGGTTTCTTGGGTCTATAAGCACTATGTTTCCTTAACACATATAGGTCTTATATAAAACGATAACACTCAACTGTGGCATAATGTTCAATAATATTAGGGGGTTTCCCTAGGTACGACTAATGTTACAACACGTTTAAAGTTTCAAAATGGCGTTCTTTTCAAACATTTTTACTATAAATGATTCAAAACGTAAATTCTCGAATAAAATTTATTAGATATTAAACGTTGTAAACTAAAGAAACACTAAGCATTGCCAAAGCAGAGCTCTGACTACTCAACTTGCCTTCCAACGGTTAAAATCAGTTTAATTCGTTATTTATGAATGGAAAACACTTGTTAAATTTTGTTTGTTATTAGACTACATTTTATGTGTAGTAACTTTTATTTGAGTTGAGTTTGGAGTGATGTACATCGAAAATATATGAAGAACTGTAATTTTTAAAATGTTAAATATGTTGTAAAATTAGATTTACCTACCAAACTCGCCATATATTATTAACTTGTATACAAAATAAGAGCATTGTTAAGATAGGTGTTCTTAAGGTGGTGCAATCGGTTTTCGGTGAGTTAATTATTTCCCAATTTTATAATCAAAATTAGTTAATGTACCTTCCCTTGAGACAGGAAAAATACAACAAAATATTTTACTACATTAGAACTTGTGGCCTTATTAAGTGGTGAATTTAGCTTATTTTAAATCAACTACAAGACCAAACCATTGTACAAATTTAATTTTGTATAACTACGTTTTTTAGACATAACTGAATGGATTAAGATGTTTTTATTTTTTTTTAAATTAAAAAATATTTATAATTTTAAAGGTATACCATTGTTGAGCTTTAAAATTATAAACATTATTACATATTTTTTAAATGAAAAACATCTTAATCCCTTCAGTTATGTCTAAAAAACCTAGTTATACAAATTAAATTTGAACTTAGAACGGGTTTGTCTTGTAGTTGATTTGAAATCAGCTAAATTCACCATTTCATAAGGCCACAAGTCCTGATGTAGTGGTTACAAAAGGTTTTTGTATTTTTCCTGTCTCAAGGGAAGGTACATTAACCAATTTTGATTATAATATTGGGAAATAATTAACTCACGAAAAACCTATTGCGCCCCCTTAAGTTATAAAATGTTCTTAAAGAAAAAAAATACAGACACAGATGGTGCATGACGCACTTTAGGACCTATGTTTAAAATAAAGCTTTTCATGATGTTGATCCAAGATAACATACCACGCCAGAGTTGAGATGACTGTCTAATATCTCACCTTATTAATAAAGACTATTTTTACTAAAATGTGGGGTCCGCGCAGTGTTATAGTGTGCTGTACCTTTTATAACCCAAATATGTGATATAAAAAAAACAGGAAGTTCTCTTTCACATTTGTCCGTTTTATGGTTTGTCGTTTTTCTATTTGTAAAATCTACAACATAAATCTAGCCTAGTTTCATTTTTACTGCTCGTAGATTTCTTTCAATTCTTCTCATTTAAAAATACAAACAATGAAAATATACATATTTTTCAACAAATCAAAGAATGGTAAACAGTTTTATTGTTTTGGTTAGTAAACAGAAATTAAATTTAACCAATAAATAAAAAATTAAGATTTTTTTCTATCCCCGGTGAGGAGAGGGCGAGTTAGCCAGAAACCCCTCGAAGTGCTAGACCGTAGTTTTCACCAGCGACCTTTTGCTCTAAATTAACTCGGTTTGTGCACACACGTGGTGCACTTCAAACCTTCTGGTTCGATACAAGAAATATAAATATAAACATATAAAAGAGGATCTTCATCGTCATTCTGTTGTGTAATTAAATTCAGACGAAACTTTTAAAAAGTCAGAATATATTAAATTATTCACAGTAAAAATTAAAACGTCTAAGGTGATGCGAAATAAATTATTTTTATTTGTAATTGTATCTAAATAAATATTTTAGAAACATATATTAGTATTAATTTTGTAATGTTGTGGAAAACTTTATTTGAAGATAGGTTATTAAAAATGAAATCTGATGGTCGTGACAGTATTTGTCAAAAAACGATTATAGTTTTTCGTCCTTGTAAAGTTTATTTATATGCTTAAATCAATATCAGTACTTGATTTTGTATTAAAAAAAAAAATAACATTTAGAACTAGAATGAATTATTGCTCCGCTACAATTTTATTCAGTATCTGAATATTTATTTCTCTGATTTAATTCAATTAATGCGCATTATTTAATTGCCTTTGGATACAGTATGGTTATAAACACAGTGTAAATGGTTATTGGTAAAATTATAAAAGTAAAGTTTTAGTTGATAAAAACGAGAAATATAAATATTATATTTTATACGTTAGTTCATTTACATATTTTAAAATGATGCCGGTTGTTTTGTCGCTGTCTGTGCGGGGCGCACACTCAGGGGGAGGCGGGTGGCTATCGATAGGGCTGGGCGAGAGGTACAGTATCTCGACCGGATCAATAGCTGCCGGTCCACGTGGCCACATACACCTCCACTCGTAGAAATATATTCCACAACCAACTATAGTTTTGGGGACATTGTATTGTTATTTAAGAGCTACTAGATAGTATCAAATTTTTGTCAATTTATTTTCTCTCTCACATTTAAAATTGAACATCAGTAACATCAAACTGTTTTATTAAGTTCTACTGAAGAAAGAGCGTTTAGCTAATATAATAATGTAATTTCACTGTTCCAACGTAGCTTAAAAAATAAAACCCAACTTAATAAATTTTAGCTCAAATTTTTATTTACTTTTTAAGTTAATCACTCGATATTTACCTATTTCTCAATGCAATAGTTAAAAATGTTAAAATTATAATTTATTTCTGTGTATTATATTGTTTTTTTAATTACACCTTTGTAATTATATACTATTATATATATATATTCTATAAATCTGAGTTGTTCTGTACGTTTTATGGCTGATAGATTCTCTTCCTCACACACAGGCATGTTGACTTTGTTAGGAATATATTCATTTAATTATACTCTACCACGTGTAATTGTGTTGATATCTGTTGAATAAATTTTTTTAAATGTCATTAGTTAGAGACTATTCTATTAGACATTTTATAAACTGGCAAAACAAAATGGAGAAAACCGAAATAAATAGCATATTAAATAAAAACGTATTACGACATTATATTGTGTTTAACTATACAGTATTTAGTTATATATTTATAGATTTTAATGTGTGAAGATTAATAATGTAATCTCACTTTAACATTTTCATGCCTACAAACCCCCCCCCCTCCCTCCTCAACCCGGTTACACATACGTTGGCGCGAAGTCAGCAAACACTTTGCTGACTTTCGTTTTAGTAGATTGTGCACCGTTCTCGGCTGTTTTGTATATTTCATAACTACTTTTTTATTCAGGCACATTTAATATTACTGTTAAGTGTATGGTATAAATATCTACAACCCAAATTTTTATACAATAGCGAAGTTGGATAAAGCCCAGCCTTATAAGCTAAAGGTTCTCTGTTCGATCCCAGTCAGAGTCATAACATATTTTTAAAGGGATCAGCTAATGAACTAATTTAATTTTTCATGGGCTAATAATTAATGACAATGTTAAAGGAATAGTCAACCTTAGTTTGCAATAATGACTACATTCGCTTATCTTCACTAATCACACTCATTCGAAATTCATACTCGCCCACGTCTTAACGATCGATGTCGTATAATAAATAAAATAAACTAATAATCACACAGACTTGTGTGCAAAATGATACGCACCGCACGCTCGTCTTACACTCATTGTACTGACTGACAGACAGTTGGAAGTACTACGGGATACATCGTGTGGGTGAGTATGTCTTTAAACTCATTGCTTCCCAACCACTCATACCGGATGACCGTGGCCTGCGTCTACAAGTTAGTGAGTCTAGGTGTCTTCCTACGTATGATTGTGGATATGGGCTGATGGACCTACTAACCATCGAAAAACCGATAATTCATTTATATTTTAGCCTAACATTATTACAAATCATCTTTATTTCACTTGTTTGATGACATTTATATTTTTTATAGGCCTATTAAATTTGAAGTAAATTGTTTAATTTTTATAGATTTTCTCAATTTTTCTAAATAGCTTTCATTTTATAGTATAATTATTCCAAGGAAATTGGCAATATATCGCCGATTTGCTGACATATTGTATCGAAATAATCGATATTTAATTGCGTTCATAAGATGGTCATGATTCTTAATATTTGACTAAAATTAACGATGCTATCAGAATTTTTTGTTTTTTTACCGTTTGAGCGTTGCTAAGTAGTACTAATAACTACGTTTAAGAAGGTTAATACAACAAATATACCGAAACCTGTAAAAAATCTAAGTTACACTAATGCAACCGACTTTATTCAATGATATCTTCAAAATAATTATTAGAAACGAAATACTGTAAATTGATAAATTAGTTAATGACAACAAACGTATTTGCTTATAAAAACTTACTGTGCCGCTTGCAAACCCCTTTTGTTGCGAGCCACTCCCCCCCCCCCCCCCGAGACGATTTAAAGGCTATAAATGTAGACCTCTTTCCCCTTGTATTTGGATTCTGGGAAACGCTACCCCACTTCAGTATTTTTTGAAACTGTATTTTGCAAAAATATACGGCCATTTTGATTTCGGATAATAGGGTTAACATTACCAAAACGTAATGATATATTTTGTTTAGTGTCATACTTTTATAATGTTATACAAAATCTGAGTGTGGGATACATATTTAACAGTTGTGTAATATTGGCTTGTAGTTTTGGACATAAAGAGAAAACCTTTTTGTACCAAGTTCTAGTAAGCAATTTTTAGATATTCCTTGTAGTTTGGGTGGGAGGCTGATACGAAATCTAATTGTCAAGTTGTTAGCTTGTTGAGAAGTCTTTTTGAAGTTTTGCCACAAAATGTTTTAAACCCATAAAGTGAACAGCGTACAAAATATTTTCTAGCGGTTTGAGCATAAATTCCATCTTCAAGACAAATTGGATTTCTAGCGTTTCGGGAAGATTTTGGAATCGTTTAGGTGTATCAGAGAATTAATGAATTATGTATTCTACATTTATGGGTTAGAACAATAAATGTGTAGATCATGTCTGTTAATCAACGCGACTATCGCAAGCAGCTCGTCGGTATAGGGGGGGTGGGAATAACGTTATGTGGTTGGGGGAATAAAAGGGACGCAAGGGAAGTTTATACATACATAGGTTTCCTTTCTCATTACATAGGTGTCGCCGGTCTTTGGTCGTAATTTACTTGTCTACTCGCAGTAGTCAAGACCCAATCTGACGGCACTTCGTGTTGCGGAATGAGTGCAGTTATGTAATTACGTAGGATATAATGATGTAGTCAAACCAGATGATCTATACAATAGTCAAGACCCAATCTGACGGCACTTCGTGTTGCGGAATGAGTGCAGTTATGTAATTACGTAGGATATAATGATGTAGTCAAACCAGATGATCTATACAATAGTCAAGACCCAATCTGACGGCACTTCGTGTTGCGGAATGAGTGCAGTTATGTAATTACGTAGGATATAATGATGTAGTCAAACCAGATGATCTATACAATAGTCAAGACCCAATCTGACGGCACTTCGTGTTGCGGAATGAGTGCAGTAATGTAATTACGTAGGATATAATGATGTAGTCAAACCAGATGATCTATACAATAGTCAAGACCCAATCTGACGGCACTTCGTGTTGCGGAATGAGTGCAGTTATGTAATTACGTAGGATATAATGATGTAGTCAAACCAGATGATCTATACAATAGTCAAGACCCAATCTGACGGCACTTCGTGTTGCGGAATGAGTGCAGTTATGTAATTACGTAGGATATAATGATGTAGTCAAACCAGATGATCTATACAATAGTCAAGACCCAATCTGACGGCACTTCGTGTTGCGGAATGAGTGCAGTTATGTAATTACGTAGGATATAATGATGTAGTCAAACCAGATGATCTATACAATAGTCAAGACCCAATCTGACGGCACTTCGTGTTGCGGAATGAGTGCAGTTATGTAATTACGTAGGATATAATGATGTAGTCAAACCAGATGATCTATACAATAGTCAAGACCCAATCTGACGGCACTTCGTGTTGCGGAATGAGTGCAGTTATGTAATTACGTAGGATATAATGATGTAGTCAAACCAGATGATCTATACAATAGTCAAGACCCAATCTGACGGCACTTCGTGTTGCGGAATGAGTGCAGTTATGTAATTACGTAGGATATAATGATGTAGTCAAACCAGATGATCTATACAATAGTCAAGACCCAATCTGACGGCACTTCGTGTTGCGGAATGAGTGCAGTTATGTAATTACGTAGGATATAATGATGTAGTCAAACCAGATGATCTATACAATAGTCAAGACCCAATCTGACGGCACTTCGTGTTGCGGAATGAGTGCAGTTATGTAATTACGTAGGATATAATGATGTAGTCAAACCAGATGATCTATACAATAGTCAAGACCCAATCTGACGGCACTTCGTGTTGCGGAATGAGTGCAGTAATGTAATTACGTAGGATATAATGATGTAGTCAAACCAGATCATCTATACAATAGTCAAATATTTGAGTACACGCTTTGATTATATTATTACTTGCAAATGGATATATAATATAATAGGAATGTTTGTGCCAATAATTTGGTTAGTTACTGAAGTCTGCTAGAACAGCTGGTTTTAACTGCATGCGAATACACTAGCGCTCCACAAGTGACCACAAAAACAGCTGATAGTTTGAGACACAAATTTTAACATAGGATGAGAAATCTATCGTGTGCTTATAAAATCAATGGTACAAGCGGCTCTAAGTACTACGCTTCGTTTTGGACGGCCTGCCTAGCCAACACACTACGAGTAGCACTTATGGTAACTCACATGCATTATTCTGATATGGAGAATTAGCACAGGTATTCGTCATCTTAAACCTCTTACACTTGAACATGTCTTAAGTCTTTCCCAGGCGTAAATTTTGTAAATTATTAGTAAATTGGTGTTTTGTTTTCAACGATGTTACCGAGTTATAAATTTTTATATCGATTTGTCTTACACTAATTTTTAACAACTTTTTAATAAATTTTACAGGTTTCTTGATTTTTCTGTTTTTATCTATGGCATTTCCATTGACACATCCAACGTCTTTTATTAAAGGTATTTAACATGTTGACGTTCTAAAATTGTTAGTATTTAAATTGGGGTAATAGATTAATGGATGACAATTCAATTTGAAATATATTTTAAAATATCGTTTACCTTAAAGTCTCGAAAGAAAACGTAACTTTTTATATATCTTAAATTTGTTTTGTCCGCATTACGTGATCAAGTGTTTATATATTGTATGTAAATGGAAAATAAAAACTCGGTACAGATAAATTCTAAAATAAAATTGTTATTTGAGTATGGTTCGTCAGTTATTGACTCTGATGGGATTTATTTTTAATTATCAGACGGTTTAAAATGTGTCGTTTTTAAACCGTCAAAAACTACATTTCAACAAACAAAACTAAGCTGTTTCTCGAACCTACAAAAACAGCGTCCATTAAGTTTGTATAGCTCCAATTAATTTTAAGAGTCGTAAAACTGTCGGAAATCAATTTGTGTTGATAATATTTAACTTACGACTCTCCTGTGATATCTACCTGTCATCCCCGAACTGCCTTCAGTAAACCAGTAGGCCATTTAAGTCTGCTTACACTTACGTAGCAGGCTCACCTCCTGGATCGTCTATGTTCCCCTGATCGTGGCTGTTCCTTGGAGGGGTAACCTTTTGAGCGATTTCGTATTTGCACGTAGGCTACCATGCAATACGATGCCACATAAAACATCTGCATGTATACTTTCGCTGTAATACGAACGTATAATAAGAACCCGCCATGCACGTACATTGGCACTGACCCACCCACCCATCCATACACGTACATTGGCACTGACCCACACACCCATCCATACACGTAAATTGGCACTGACCCACACGCACACACCCATACACGTACAGTTGTATTGACTACTAAAATCTCTCTGCTACACGGTATCACCAACCATGGGCAGAGAGATGATCATGTAAGGAGCTCAAACTGGTTTAATTTGTATGGGAATAAAACTTACGAACTAAATATTTTAAAAAAAATGATATTACGAGCAACGTCACTCTATAAGGAGGAGATTTTTGTCAAACAATAATCTACAATATTATATTAAAAAATCAAAATGAGGCCTAACCTTATTAGTATATGAATGTTTCATGAAAAAAAAGATTTATTTGCTAGAGTTTGGTAAAACACAAGTACAATTTGAATGAACATAATCAGTATAGAAATATTTTTTTTAATTCTTTTATTTTGTCATCACTCCCTAAAGAATGTGGATTTGGATTCCAGTAAGTAATAATGTTCAAGCAATAAATATAGTTCGTGTGTTTGTGCGTACATGTCAAGTAAATGCAGTTTTGTGTAATGGTGACAGTATATTCGTTCGTTATTGTGAAGGAGTTTGTTGATAGTTTGGTTACCCTAAATAGTTTTAATCATAAGACATAAATTAATTTAGTGAAAGTATATTAATTAATTGTTCTACCATTTACCCGTTTTTAACTTCTTAATATACAAGATAGAACTCATCTTATTAATATTGAAAAACTATATGTATTTATTTAATATTGACAAATCTAACTAAATAACCTAACAATGCTTTGTGTTATGTCGTGCTGGTAATTAACTACCGGAGACTTGAACGCCAGGCGTCACAGAATTCCCATGCTAAGGCTCTCATCGCTCAAATAAGATAATTTCCAAATCGCATTCGTTAAAACATTATTTTCCTGAGAATGGACGAGAATCTTAATTGAGGGTTTCAAAATTAACTGTAACAACGGTTTTGTAACCCACACAGGCCTTTATCTCATCACACTTCTCTAAGCTGTTCAAAAAACCCTCTCCTTTGTTTCTTGTAGTTAACTACATTGAATGGTCCTTTATCCCATGTGTATTTACTTGAAGATTAATTTATTTATCCTTTATCGTGCCTTGTAAAGATCTAATTTTAGCTTTACAGTTTATCCGTTTATTGTCCGTTCTCTGCTCTGCTGTCTATTTGATACTCTGCTCGTTGCTATGTTATCCATCTTGTACTCTGTTCGTTATTATGATATATATATCTGATACTCTGTTCGTTGTTATCCTATCTATATGATTATCGGTTCGTTACTTTGCTATCTATCGGATACTCTGTTTATTGTTATGTTATCGATCTGACACTCAGTTAATTGTATGATATCGATCTGATAATGAGTTCATTGTTATGTTATCAATATGATAATGAGTTCGTTGTTATGTTATCGATTTAACCCTATTTTCGTTGCCATGCTATCTATCGTTACTCTGTTCGTTTATATGTGTTTTTTCTGATACTCTTTTCGTTGTTATGTTATCGATATTATGAGTTCGTTGTTATGTTATCGATTTAACCCTATTTTCGTTGCCATGATATATATCGTTACTATGATCGTTTATATGTGTTTTTTCTGATACTCTTTTCGTTGTTATATTATCGATATTATGAGTTCGTTGTTACGTTATCGATCTGACACTATGTTCGTTGATATGCTTACTATCTGATACTAGGTTTGTTGTTATGTTATAGATCTGATACTCTGTTCATTGTTATGTTATCAATGTGATAATGAGTTCGTTGTTATGCTATCGACTTAACCCTTTTTCGTTGCCATGCTATCTATCGTTACTCTGATCGTTTATATGTTTGTTTTTTCCTGATACTCTTTTCGTTGTTATATTATCGATATTATGAGTTCGTTGTTACGTTATCGATCTGACACTATGTTCGTTGATATGCTTACTAACTTATACTAGGTCCGTTGTTATGTTATAGATCTGATACTCTGTTCATTGTTATGTTATCGATCTGGCATTCTGTTCGTTGAGATGCTATCTATCTGGCAATGATCCAAACACATCAAACAAATTTTTAAAGAACGTATCGGGATTTGAACCCGTGATCCTCTGCACATTAAGCAGAAGTGCTAAGCACTAAGCTAGCAAGAGGTGAAAGCTAGCACGACTCTTGATTTGAAACCACCCGCCTTAGGCCGTATTATACAATCCCTAATCCAGAGTTGCATATTTTCGGCTGCATATCTTCATTAAGAACAGTGTTAGTTCACATTTTGCAGATTGTCATGATTAATGTTCCTTGTAAATTTTTAAGCGATCTTCAGTTATTTCGAAACAGGTGTAGACTGAATATGCATTCTCAAGTAAAATTTGCGCTTTGAAAGCCGGTTAGAGCGGGTCACTTAAAACCTCAACAGAGGGGGTAATGTGTTCATCCTTATCATATTCAAAATCATTCTGCTCACTGGTTTTCGGCGTTGATGAGCAACCACCCGCTTGATTGTTACACGTCTTGATGAGTACAATGTGCCTTATTATTACACAAATCTTGATGAGCAACCTCCGCCTTGTTTTTACACGATTCTTGATGAGCAACCACTCGTTTTACTGTTTCACGATTTTTCATAAGCAGCCATCCGCCTTACTGTTACATAACTTGATGAGCAGCCATCCGCTTCAGACTACTGTTATATGACTTGATGAGCAACCACTCGCCTTACTGTTATATGACTTGATAAGCAACCACTCGCCTTACTGTTAGATGACTCTTGATGAGCAACTACTTGCCTTAATGTTACATGACTTGATGAGCAACCAGTCGCCTTACTGTTACATGACTCTTGATGAGAAACCTCTTGCCTTAATGTTACATGACTTGATGAGCAACCACTCGCCTTACTGTTATATGACTTGATAAGCAACCACTCGCCTTACTGTTAGACGACTCTTGATGATCAACTACTTGCCTTAATGTTATATTACTTGATGAGCAACCAGTCGCCTTACTGTTACATGACTCTTGATGAGCAACCACTTGGCTAAATGTTACATGACTTGATGAGCAACCACTCGCCTTACTGTTAGACGACTCTTGATGAGCAACCACTTGCTTTAATGTTATATGACTAGATGGGCAAACACTCTTCATACTGTTATATGACTCCTGATGATCAACTAACCCCCACCCACCCTCCCATAACCGTAAAGTGTATTGACCCACCCGCCCTCCCATACACGTATAGTGTTCTTACCCATCCTCTCTTCCATACACGTACAGTGTATTGACCCACCCACCCTTCCATATCCGTACAGTATTGACCCACCCGTCCTCTCATACCAGTATAGTGTATTGACCCACCCACCATCCCATACCCGTACAGTGTTTTTACCCATCCTCCCTTCCATACAGTACAGTGTATTGACCCACCCGCCCTCCCATACACGTAGTATATATAATACTACTGTACGTGTATGGTTGGGCGGGTGGGTCAATACCAATGTAGGTGTATGGGTGGGTAGATGGTACTCCTACCGGTAAGCCACCTCAGGGTATATTCTTTAAAATGTAATAATCTACTAAAATTTCTGTCAGTTATACAGTTACAGGGTCCCTTGCTTCACACGCTACAGTTGAGACCACCCACCACAGTTGAGACCACAATCAAACATAATTGTTAAAACCACCCTCTCTTTCTTCATACACAACAGCTGAACCTACCCTCCCGCGCTTTAAACACAACAGCCGAGATCACCCTCCTACGTTTCACATATGATATCTGAGACCACCCCCTCCTGGTCTTCATACATGACAGGTGAGACCATCCTCTCGCTCTTCATACACAACAGCTGAGACCACCTTACTGACTGCATACACAACAGACTCTTGTGTGCATACACAACCTTACTGTTCGACGATTCTTGATGAGCAACCGCTTGCCTTCCTGTTACATGACTTGATGAGCAACCGCTCTCCTTTTTGTTACACGATTGTTAATGAGCAACCACCTGCTTTAGACTACTGTTACATGATTTGATGAGCTTACTACCCGCCTACCGTTACATGACTTGATGAGCAACTAACCGTTTACTGTTACATAGCTTTATGAGTACCCGCCTTACTGTTACATGACTCTTGATGAGCAACCAAGTGCCTTACTGTATACTGACATTTGATGAGCAACCACCCGCCTTACTGTTACATGATTCGATGAGCAACCACGTGCCTTACTGTTACATGATTCGATGAGCAACCAAGTGCCTTACTGTTACATGACTAGATGAGCAATCAAGTGCCTTACTGAATAATGACTCTTGATGACCTACCACCCGCCTAACTGTTACATAACTCGATGAGCAACCACCCGCCTTACTGTTACATGATTCTTGATGAGCAACCACGTGCCTTACTGTTACATGACTCAATGAGCAACCAAGTGCCTTACTGTTACATGACTCTTAATGAGCTACCACCCGCCTTACCGTTACATGACTCGATGAGCAACCACGAGCCTTGGTGTTACATGACTTGATGAGCAACCACGTGCCTTACTGTTACATGACTCAATGAGCAACCAAGTGCCTTACTGTTACATGACTCTTAATGAGCTACCACCTGCCTTACCGTTACATGACTCGATGAGCAACCACGAGCCTTGGTGTTACATGACTTGATGAGTAACCAAGTACCTTACTGAATAATGACTCTTGATGACCTACCACCCGCCTAACTGTTACATAACTCGATGAGCAACCACCCGCCTTACTGTTACATGATTCTTGATGAGCAACCACATGCCTTACTGTTACATGACTCTTAATGAGCTACCATCCGCCTTACCGTTACATGACTCGATGAGCAACCACGAGCCTTACTGTTACATGACTCTTGATGAGCAACCACGTGCCTTACTGTTACATGACTCAATGAGCAACCAAGTGCCTTACTGTTACATGACTCTTAATGAGCTACCACCCGCCTTACCGTTATATGACTCGATGAGCAATCACGAGCCTTGGTGTTACATGACTTGATGAGCAACCACGTGCCTTACTGTTACATGACTCTTGGTGAGAAACCACGTGCCTTACTGTTATATGCATTTTTATGAGCATCCACGTGCTTACTCTTACATGACTTGATGAGCAACCACTCGCCTTCTGTTACATGTCTCCTGATGAGCAACTACGTACCTCTTACTCTTATTACATGACTCGATGATAAACCACGTGCCCTACTGTTACATGACTCGATGAGCAACAACGCGCCTTACTGTTACATGAATCTTGATGAGCAACCACGTGTCTTACTGTTATATGCATTTCTATGAGCATCCACGTGCTTACTCTTACATGACTTGATGAGCAACCACTCGCCTTACTGTTACATGAAACGTTTGAAATGTGACGTTTCTTTTATCAAATTATAGGGATTCATTAAATTTTAGAGTGGTTTAAATTTATTAGCCTTTTTTTAATGTTGGTTTTTTTGTGAATTGCCATTAAAAATATCAGGAGATCTGGATATCAGGGAACTGTTAAGAATCACGAATGCCTGTCAGTAACACTTGGGTAAAGTTTAAGTTGTATAATCCTTTTTTTTTTTTTTTAATTTGTAGTCCAGAAACTTGAGCCGGCCCTTTTTGGTCTCCATTTTCAAAGGTAAAGCCGCCGGCTGCTATCTCGTTCGTAAGTGTTTTTCTGGATTTTTCAAACTGAGCTTTAATTGAAGTATAAATACGCAGGTGTTGTCTGTATGAATTGTTTAAATTACCTCATTTAATCCTATGTACATAAATTGAAATATATTTTCCTCATAATTTGAACATGCCCTCTTTAGGAGAATCAAGTTTAGTACGTTAGTTACCATAATTAATAATTAATTAGCGCCTTTGAGGTCTAGGCCGACTGCACATGACGTCATGGCTTGACACTTGAAATGCCAAACTGCAATGCAAATATTGATTGCTCTCATCTAGGTGTATGGAACGAGTGGTCGCGTAGGTATGCAGAGTGGAGTACGGCCTTGAGGCCCGGTGAAGACGGTCTGGCGGCACGGTGTGAGTGTGGAGGTCAACGTGTAGCCTCGCTCAGGGTCCCATCGCGCTGATCAATATCGCCGCCACCTCCTCCCGCTCACCGCCATGCCGCCCCGCACAGATTTACAACTATTTGACAGCTCCAAAACAAACCGCCAGCTGACTTGACGCGCGCGGCACAACTTAACACTGTCAATCTACGGTAAATCATGTGACTAACGAATTTGTCTTGACAGATTTGTTCTTTTGATAGGTAAATATCTTGACACGGTAAGGGACAAATGTTGTGTCATTGTAGTTTTTTCATATTAGTTAATTTTTAATTATATTTGAAATAAATAAATTATTAAAGGTCGAGTGGTTTAAAGTAGCTGTTCTGTTATTGATCAGCTTTTTATAGAGTTTTTTTCCGACGAGTAAAAAATGAAATAGTTTCTGAAGTGTTCCTTAATAATCTTTTTTTAAGAAAAGTGTTCAAACGAAAGTATAACTTGTTTTTCTCACATCATCAGTCTGTTTGAGAGATGAATCAATTATTAACTCGGGAAAAATACCAATAGAAATACCAACTGATCCAAGGTAATATCTAATCCTAGAAAGTGGAAAGTGCGCGCTGCGATAAACAAGAAAGAGAAATAAACAAGAAACAAAATACGTCACGTCTCACAAAGCCGAAACTTGAGGGTGTGTTGTTTGTCATAGTCTTTTATTGCGCCGGGGTTGTTTGCAAAATGTACGACAAAGTAAATAAATGACCTTAAAAACTAGTTTTGTGATTTTTACATCAGCTGCTTAAATTTCTTTCGTTATTAATACTTTATGAATACAGTACCATAATAGGGACACTACTATACAATTGTACGATAAAACTGTTCTTGCCTATTATTCGTAAACTCGTAAGCTAATGTAATACTGTATTTGGCTTTCGTGCCTTTTTGAGAAGCTGTTTACTCTCTCCTAAAGTTCAAATGTTAGTTTTAAGTAGTCAACATTTGTGAAAGTTTGAGATTTTTAAAAATAATGGTGACTTTTTTATAGTAACACTACTGTGCACTGTATTCTGTAGATATGTACTATCGACTATCACTCCAACTGACACATAGTAACACTACTGTGGACTGTATTCTGTAGATATGTACTATCGACTATCACTCCAACTGACACATAGTAACACTACTGTGGACTGTATTGTGTAGATATGTACTATCGACTATCACTCCAACTGACACATAGTGACACTACTGTGGACTGTATTCTGTAGATATGTACTATCGACTATCACTCCAACTGACACATAGTGACACTACTGTAGACTGTATTGTGTAGATATGTACTATCGACTATCACTCCAACTGACACATAGTAACACTACTGTGGACTGTATTCTGTAGATATGTACTATCGACTATCACTCCAACTGACACATAGTAACACTACTGTGGACTGTATTCTGTAGATATGTACTATCGACTATCACTCCAACTGACACATAGTGACACTACTGTGGACTGTATTGTGTAGATATGTACTATCGACTTTCACTCCAACTGACACATAGTAACACTACTGTGGACTGTATTCTGTAGATATGTACTATCGACTATCACTCCAACTGACACATAGTAACACTACTGTGGACTGTATTCTGTAGATATGTACTATCGACTATCACTCCAACTGACACATAGTGACACTACTGTGGACTGTATTGTGTAGATATGTACTATCGACTATCACTCCAACTGACACATAGTAACACTATTGTGGACTGTATTCTGTATATATGTACTATCGACTATCACTCCAACTGACACATAGTGACACTACTGTGGACTGTATTGTGTAGATATGTACTATCGACTATCACTCCAACTGACACATAGTAACACAACTGTGGACTGTATTCTGTAGATAGTACTATCGACTATCACTCCAACTGACACATAGTAACACTACTGTGGACTGTATTCTGTAGATATGTACTATCGACTATCACTCCAACGGACACATAGTGACACTACTGTAGACTGTATTCTGTAGATATGTACTATCGACTATCACTCCAACTGACACATAGTAACACTACTGTGGACTGTATTCTGTAGATATGTACTATCGACTATCACTCCAACTGACACATAGTAACACAACTGTGGACTGTATTCTGTAGATAGTACTATCGACTATCACTCCAACTGACACATAGTAACACTACTGTGGACTGTATTCTGTAGATATGTACTATCGACTATCACTCCAACGGACACATAGTGACATTTCTGTGTTGGTTGCATCAGTCTACTTCAAATACAGCCAGCCATAAGACGTCAATGTCTGGAGGTTGCCAGAGCTCAGTTGTAATGGTTGCATCGCCAATCAATTGTAAACACGGTGACTACTCCTATTCTAACTTTCATGACTTATGTATCTTAATACCTGCATTGTAACTCAATAATGTATGTTGGAAATGCTCAACAAACCAATTGTAAATGCCACGCACTCATTCAAGTAAGACGCGGTCTCATTTAACCTGCTGTTAAATAAGGGACACCATTTTGTTTTACTTTGGACAGACGCAGTTTGACGTGTTTCTGATTTTTAAATCGTGGTTCTCTGTCAACACAAGGACAGTCTCTACTACAACCTGGAGGGAGGTGGTACACTAGGCCCGTTCAACCCACTGCAATTGTGAGGGTCATAACTTAATGCGGACTTGACGTGAATAAACTGCACGCACATATATTGTCTCGAGATATTGGAATACAACACTACAATATCCTCCTTATATATAATACGTGAAGCAGTTTTTTGTCAACACTGCTTCTCCCTTATTTCTTGACCAATTTAAACGGTTGAGGTGTCAAACAACTTGCCTCTATTCGTAGTTGTGCAATAAGGTCTTTGTTCTTCGATATTTTCTCCATGGAGGACACGGGGAGCTCTCAAAAGTACGGGTCTCGGCCATAAGCATAACATGGAGAGGGATTTAAATTAATCGAAAAGTAACAGCTGTTCAAATGTAAATAATGATTTCCAAAAGGTTTTAACAGCTGTAGGAATGTAAACATTGGTGTTTGTAATATTGAGAAGGTTAGATCTGTCATAATGTTAAACAGGGAAGGTTGTAAGCGTGGTTTTATTAATATTCGATTGTAGGGCTCCGCTCTACTGGACTTGGTGGTTTCAGTGGTAATCTAATGCAATTATTTTATTTATTTAATTAATCTTCAGCTGTTAAAGAAAAGCAAATTAAATGAACACGTTTGAAATAGGCTGTCATATCATTGGGTGTTTATACTAATAAATAGGTAACAACGCAAGTAATGTGAGTGAGTTACTGTAAATAAATTTAATATTTTTATTTTACTATTATTTGTAGTAAAAAGCCACAAGCCGAGGCCGAAGTTCGAGGTGTAACGAGCACAGCTAGTGACAGGGTTGGCACGCGAAACATGCAGTTTTCATTAATTCTGTGACATCTTGATTTTGACAGCACATTTCTTCGCTGTAATACACTTATTAGAAACGCCTGTGTTGTCACCACATGGTTTAATTATTCTTACTGTCTTATTACATAACTGAGTTTACGTTGGTTGTTCCTTTACCTTATTTCAAGCAGGTGATAACGTTTTATTTGCTCTATTTAGTAGATAACATGTTTTACACAATAGGCTCACTAGAAAGCTCCACGTTCTTACAACTTAAATATGTAATAAACTGTTTGATTATTATGTCCTCTTTAGTGTTATTCCTAAATTACGGGAGACCGAGCTTCGCTCAGTTGAATTTCGCAAACTGAAGAGGATCCATATCTCCCAGAGGATCGTTCGTTGTTGCTCTAACTCGTACGAATAGGTTATTAATGAGATTTCGTTTCGAAAGTCTACCGCGTTTCATTTCTAAGTTTTAAAACACATAATGTTTAGTTCGGGCAAACAACGCTTATTTTATAAGGGTTTATCTTATTCTGCAAAAAGCAAAATAAATACCTTATATTGCCAAGTAATTATAGCAACACACACGAAAACGACACTCTTGGACACACTTCACACTAACAGTGCCTGACAAGGTAAACCCATACAAAAATAAAACAAATTGAGAAGAAAAAACGCGCACAAAAATAATAAAAACCGGTTAAATAATTTAGATCAGCTGTTGTTTGTTGATGCGGGTTGTCCTCTCATCAGCTGTGATAGATATGTTTTTTCTAGCAGTCGATAATGGTTCCTTATTGTTTTTTCTGATAGAAGTTGATAACACGGGACGTCTAGGAGTCTCTTGGGCAGAAATCAAAATTTTCCAAAGGTTTGAGACCGGCGCAAATCGATTTCTCGTGATCGAAAAAAAATTATAAATGAAAAATCCTTAGAGTGAAAAAATTTCGTCCGGACGCTGCTTGTTTTAGATAAGATTGATTGACACTATTACAAGAAAATAACATATAGAATTGACTATAACAAGAAAATCGTATAGTTAAAATGACGTTTTAGTTATGATGTTTAGTATAAATGATTTGGGATTCACTAGAAATATAAGATACAGATCAAGGGATACACCCTTGAAAGTAATCAATACCTCGTCAACAAAATTGAACAGTTTTTACCTAATAAAATATACGTTCATTTCGAAGAAGAAAGCCTTGTGTTTTAAACGTGATTTTGACAAAATGTAAATCGACAGCCAAGTTGTCAACAGCGAAGAATGTTTTTGTAAAAGAGCCCGGCAAGTTTTTTTTAATTTTTTTTTTATTAAGTGGTGATTATTTATACGAAACAATATTTTTTATATTTCTATTTATTTATTTACCTATTGGGGTTATTAATACTGTAAATAGCTCCTTCTGATAACAATCTACTTTAATTAGTAACAATGACTGCACTCGTTCATCTACACTCATCACACTCATTCGCCCCTCATATTCGCTCATACCTTGACGATCGGCATCTTAATAATAGTAATGAATAAAATAAAAACTTGATTTTAAAAGTATTTTATTTTCGCATAACAAATCTGGACAGTACATGTGTATTGTATGAATTTCCATGTAGTTTATGTGGTCGTAACGACAGTTAGTGTTTTTGTGGCCCTAGTTTAAATCATCGCCTTTTCTAGTTTAGATTTACATACTTTTTTACATAGGAGTGAGATGGTATTGTGGGATTTTATTTCGTGTTGCATGCCCGTTTGCTTATTTATTAAAATTGTAAAAACATCATCTACTTTTTTAAAGTTGTTTTATTTGTAATGCTTTTTATTGATAAGTAACACGTTCTACAAATAGTTTTTTTACTTATCTGTGTTTTTATGTTATAGGTTAGTATCTACTTCAGTCAGCTGTCTGTAAGTTAATTCCATTCACTTAAGTTTTTGTAACTTACTTACTATTTCGGTTCCGTTTAGAAATTACATTGTGTGTTCGTAATTATATATCATTAGTTCAAGTAATTTTGTTTGTTTAATTTATACTCAAATTACAAAATATTAACTTTGTAATTGAAAAGTAGACGTTATGCATATATACGTGTTAAAGAAATATAGAAATTACTTTTTTTAATTTTAACACTAACGATTTTTGTTATTTAAGTCTTGCTACTGCCTATTAATTGTCTACCAATTGATATTCAGTACCGTAACTTTGCTGGCATTTTTTGTAAAATGAAAATTGTTAAGTACATTTTGAAAATATTCACAAAGAAATCACTTACGTAACATAACATGGCCTGTTATTTATGGTTTGATAGAAGACTTCAAATAAATTATAAATATAATTACACTTGAATAACATTTAATAAGAAATTGACACAATATGTCTTGGAACATTCAAGAGAGCCATTTTTAGATAGGGATACAGATGAACGTAGCTAGACACTCGGAGGTGTACCAAAATTGTAAAACTTATAATTACACAAGTGTACATTGTAATACACTCACAGCATTGTCTACTTAACGTGGCCATAGAGATTCGATATACCAACTTAAATATATTCACTAACAAATGACGTACGTAACATAACATGGCCTGTTATATATGGTTTGATAAAAGGTTTCAAATAAATATAATAACACTTTAAATATCATTGAATAAGATCTTGTCAAAAGATGTATTGAAAATTCATGAGAGCCATTTTTAGATAGGGATACAGTTGAACGTAGCTGAACACACGCAGGTGTACCAACATTGTAAAACTTTAACTATTAATAATTACACAAGTGTACATTTTAATACATTCACAACTTGGCCATAGAGATTCAATAGTCCAACTTAAAAATAGTCACTAGCAAATGACGTACGTAACACGCGGTCAGAGATTCAATAGACCAACTTCAAAATATGCAATAACTAATGACGTACGTAACACGCGGTCATAGAGATTCAATAGACCAACTTCAAAATATGCAATAACTAATGACGTACGTAACACGCGGTCATAGAGATTCAATAGACCAACTTCAAAATACGTATTAAAATACATATTACCAAATTAAATACGGTCACAACAATAAATGTTCTCTTCTATACGTAAAGACATGTATTTCGTTAATCACAAGAATAATGCAAAAAATATATATAAATACCATGATAAAGTGCGAATGTACTTTAAAGAATACAAATTCACAAGAAACACCTACCATCTAGGTGTCACAGTTTAAAATTCAATATTCTTGTCCTCTAGACAAATGCACAAACTAAACTTCTTTTCATTGCTTATTTACAATGCAACGTTTTATTATTTTCTCTGTTAGTATTGTTTAAAAACACGTTGAAAGCGGCGATAGTTTCTACTGATTCACCACGTGCACTGTTCACCGAGCTGTGTATGAACTGTAGACACAGATAAGACCAAGGGCAGACCGTATCGACCTCGTTAAAATATGCCAAAGTAAAAGGCATTTAATTTCTTAACTGCAAGTAAGTTAGTTTAACTTTATAGAATTCATTATACAAAAGTAAAACACCCCTTAAAAGTGGGTTAAAGAATTTAAACAATATTTTACTTAAATTGTTGGTTTATTTAATCTCTTAGACCACGCGTTACGTACGTAAATTGTTAGTGAATATTTTGAAGTTGGTCTATTTAATTTCTATGGCCACGTCTTACGTGATTTGTTATTAAATATTTTGAAGTTGGTCTATTGAATCTCTATAACCACGCGTTACGTACGTAAATTGTTAGTGAATATTTTGAAGTTGGTCTATTTAATTTCTATGGCCACGTCTTACGTGATTTGTTATTAAATATTTTGAAGTTGGTCTATTGAATCTCTATAACCACGTGTTACTTACGTCATTTTTAGTGAATATTATGAAGTTAGTCTATTGAATCTCTATAACCACGTGTTACATACGTAATTTGTTATTGAATATTCTTAAGTTGGTCCATTGAATCTCTATGGCCACGTGTTACGTATCTCATTTGTTAATGAATATTTCGAAGTAGGCTAGGTTTATTTAGTCTCTGTGACCGCGTGTTACGTACGTCTTTTGTTAGTGAATATTTTGAAATTAGTCTATTGAATCTCAATGACCACGTCTGTTAGGCCATGGTTATATCACGTGCGTCATTTGTTAGTGAATATTTTAGTTGGTCTATGGAATCTCTTTGACCACGTTGTCTATATACTACGTCATTTGTAAATCTATATACTGATTACATAGATTGTGGTTTGGTCTGCATATGTGTTTTGTAGGTAAATATTTTTGCTGGTAGTTGGCAGGGTAAATCTATGTACTTATCACGTAATTTGTTGTTAGGTCTACTTATTTGTTTTGTAGGTAAATGTTTTTCTGGCAGTTGGTAGAGTAAATCACTGTTGTTTGGTAGGATGTGTATGTTTGCCGTGTAGGTTAGGCAACGTGTACATCTCGATCTCACGGCAACAACAATGAACGTAAATACGTATGACAGTGAACTGTAGTCTACTTCTACATACTTGCCAAGTAAATGGTCTCAGTAAGTGCATTATGCTTACAGCTAGCTTTAATTCTGCGTGTTCGTTGGTTTGTAAACTGTATAATAATGATACAGAATTTCTGAATTATTCTGAATACGCTAATTTATCATAGTATTCGGGCCGGTAATTTTTTATGAAATGTTTAAATCTTACTTTTTATTTTAAAGTACATGTATTATAATAGAGATATTTGATCCCAGTTTACACATATATAGAATTAAGCGCTTTGATGTTTTTTTAAGCTTCAAAAGCAATTATAAGTTTAAGAGTTTTAACTTTGAAAAAATATTTTTTAACATTTGTCAGGTTTGTAAATGAAATGTGTAATTTCAAATATTGCCGTTTGTTTCCGTAAACTATTTTATCTGTGGGTGAAACAAGGGACCCTGTATCTGTAATGCGCTTACAGTGATTCATCTACTACGTCGATCAGACTGAGAAACTGGCGAGACATATATCAGCGTACGTCACGAGGGCATGTAAAACGGCGCGCGCGAGTTTATGATAACACCAGTGATAAGGCAAACTAGCAGGTCCATTCACGGGGAGATGTTGGTAGCAGTGGGCGGGCAGCGGTGTAGCCTCGCGCCAGGACCCAGTCACGTGACTCGCGCGGTACAGTCGCGGCCGCGGCAACTACTTGTTGACGCAATCAAGTATGCATGCCGCGCCGCGCACTGTACAGTCACATGTAAACATTGCCACCCCACCGTGGGGTGTAAATATATGCAGCACCATAGTTAGTTATACAGTATAATTTGTTTTGATAATAATGATTTTTTTAGACTATTAAATACTCTATTAAGAAATGTTTAATTTATTTCAAGTAGTGTTTACCGTGAATTTATTTATCGATATGTTTTCCTTGATAAAAATACTGTTTTTTTTTCACTGCAGATAACAAATTAGCGTAAAAATTGTGAAAAGTGATGACAAATCTACCTAGTATTTATAATTATAAGCTCATTTATATTTAACATTGACGTCTTGTTACTTTCCTCGAGGATGTGGGGTTTTTAGTTTGTGGGTCAGGGATATGGTGTTCTATTTTTAGTTTGCACATTGAATGTACGTAATACAGTAATGCTGTTCGTTGATATCGGCACATCTCTCGTATATCTCCACTTCTGTTGACCCGTCAACATTTCTTGTCTCGCGTTTTTCTTCCCCTTTATTGTCTCGTAACTACAGTTATGACAAGTCTGATGCCGACGCATATATTCTAACCATATTTCCATGCAATTCAATAGCGTATATTCATTAGGAGTTTTAACAAACTATTCCTTTTGGTAAATCCAACGTTGATGGGACTGTTATTGGTGAGCAAGTAAGTGTATACCTTACCGATAATAACTGTTTGATATTACGTTAGTGCGCACTACATCACTCGTAGCAAAGTTTTCAATACTATATATTTAGGCCACTAAAGCTTGATCTCGATCTCGTATCTAATCACGATTGCGTATTTTTCAATAAATAGTTTGGGTTTCTGTAAAGCTTTAGCATATTGATTTCTACTGTAGTTTCATTAAGGCTTAATGTAAAAAAAAGAGCTCACAGTAAATAATTTATTTATTGTAATGTTCCATTTCAAAATATGAGGAATATATTGTGTATTGATAAAACAAAGCTAAATGTCTGCCAATTTGATGTCAATTTGTAGGTCTCTTCGTAATATTAACATATTTAGTGAGAAATCTAAAAAAAGTAGAAAGCTGGAGATATGTCATTTGAAGATAGTTTATAGTTTCATTAACGCCAGACAAAATATGTTTTTTTTTTTTTTTTTTTTTTTTTTTTTTATGAAATAGCCCATTCATACAAATCAACATGAAAACAGCGATAGTGTTGTCCGGAATTGATCAAACGTTGTACACCAAACAATTGCTGCATTATCTAAACTAAATTTGAAAGCTACAAAAATGTACGTCAAAATATTCAAATTATGACCTTTGCAAATCCGTAAAAAAACTGATAAGAGCAGGCTTGTTGATAAGAAATTCTGGTGACTCCTGGCCTGGTTTCCGACCAGCACTTAGAAATGAATCGATGTTGAAGTTCCTCAAATCAACTATAAACATAGCTTTACTGGCAGTGCTTTTAAGCAATAGTTCTTTAGCCGATTTTGACGTTATTTTTAACTTAATTTTCAGAAATTGTTGATTATATGCTCATTGTCAATTGGTTATTGGGGCTTCCCAATTTTTCAGGCCTATATTTATCCTTTTCATTAATTTTGTAAATCATATCAATTTTAAGAACCCACGTGTATCACAAATAAGGCGACCGTTCTCAAACCGCCTAATTACCGCTGTAAAGTCGACAACCCTTTTGTAAACATGAAATTTTACCGCCAGTGGACCAAAACGTGATTTTCTATTTCAACTGTACGGCTCGTGTTTATTATCATAATAAGTTATATAACACCAAGACTTATTAAAGGTCCAGTAAAGTGGACCATAACTTGATATTGTGAGTTTTTTTTAAGTTAATATCGTCAAGAATGACAAGTTTCACATATTTTTACTGTAGAAAAATTATAAGATTGGATACTCCATCCCCCCCCCCCCAAACTAACTTATCGTCCATTAGATCAGTTCTTCTCGTCTTATAAACGGCACTTCAAATGTTACCGTACGATCATTACTGCGAACCGAACTCATGTTTTGGCGTTTTTCGCAGCAAAATGATCCCATTAGATATGTAATAAAAAACTATTAAATTAAAAAGTATACGTAATATACAATATATTACGTATACTTTTACAATACAATATACAACGATACATTTTGGTTCATTCGTTTAACTCTGGACTGTTGAAGAATGGCCAACTCTACTCCTGTCCCCTCTCTGAAGTTTGGTGGCGTTAAAAATTAGTTGACCAAACACATAGAACAACTTCCAACACAACAAATATTGAATTAGTTTTGGCGAGTCTCTCGACTAGTGACGTTATTTCCGTGGAAATATTATAATCGGCGATTTAGCTGAATTTTGTGGCTGGTTCACGAAATGCAAATGTTCAACAGTTACTGTGTTGTAGGAAGGCGGCCAGCCAACGTGGGGAGGTTGTAAACATGATTGAACGGCTTCAGATGCAAATAAGGTTTGTTCACTGTGACAGCGATTAATTTCTCCGTAATAGAGATTGCTCGTTGAATGATTTTAGACATTAATAGTTCCGAATGAAATATCTCCCGTGAGTTTCGCCGCTCTAACAGCTGTCAAATTGAATCTAATTAGTTCCCCTGTACTGGCCAAGTACCGCGGCGTGAGAAAGTAGGTCTACTGATAGTTACAGACTTGAATGAACGTGGATTCATCCAGCATACAGCCATGCGTCACATGTAGTATCTAAAATAATGAAGGTGTTTTTATGTTTATTACGACAACTAACATATGTGTCCTAATGAATTTATGTAGTACACATTTAAAATTAAACACAAACCAATATTTTACAGTTGTGTGTATTTTATAAACGTACAAAACGTTCTATTTCGAAGTAAAATAAAGCACTTTATGTGTATTTCAACTGTAAACCCTTGTATGTTTATGTGGAACTGAAAAGTTCACGTAATGTTCCTTGATAAACACAGTAAGTTATTTTTAAGTAATATTATAATATTAAATTGTTATGCTAACACGACGTGATTTTTAACATGGTATACTACGGAGTTTTTTCTCGATACGATGTAATAATATAGATGTAAAAAAGTTCAGGGGAAAAATCATTAGTAAAGTTATAGAAGGTAATTTTCACAAATTAATTAAATAACATTCAGTGATTTGTTAAACAATGTATCAATTTAAAAATTGTTGCTATCTGTAAAAAAAATCCTTGTATAGAAAATATTTAATAACGGCATTTTATCATGCGACTTAATAGCCCGTTGTGTCCGCTACAATACAGCCTGTAGAACGCCTGCGAACCAGCGTTAGACAAGGGGCCGCGTTCATTCAAGTCTGCAACTATCAGTACATTTCTACTGTGGAACTAGTCATTGAAGATTCGCTAAGACATAATCGTACGTTTGAAATTGAAAAGAGTATTTTATTCTTTACACAACAAAATATGCTCTAATAAAATTAATACGAGTTGTTAACTATTAAAACTATTAACCACAGACCTTCAAGTTTAATGTGCGTATGTTCGTAATTTGCACATTAAAATAAGAATACAATGTAAATGTTTGCGAAAATTCACGTCCACACTTTTATGTTATTTTAATATGATTAACGTTTTAGAATTTATTAGACTCTAAGTAACTAGTAATCACAATCAGTACCCAACTATTGTATATTTATTTTAAACTGAAAATCTGTTCGTAAAATAATTCAGTGAAACTAGAGTCCTCGAGTTGCGATATTTGTCAGAACTGGGTGCTCGAGTTGCGACAAGTGCCTCATAAGAACAAAAGCCACAAACTAGTGCTCGAGTTGGTCAATCTACTTGCAGCCGCATCATTCAACGTAATCAATGAACATTCTGAAGCTCAAAAATAAATATTTATTTTTCAATTTACTCTATATACGGTATTAAGAATTAAATATGAAAGATATTCAAAATTTACACTTAACTCAATGTTTTCAAATGTTAAATTTCTACAGTAGTTGCTATGGCATTTATTTAATCATATTCTCCAATTAAACTATACTTTTCTGCTATTCATTATGCATAATTTTGTTAGTAGATTTTTTTAATGTGCTTAGAATTACTTATAATTAAAAATGTATTGTAACTAATTATATATAAAATAAATGTAGGGTCTTTAAACACGCTGACACTAAGTGATTGTTATTTAACTTTAAACTATATCCTTGGAACTCTTTTATTTATAGGATAAGTGGAATCACTAAGTAAAGAAGTTTGTTAGGACTTATGCCATCAGACACGTTGTTGAGGTCTGTCTCGAGACACTTCACACGCAGAGACCGTCTCACTCTCAGTGACATCTGTGAGATATGTTCTCTTGAAGGTGAACATGACTGAGGAAGTTTTAATTAGCTCTGACATAGTCGTTAAGTATGCGATCCAAATGAAAGTCGATTAAAAAGTGGTCATTAGATAAACAACTATTTTCTAATGACAGATGGGTTAAATTAATTTGCATTTAATGATATAATGAATCAAATTCACGCCTAAAGTAGAATTTGATATTGTGATTTTTTTCCTTTTTTTCAACAAAGTCTGTTGTTACAGTCTTTTACTTCACAACAATTATTTCCAATCATGATTTCTCGTGTTTAATATGCATAACCTTTACGCTTAGCGTTCCGCAACCTGGGTTTTAATGACAAAACATTCTTGTTGTACTCTCGTCTTTATATTGAAATAATAGAAGATCGACAGTTTAAAAAATAAAACACAGGCAACTAATTAAATTACAACAAAATCATTATAATGCAATAATTGTCATAAAACATATACAAATAGAATACAATATACACCACAATGAGGACAATGGCAACGGTAACACAAGACAAACTGACTTCTCTGACCATGCTCTCCACACACATTGATTGAGACGTGTAACCAGGTAGAGACTGTCGCAGAGACGTGTCCTCACAAAATACGGAGACTGATATCAGATAAGCGATCTCATAAAATAACGAGGCCAATATCAAAGAAGTAATCTCAGACAAAATACCGAGACCAATATCACAGGCGCGATCTCACAAAATACGAGGACTGATATCAGAGACGCGGTCTCACAAAATACCGAGACATATATCAGAGACTTCGTCTAGCAAAATAATAAGACATCAGTCTAATATCAATTAGAGACGCGGTCTCACTATTTTGTGAGACCAATATATAAAAATATCTCCAAAATAAATGTCACAATATTACATTTATTTACGTTATCTCACAATCTCATTGAATATTGTCGCCGATATCAGAGACGCAATCTCACAAAATACTGAGATATCAGACACAGTATTTTGTGAGACCACGTCTCTGATATCGGTTTCGGTATTAAAACATGTCACATGTGAACATGTGCGGTCTCTACGCGGTGTCACATAAGACTGATACAGTTGCTGATACATATATGACAGGACCAGAACATCACATAACACGGTGAGATTTGTCTGTGACACCTGTATCGTTACAGATCTCTACCTGTCTGCCTATCAACATCTCACCTCTCTGTGGCCTCAATAGATGGTGATTTTACTCATTCTACACTTAATTACATGTTGACCATTACTTCATCCCAATATATTTGTATTTATTAAATACTTATTGGCATTACAAATGGAATCGTGTATTTTGCTCAATTTTAGTGGACACGTCAGAAGTCATAGAATAAAGAAAACATGACTATTAAAAGTTCATTGCTAAAAATCTCTCAGTGCTAAAGCAACCCTCTTGGTCGGCTTTATTTCGTTAATCGTGCCCATTTAAGTTTTGTGTATTAATCAATAAAGCACAACATTAAATAGTATATGACCTAATATTGAATTGTAACCTTTTGTACTTGACGTTTTTATCGACACCTAAACTTTTATTGATAAATATATAATTCATAAAATAACTGTCAAAATTTGTAAAAAAAATGAAGGAAGTATATTTTTGTTTAATAACTTTTTTATTGGCGTGTGTACAAAGTATCCAATAAAGGTGTACATACCGACGCCAATAGCCAAGAACCGCATGTATAAAATTGTTGCAGTCCACCGGTGAAAGTATAAGTCATTTCCAGTAGGTCGAAGTGTTTATTGGAATATTTCCCATACACAGCTTCTAAGCTGAATGTCTCTTTGAATATTTAAGTGACCATAAATAGATGGACTACGTGAGTTAAAATATCGCAACTCGAGAAATATTTTGGGTATCTGTTGCGACTAAATTAGTAATAAATGTAGAAATGTGTATGCGCTCATTGAAATAAATGTGTTGTTATATCTATTTTACTAGGAAATAACTTTATTAGCTAAAATTGAAAGAGAGCTTGCTTTTGCGTCTTAATTATAACCGTAAAGACGGTAAAGTTTGAACAGCAACAATGAGTAGGAGTGTTGTCAATAAAGTAAAACTGTTAATTTAGGTCAGACCACCTATAACTTGGAAACTTGTTTAACACAAGATCGACCCATCTCATATTTAAAATATTCCACAATATTTGAATTTTGTGTAACAAAATAAATACTAAGAATAATATATTCTACCAAGGATATACTACAGTATATTAGGAGAAAACCAGTAGAAGCTTAGTATCATCTGATTAAAATGGAATATGAAAATACTATTGAGACACAGAACCATGATCTAAGCAAAAGGAAATAATTCGTTTATCGTTGTTTTAATTTGAAACAGAAAACCTCCGTTCCCCAAAACCCACTCAACGTACTCACGCGGTCATTGAATCGAATATTTCGACATCTGTGAAACTCGGGGGCTTAAATCCAGTGGCCTTGACCAGAGGGTTGCGACATTATCGCAAGATAACGGAGTCAAGCAACATCGAGCGTGGCTGTTCCATGGATGGGTGACCGTCTGAGCGATCCCGTCCTTGCACGTAACCCACCTGCCCGGTCACTGGTGGTGGTTCGGAAATCACATCTAATCTGTTGGCCGCCACGTTAAGTGTTAGAGAGGGCTTCTTAGCCCTAACTTCATCTGGTAAAATAAGATATACTTTAAACAAATATTTTTTATTTTTAGTTTATTCGAACCACCTATCCAACCCATACACGTACAGTGGTATTGTCCGAATAGTAAATTGTTAAAGTATTGCTTGTTTTTTTATTATTATAATGAGTCATAGTGAACACTTCTTACATATGAGACGCCGACACAACTGTGCGCATTTTAAGGAGAATATGAGTGAGTGTATGATGAATCATGATTATTTAAGGTCTAATCTAGTGGATGATACAATTAATTACTTACTGTACTATTAGTAAGTAAGTAGTTGACTTTATGACCCCTAAAAGCCAATAAAACTATGTTTCAGGTAATTGATAAGAACTTTTTCTCTCGAAAAGTTAAAATTATACAGTTTATCAAACTTATAGAAAACATTCCTATCGACCAGGTATTAAAATATAAATGCGATACATGAACGGGTTATTTAGTAATAACAGTGTAAACTTGATGTACAGTGAATATTAGTTATAATTCCTGTACCTATTCTGTTCCAACTTAATTATTAAGGATAATAATTATTAAAACAAAGTACAATTTAAAAATGCATATATCATAATGTACAATTAAACGAGGAAAACAATGGTAGATTGTTCGTAGGTCTGTTTTATTCCTTAGAAAATAACCTTAAAACCCGGGTGCACATAATTTTTGCGTCGACAGTAGGTACAGTTTTATGATATAGAAGAAGAGAGCAGGGGTTCAAACGTGAAATAGGTACATCGCCGAGCTGCGGCTTTTGCAGACCACAGCGTGAAGGCGCTACGCCACGCGTGAATTTTTTTACAGAATTATTATTTAAACGAATTCAGAGGTTTAAAGAAATTCGTCTTTTTACAGAATTATTGTTGAAACGCATTGCGTACAAGACAGTTCAAGTATAGTTTTAGGTACTTGTGTGTGTATATATCCAAAGGTTTTGTTTTTGAAAGAATAATATATATATAATTGTTCCTAACTAGTGAATAATGACATAATGAAATTGTATTAGGAATAAACCATATGCATTTTCACTAGCCACAACTTAAGGACGACTAGCTGTGTTCTGAGCACTGTGAAATTTGAATAGTTTTATTTCAATTACATTGCGGTGACGGTTCCTAATGGCAAACTAAGAATTTATGATGATAGTTCAATCCACTAGAATGAATATCACGGTACAATGAGTTACAAAGTAGGGAAACAACAATACTGTCAGAAAGTAAATACTTTTGACATACTACCATTGGAATTGTTACTATAATTTGGAAGGGAACATTAAAACAATATAAAGGATATAAACATTATTTAGCTCACTTTCGATCCAGTTTCGTTTATTATTATTATTATTTTTTTCATACCACTAAATTTGACACACCACAGAAAAATTTATGAAAAGTCGCTTTTGTATGGCCGCAGCGAACGCTCCAGAGGCAGTTACAACTAACGTAACTGTATGTAATTATTTGTAAAGACACATAATTACTACGTTTGTCCTTGAGAATTTGGGGGAAATAATTAACTATATTGTTTATTAGTTAATTTTGGTAAGTTTATGTCTTGTAGGAGTTTCTTATAATTTAATTTTTGTTGTCATTTATAAATTTATTGTTTTATTGGTTTCTTTCTCTTTTTCTGAAATATGAATTACTTTATTCTGAGACTGTCCGTATCCCGTGTGCTACGGATGACTATTTTCAGCTGGACTGGACTAATTTATTTCATGTAAGATCAATTGATTATTTTTTTACTTTTTATACTAACCATGATACTGGAAACCAAAGTTATTCGGGGACTTATGATTTTGTTATTATTATTGTAATTTTGTGCTGAAGAAATTCATTATTTCAAATAAGATAGGGACTGACAAGGTACCGGTCTTGCCATCGCATGGCAAACTGGAGATATACCCACTCGACAAATATTTAGCGCAATATTGGATGTAACCTCTATTTTTTCTTTGTGCACATGCACATATTTAATTCATACACAAAGGAAAAAATCTCGTGCGATACGTCAAATTAAACACCCATACAATCTAACGCAGTATACGCGTGTGTTGATGCAATGCAGTAGAAACTGTCGACGAAGAAATTATGTGCCCTCAAGTTTGAAGGTTGTTTTCTAAGAAAGTAATAGACCTAACAATCAAACGGCAAAATAGTTTTCCTTGTTTATTTTTACGGTAGAAAATATAAGTTTGAAATTTTTGTGTTGTGTTTTAATATATATCCTGCTTGGAAGCAAAAACGTATCGGAATATATCACTAGTGTTCATTTGGATTAAACTTATCAATTTTAATAATTTAATTCCCGTTATTGTATCACAGTAGGATTTGTTTTATTAATTTTAGAGTTTTCACTAGTTTAGAAAAAAATTACTATACATTTTTAAAAATATTTCTTTGACAGTTATAATATGGGTAGGTATGAATGATTCTTGGTATGAATACGTTACGATATTGATCGAATGTTATTGATCGTAGCTCTTTATAGGTTGATTTATGTTATACGATTTTCAATTACTTTTTGTTGTATCACATAATTTAAACTTAGATGGATTTAAACAGGTGGTTTAGTATTTTAATAGTCTTAATAAATTTATAAAGATATCATAAGTTTAGATCAAAATTATTGAAAAATTAATTTGGTTAAAATTAAGTTATGTCCTGTATTTATTATATCATAAGAATATAGTTGAGTATTTAAAATAAGCTGTTGTAAGAGAGTGGTCAGGCAGCGTGTGCACGTGAGTAACCGAGGCCGAGAGCCTAGGCAGAGGTCAATGGCAAGGCAAGTGAGAGTGCGGCAAGGTTGGCAGCAGCCGGTATGGATCGCCGCGTGCGTGGGCGGGCCGGCCACAGTTGGCAGCCCTAGCTCCACCACACAACACACTAGTGTCAGTCCGCGATGTCATGTCCGAGGTAGGCATGTGTGTACCGGTGCCTGTGCCGGGCCCTGGGGCCTGGGGGCCCCTCAAGCCGCCCCCGGGCCCTCCGCACCAAGACCCCTTCTATTGCTCTCCGTTTGGATCCCCCTATTACAACAGGTGAGTGAAGAATGCACGTGGCTTTGCCGCGCGCATCCGATATAACCTTAACACACTCGGTCTCCTCGATTTGTTGTTTTTTTGTTTTGTTTTTTTTTTTTTTTTTTATTTTTTCACTCGCGTTTTATTTTCAATCAATTTAATGCAATTAGCCACCGATAATAGCCCTCTATCTTGGAATGCCAGATGATTTCCTTTTATTAGTTAAACTTCCATTAATTAATTGGCCAGCATAAGTGGATAATAATGGCCCGAAGGTGATTTCTTGAGGTAAACCGTATTTTATTCTTACCTCTACCGCCTGAATTTTATATTTATTTGTGCTTCAAATAAATCAATGCTAATGCTTCTAGAAATATAACATTAATTTCATTAATTATTTCAAAAATTCAGTGTTCTTTATATGAGTTTTTGTAAGATCGCCACGCTGACACTAGACTGTGACGCACGTGTTTGGCTAGGCCGCCTCACCTGTGTTGGCGGTGGTTAGCGGTCAATACAATTAATTACCTCTTTTCTATTGTTTTGATGAACACCAAACCTAAAGTAACACAACAACAATAACATGTAGAAAGACCTACTTCAATTATAAATATATTAGTATGTGTATTCCTGTCGGAGATATTGTAGCTGTGATTGAGGTTGGTTTTACATAGAAATAACAAAGAAATGAAACAAAATATTGTTGTTTAAACTTTGAAAGACATTAAGAATACTATTATTTAGCAGTGAATAAATTTAATAGCTGCTAGGCTTGAACTGCATTTTTTTAAATAAATATTTTACTAGATTCGACACTGAAGCTCTGCCCAAAAGCAGTAATAAAACAGTAAACGTGCGTATGATTTATTTGCTCATTTCTAGATTGTTGCAATGGGCTTTGTACTCCATCTGATAAACTAACAAAAACTACAGCAATATGTTCAGCAAGATTTTATTAATAAAACTAGTATAATTAAAACTCACGTAGTACACAATTGAAAAGAAAATTCTACAATGAACAAACCACGCTTGGTACAATATTAGCCTACATTCAAAACAAATATTCATCCCCATAGATTGATTCAAATGGTTTGCAAAATGATCAATTTTAATTTAAAACCCTATATGCATACTATTAGTATCTTGGTGTAAGTAATAAACTAAAGTGTATAAACCCAAGTTAGCAAACCACCTTTACCTTTTCTTCACTTTTTACTCAGATAATCACAGATAAATACAAAACGTCCTGAAACATTAACAATAGATTTGCTGTTTAAATACTGTATGATGTGGGCCATCCAAATGAAGTCAATATTTATTAGTTTCTTGATTAGCAAACTACGTCTTGGTATGGATAAAATACAATTTAACGTAGCAAAATACAAATTTCTTATAATATAAGACAAAATATACTAATATTATGGTGATCAGTTTTGGCAAATTACGTCGTCCATTCGCTAGTCGGAGGAATTTGCAAAATAACGTAAACATGGTTTAACGAAAACGATCACCGTAATATTTGTACATTTTGTAGTTAAGTTGTATGGCATTAAATTTGTGTTTGTGATGGAATTTTTGTATTTTAACCACCCGCTCTTTACGTGTTCCGTTTGTTTTGTTATGAATGTACAGATAAAAATTGTTTGTGTGGGTGAACATTAACTAATTCAGATCATGCGAAAGCTAATATTAACTGAATCTGTAGTCTCTGAACATACACCTAAAATTAGGAAATTCGTGGTTATAACTGAAAATTTATTTAATGGTTATAACACTATAAAGAAGATATTTTTCAGCGAGTGTTTAGGTAACTAACACTAAGACATTGTTGGTAAACAAGGAGTAACGACACTTGCTCCGCGTGAGAAACTGTGTGGGGGTGGGGAGGTCAGGCCGCAGATAACGGCCCGTTTACTGTAACTGTTATCTCGCCAGTGGCACGATAGTAAACCATTTCTGATGACCGCTGCTGATTGTTTCAATAACGCCGTAATGCCTATCACGCGCTCATTCACGTCGGGCAACGTTAACCATGTGGATCACCAGGTATTTACTACTTATTTTGGTTTTGGTTTTTGGAATCAATGCGTCCTTTTTTTTAAGCCGCTTAAAGATTATTATATGGCATAGATATTATGTTTTGAGGTTTCTAAAATGTTATACAGTGCAAGTTTGAAATTAAATAATGTGTATCTGTCTCACGGAGACAACCCAAGTCTTTGTAGAACATTATATATTGTGTATCTGTCTCACGGAGACAACCCAAGTCTTTGTCGAACATTATATATTGTGTATCTGTCTCACGGAGACAACCCAAGTCTTTATTGAACGTTATATAATGTGTATCTGTCTCACGGAGACAACCCAAGTCTTTGTAGAACATTATATATTGTGTATCTGTCTCACGGAGACAACCCAAGTCTTTGTCGAACATTATATATTGTGTATCTGTCTCACGGAGACAACCCAAGTCTTTGTCGAACGTTATATAATGTGTATCTGTCTCACGGAGACAACCCAAGTCTTTGTCGAACGTTATATAATGTGTATCTGTCTCACGGAGACAACCCAAGTCTTTGTCGAACATTAAATAATGTGTATCTGTCTCACGGAGACAACCCAAGTCTTTGTCGAACATTAAATAATGTGTATCTGTCTCACGGAGACAACCCAAGTCTTTGTCGAACATTAAATAATGTGTATCTGTCTCACGGAGGCAACCCAAGTCTTTATCGAACATTAAATAATGTGTATCTGTCTCACGGAGACAACCCAAGTCTTTGTCGAACATTAAATAATGTGTATCTGTCTCACGGAGACAACCCAAGTCTTTGTCGAACATTAAATAATGTGTATCTGTCTCACGGAGACAACCCAAGTCTTTGTAGAACATTTTATATTGTGTATCTGTCTCACGGAGACAACCCAAGTCTTTGTCGAACATTAAATAATGTGTATCTGTTTCACGGAGACAACCCAAGTCTTTGTCGAACATTAAATAATGTGTATCTGTCTCACGGAGAGAACCCAAGTCTTTGTCGAACGTTATATAATGTGTATCTGTCTCACGGAGACAACCCAAGTCTTTGTCGAACGTTATATAATGTGTATCTGTCTCACGGAGACAACCCAAGTCTTTGTCGAACGTTATATAATGTGTATCTGTCTCACGGAGACAACCCAAGTCTTTGTCAAACATTTTATAATGTGTATCTGTCTCACGGAGACAACCCAAGTCTTTGTCGAACATTATGTAATATGTATCTGTATCACGGAGACAACCCAAGTCTTTGTCGAACATTATATAATTTGTATCTGTCTCACGGAGACAACCCAAGTCTTTGTCGAACATTATGTAATGTGTATCTGTCTCACGGAGACAGCCCAAGTCTTTGTCGAACATTATATAATGTGTATCTTGTCTCACGGAGACAACCCAAATCTTTGTCGAACATTATATAATGTGTATCTGTCTCACGGAGACAACCCAAGTCTTTTTCGAACATTATGCAATGTGTATCTGTCTCACGGAGACAACCCAAGTCTTTGTCGAACATTATATAATGTGTATCTGTCTCACGGAGACAACCCAAATCTTTGTCGAACATTATATAATGTGTATCTGTCTCACGGAGACAACCCAAATCTTTGTCGAACATTATATAATGTGTTTCACGATAACAGTCACAACAGCGTATAAACATTACATACTTTTATCAACACAACAGCCTTGCATATTTTAAAAATAAACTAGCAGATCCCACAATGAGAATCAGTCTTATTTCATTTAAGAATGAAATAAAGTGTATCACTAGGACAACCAGTCTCACGTTATTTTTTAATGAATTAACGTATCTCGTGATGACAACCGGTCTCACGTCAATTTTGAACGGAACAATGTGTCTCAAACTATGACAGCCAGTCTCACGTTAATTTTCATTGAATTAACGTGTCTCACAATGATAGCTAGTCTCACATTATTTTTTAACGAATTAACGTGTCTCACTTTGACAGCCAGTTTCATGTCATTTTTTAATGAATTAACGTGTCCCACTTTGACAGCCAGTCTCACGTTATTTTTTATTTAACTAACGTGTCTCAATATTACAGTCAGTCTTACGTTAAGTTTTAATGAATTAACCGGCCTCGCAATGACAACCAGTTTCACGTCATTATTTAATCAATTAACGTGTATCGTGATGACAACCAATCTCACGTTATTTTTTAACTGCCCGGCCATAGCTGGCTCTCACCTTGGGCGGCGTATCAGAACGTGTCCAAGGTGTAGCACAGGAAAACCTTATCAAGGCAATCTCAAGGTTCTCTAAGGATCTTGGATTGGATGAGATTTGAAGTCCTGTGAAGGAGGGCGCACAATATGCCTTTTGGTAACCTGGGGCCGTAACCAGGTATTGAAGCTTGGGCCTCCCAATCGTAAAAAAAGGATCTCGTATTGTGCAATGTTATTACAGTCATATTCATATTGTGCTACTACATCTTGAAGAAAAAAAACTACTTAAATTAGTACAACTAACAACTAAACAAGGCTGGTTGTACTAATTAAAGTAGGTTTTTTTTTCAAGATGTAGTAGCACAATATGAATATGACTGTAATAACATTGCACAATACGAGATCCTTTTTTTACGATTGGGATCTTGACACAGTGTCTCGTTTCCCAGTACCCTGGTGTGACCTGGCACCCATGATAAGAGCACCCTATTGGAACGCGCCAGCGTTTCAAGAACCCTGTGACAGTTCCAAACTAGACTCGAGTTGAAGTCGAAAGACGCAAGTGACCTTAGTGCCGCTTGGCTGTCTGAGTTCAGAAATACGAGTGCACCCTTATAAGTCGATGTAGATAAATGTTTACGATGTTGTAAAATAAGTTGGTACCGGAATATAAACGAAAAAAAAACTTGGTGGTTATTTAAACTTTCCATTGATGGGGCAACTCAGTTGTTTATTGGAGCTAAGTATAGAGGACACAGGTGACTTTCATCAGAAGGTCTCCATGTGTATTTATGTTGTCCTATATCCGTCGATCGTCATGAGCAATGTGGCGAATGAATGTGTGGAAACTATTAGGAAGTAGATAGGGGACCCTACGACCACAACAATAACCAAATAACAATCCGTAAACCTGAAAAAAAACTTAAATCTGTCATGGAAAAAACTAAAAGCGTATTGTTTTTAAAAAGTACGTGAAGGTTTTAATAATTTAGTTTTTACTAACTTATTTTATTTAAAAAAGGCCGACTGGGGAAGAAAGATGGAATATTAGAGTAAACAAATTGAAAATAAAATTGAAGTAAGCAAATTGAAAATAAAATTGGTAAATCTGGATAGATGTTGCTTATCTAGATAATATGATAAAGTGTTTTATTATTAAAAGGAAATGTAAGGATATAAATACTGTATATTGTTGAAAGCGTTATTTATTTTGCAGGAATCTTGAAATGGAACAAAGAATAATTTTAGAATGCAGATTTAAAAAAAAAAAAAATTCCCTTAACGTTGGGTTGAATGATCCAGAGGCAGATTGCTATAAAATGTTTTAATTACTATTATTTAATATAAATCAACGTTATAGTTTTGATTTCAGATTGTTGTGTGCGTCATCAAGTTACTTCTATGATGAACCCTCACGTCGTACTGGGATGTTAGGATCATCGCCAGGCAAACTAAGAATTTGCATTTTATGATTACAGTATCTGGAGTTTCCGTGCGTTTTTAATAATTATGTATATTTAATATGCCAAGGCTAGACATACATAATACGCTATGTATCTCAAGGGTTTGTTGTCTGTAAATCATTACTTCAGTCTTAAAAATTATTTATTTTTAATTATGTAACGTCTATATAAAACATAAAGAGTTATTTGTTGTCAGTTTACCATTGTTTCAAGTTGAAATATTTTCTAGATACAAAACTCTGAAACATACGAAAGAAAAATTTTTGTTTGTGAGAAAAATCATAACTAGTTAATTCTAATAGAGATTTTTTCGTATAAATTCGTCACATGATAACATAAGTGTGAGTTATTAATTTTAAATTTACTACCTTAAAAGTACAGAACAGTCTTCACTTGAAACGGTGGGCTTGAAAGACTAATCTTGAACAGATATTAATTTTAAAATTACTACCTTAAAAGTACAAAACAGTCTTCACTTGAAACGGTGGGCTTGAAAGACAAATTTTGAACAGATGTGTCATAACAACGTATAACGTTTAAATAAAATAATACACGTGATATGTTTTTTGTTACCTTTATTCCATGCAGTAAATTTAAGTGTCACGGCCACACTTAGACTGCCAGTTGTCTCGTAGTAAACAACAGTTCCTCAGTGCTGGCATTTACAGCGCACATACCTGGCCGGATCTAACTACCGCAGTAAACCTCTCGTCAACAACAAACGGTGCAATGAATGTAGTTGTTAAAAGGGGGGTTCAATATCGACAATCTAATTATTATTGTTCAGTAACGTGGGATATACTGCTGCACCAAATTTAAAGTTCTTTTAGTTACATGCAAGTTTGAGATATATGTGTACACCTCGATAAAGAAACTGATACGTGATAAAATACAATTAGTTACTTGCAAGTTTGAGGTACATGTGGACCTCGATAAACAAACTGACACGTGATAAAACACAGTTAGTTGCAAGGTTGAGATACGTGTGGACCTCGATAAAGAAACTGATACGTGATAAAATACAGTTAATTTCTTGCAAGTTCGAGTTACGTGTAGACGTCGATAAAGGAACTGATACGTGATAAAATACAGTTAATTACTTGCAAGTTCGAGATACGTGTAGACGTCGATAAAGGAACTGATACGTGATAAAATACAGTTAATTTCTTGCAAGTTCGAGTTACGTGTAGACGTCGATAAAGGAACTGATACGTGATAAAATACAGTTAATTACTTGCAAGTTCGAGATACGTGTAGACCTCCATAAAGGAACTGATACGTGATAAAATACAGTTAATTACTTGCAAGTTCGAGATACGTGTAGACGTCGATAAAGAAACTGATACGTGATAAAATACAGTTAATTACTTGCAAGTTCGAGATACGTGTAGACGTCGATAAAGGAACTGATACGTGATAAAATACAGTTAATTACTTGCAAGTTCGAGATACGTGTAGACGTCGATAAAGGAACTGATACGTGATAAAATACAGTTAATTTCTTGCAAGTTCGAGTTACGTGTAGACGTCGATAAAGAAACTGATACGTGATAAAATACAGTTAATTTCTTGCAAGTTCGAGTTACGTGTAGACGTCGATAAAGGAACTGATACGTGATAAAATACAGTTAATTACTTGCAAGTTCGAGATACGTGTAGACGTCGATAAAGGAACTGATACGTGATAAAATACAGTTAATTACTTGCAAGTTCGAGATACGTGTAGACCTCGATAAAGGAACTGATACTTGATAAAATACAGTTAATTACTTGCAAGTTCGAGATACGTGTAGACCTCGATAAAGGAACTGATACGTGATAAAATACAGTTAATTACTTGCAAGTTCGAGATACGTGTAGACGTCGATAAAGAAACTGATACGTGATAAAATACAGTTAATTACTTGCAAGTTCGAGATACGTGTAGACCTCGATAAAGGATCTGATACGTGATAAAATACAGTTAATTACTTGCAAGTTCGAGATACGTGTAGACGTCGATAAAGGAACTGATACGTGATAAAATACAGTTAATTACTTGCAAGTTCGAGTTACGTGTAGACGTCGATAAAGGAACTGATACGTGATAAAATACAGTTAATTACTTGCAAGTTCGAGATACGTGTAGACCTCGATAAAGGAACTGATACGTGATAAAATACAGTTAATTACTTGCAAGTTCGAGATACGTGTAGACCTCGATAAAGGAACTGATACGTGATAAAATACAGTTAATTACTTGCAAGTTCGAGTTACGTGTAGACGTCGATAAAGGAACTGATACGTGATAAAATACAGTTAATTACTTGCAAGTTCGAGATACGTGTAGACCTCGATAAAGGAACTGATACGTGATAAAATACAGTTAATTACTTGCAAGTTCGAGTTACGTGTAGACGTCGATAAAGGAACTGATACGTGATAAAATACAGTTAATTACTTGCAAGTTCGAGATACGTGTAGACCTCGATAAAGAAACTGATACATGATAAAATACAGTTAATTTCTTGCAAGTTCGAGTTACGTGTAGACCTCGATAAAGAAACTGATACATGATAAAATACAGTTAATTTCTTGCAAGTTCGAGTTACGTGTAGACCTCGATAAAGAAACTGATACATGATAAAATACAGTTAATTTCTTGCAAGTTCGAGATACGTGTAGACCTCGATAAAGAAACTGATACATGATAAAATACAGTTAATTTCTTGCAAGTTCGAGATACGTGTAGACCTCGATAAAGAAACTGATACATGATAAAATACAGTTAATTTCTTGCAAGTTCGAGTTACGTGTAGACCTCGATAAAGAAACTGATACATGTTAAAATACAGTTAATTTCTTGCAAGTTCGAGATACGTGTGGACCTCGATAAAGAAACTGATACATGATAAAATACAGTTAATTACTTGCAAGTTCGAGTTACGTGTAGACCTCGATAAAGAAACTGATACATGATAAAATACAGTTAATTTCTTGCAAGTTCGAGATACGTGTAGACGTCGATAAAGAAACTGATACATGATAAAATACAGTTAATTTCTTGCAAGTTCGAGATACGTGTAGACGTCGATAAAGAAACTGATACATGATAAAATACAGTTAATTTCTTGCAAGTTCGAGATACGTGTAGACCTCGATAAAGAAACTGATACATGATAAAATACAGTTAATTACTTGCAAGTTCGAGTTACGTGTAGACGTCGATAAAGAAACTGATACGTGATAAAATACAGTTAATTACTTGCAAGTTCGAGATACGTGTAGACGTCGATAAAGAAACTGATACATGATAAAATACAGTTAATTACTTGCAAGTTCGAGTTACGTGTAGACCTCGATAAAGAAACTGATACGTAATAAAATACAGTTAATTACTTGCAAGTTCGAGAAAGAAACTGATACATGATAAAATACAGTTAATTTCTTGCAAGTTCGAGATACGTGTAGACCTCGATAAAGAAACTGATACATGATAAAATACAGTTAATTTCTTGCAAGTTCGAGATACTTGTAGACCTCGATAAAGAAACTGATACGTGATAAAATACAGTTAATTACTTGCAAGTTCGAGTTACGTGTAGACCTCGATAAAGAAACTGATACATGATAAAATACAGTTAATTACTTGCAAGTTCGAGATACGTGTAGACCTCGATAAAGAAACTGATACATGATAAAATACAGTTAATTACTTGCAAGTTCGAGATACGTGTAGACGTCGATAAAGAAACTGACACGTGATAAAATACAGTTAATTACTAGCAAGTTCGAGATACGTGTAGTCTTCGATAAAGGAACTGACACGTGATAAAAGTAAAGTTAGTTACTTGCAAATTCGATATAAGTATAGACCTCGAAGTATATAGGCCTTGCCGGCTTGGTGGCTAAGGCTTTGGATTGTGGAGGGCAATGTCCAAGATTCGAATTCCTACTGAGCCGACGGTCGGTACTTCACTCGTTATATAAAGTTCACGCACAGGCCTGTTTGCCCATGTAAACTAGCGAGTAAAGTTACAAAAATAAAAATAAATAAATTGTTGGTTCTGTGGTAAGTTTCTTTTGTGGTTGGGGTTGGTGTAGTTTTAGTAAATATGTAATGAAGTCATCGTTGTAAGTGGTTTTAAATAGAGTATTAGGGATAATTTTAAAAAGAACGCCTTCGTATTGCGTGTATCATGGTTTTTGAGATATACATTATGGGATTATGCAAGTAGATTCATTAGTGAAGGGTGTAAGGTAACTATACGTCATGCTGGAATCTGCCGTTGTTTCGTCTCAAATTTTTTTACTTCACCACATGAGAAAATTAACATTTTCAATAGAATAAAACTTCTTCCTTGATAAGTTGACGCTTACTAATAAAAGTAATAAGAATACATACAATTATAAATTTGTTAATCACGTTAATTTCTATAATGTAGAATTAGATTTGTTTTTGAAATCATATGGCTTAGTCTTCGTTAGTGCAAAACTATGGGCATGGTGAATTCGGCACAGTACGGTATTATGCAACAGAATATGTTGATGGTGGGGTGGGGTGTGGGGTGACTGTACGTCAGAGCGCTCCTGTTTTGTCCCCGACTGTACCGGCCTAATTCCGCCACTATTGATTAGGTTAACCCGCGTACTAAGCTAGGTTTGGACCCAAAACTATTTTATTTTTTTCTGTATCTAGTAGTTACACAACATAGTGTTATGATTAAAATTTTTTTTGAATCAGAGTTTTATATTTAATCTTTCAATACAAAAAAATCCAAAAACAATATTTAAGGTATAGTACTTATTTTGAGTATTCTAATTACAATAATCCATCAGACGGTGACTTGAAGACACATCTATTCCTTCTGTTACCGCCGGAGAAATCCTGCAGCACGTAGTTTTTAATCGATCGTAGGTTTGTTTTTAGACTAAACTAGGCCCGTTTTTGGTCAAGATGTATAAATTAACACAATAAAACCATATTAAGTGATTGAGCGTCCTCTAATATAATTGTATGTATCTAATTGGTTAGTTTTAATTTTGCTCGCCCAGTAAAATTCTAGATGCTTATAACACTAAAAAATTAGTAAACTTTTAAGGAACGCCAATTTTATGTAGTTTATTTAAGCACAAAATAGTTTAAGATTAGGAAAGGGAGTACCCATAAATGTGGTACAGATAAACTAAATTGTACTTACCACTCTGGGCAGTAAACTTCATGAAATTTTAAAATACATTTTTTTTTAAATGTCCCATGTATATCTCTTATAAAATACGGAGAATTTATCTACTTTGACAACCATTACCTCATTATGTAACATAGCGCTCTTATATTAGTGATATATAGCCATAGAGTTATGAACTTACGTTCACTTGCTCTTTCAAAATGAATAAACCTAGTTTTCAGCAAATTTATTTATTTAAGAAGCAGTAGTTAATGTCTAGGGAAATAAATTAAAACATAAATTGAATAACCAATCTATTTCAAAATTTAAGAGCGCAAATGCTAAAAATTGAAAATAATAATAATAGCCAAAATACAATAGGTAGACGGACTTAGTAACTAAACAGATTAAAACGAACAACATACAGGGGACAAATGACGAGGTTTCAGAGTTGACTTAAATGTAAATTTTCTGGCATAAAATACATGATAGATGATAAGGGTGTAATATATGGTGTCCCTTGTATGCCAACAAACCTTAGTATGTGTCCACACACATATAGTAACTAGAATAAACATTTTGGCTTAGCTTTGTTTTTAAATGTTAAAAATTAGTTAAATTATACCTGTACTTCGCTCGAATAGACACTAGGACCCACATTACTGCTCACAGACTTACTTCTCGATCAAAACTCCACTTCACATATTACTATCATTGACAGCCTATCTACTCAACGTTACCTGGTTACGAATGTTGACAGCCCATCTACTCAACTTTACATGGTTACGATTGTTGACAATCCGTCTACTCAACGTTACCTGGTTACGAATGTTGACAGCCCATCTACTCAACTTTACCTGGTTACGATTGTTGACAATCCGTCTACTCAACTTTACCTGGTTACGATTGTTGACAGCCCATCTACTCAACGTTACCTGGTTACGAATGTTGACAGCCCATCTACTCAACTTTACCTGGTTACGAATGTTGACAGCCCATCTACTCAACGTTACCTGGTTACGAATGTTGACAGCCCATCTACTCAACTTTACCTGGTTACGATTGTTGACAATCCGTCTACTCAACGTTACCTGGTTACGAATGTTGACAGCCCATCTACTCAACTTTACCTGGTTACGATTGTTGACAATCCGTCTACTCAACTTTACCTGGTTACTAATGTTGATAACCCATCTACTCAACTTAACCTGGTTACGATTGTTGACAACCCACCAACTCAACTTTACCTGGTTACGATTGTTGACAGCCCATCGACTCAACTTTGCCTGGTTACGATTGTCGACAGCCTATTTACTCAACTTTGCCTGGTTACGATTGTTGACAGCCCACCAGCTCAACTTTACTTGGTTACGATTGTTGACAGTCCGTCTACTCAACTTTGCCTGGTTACGATTGTTGACAGCCCATATACTCAACTTTACCTGGTTACGATTGTTGACAATCCGTCCACTCAATTACACGTGGTACGAATGTTGACGGTAATTCTACTCATCTTAACCTGGTTACGATTGTTGACAGCCCACCTACTCAACTTTACCTGGTTACGATTGTTGACAGCCCTTAGTTTCAACTTAACCTGGTTACGATTGTTAACAGCCCATGTACTCAACTTTGCAGGTTACTATTGTTGACAGTCCCTCTACTCAACTTTGCCTGGTTACGATTTTTAACAGCCCATCTACTCAACTTAACCTGATTACGATTGTTAACAGGCCTACTCAACTTAACTTGATTACGATTGTTGACAGCCCATCTACTCAATTTAACCTGGTTACTTGAGAGCCCATCTAATCAACTTTGCCTGGTTACAATTGTTGACAGCCCATCTACTCAACCTGGTTACGATTGTTGAGAGCCCATCTAATCAACTTTGCCTGGTTACAATTGTTGACAGCCCATCTACTCAACCTGGTTACGATTGTTGAGAGCCCATCTAATCAAGTTTGCCTGGTTACGATTGTTGACATTCCGTATACTCAATTACACGTGGTACGAATGTTGACGACGGTTGTTCTATTCAACTGTACGTGGTTACGATTGTTGGCAGTTCGTCTATTCAACTGCGCCTGGTTACGATTATTGCGTCTTTCTACTCAATTGCACGTGGTATGAATGTTGGCGGTTTTTCTACTCAACTTTACGAGGTTTGTTGAAACCATTCTACTCAATTTCATGTGGGTACGACTATTAACGGTTCTTCTACCCATCTTTTACGTGGTTATGATTGTTGGCAGCCCTTACACTCCACTATAGGCGGTTATCGTTATCGACGTTTCTTCTACTTTAATGCACGTCGTTGAGATTGTTGGCCGTCTTTCTATTGAACTGGTTTGGGCACAATTATTGACTGTTCTTGAACTCAACTTTACGTGGATACGATTGTTAGTGGTTACGATGTTCGACGTTCTTCACTCAACTTAAAATGGACATGACTGTTCTTTCTCAAAAGTTGAATGAGGGTGATCAGAGTTATGCGAAAAATGTGATTTCCACCTAAAAGCTGCAAAATTTAAACATTTAATTGCTAATGGTGTATGAGAACCATCTATTTCATTATTACCAGTATATAAACGTGTATGAATAGACTGCTTATCTATTGAATCGATTTAATTATGTAACCTATCGAAAAATAAGTAAAGAAATGTTGAGTGTGATGTCGATTATTTACGGTGATGAGAGACACGTGCTGCTATTGATCGTGTCGACCTAACCTGTCCTGCACGGTGCATTTCGACGGTGCATAGTAATGAGGGGACAGAACCGTAGCTATGTCCCAACGGGCAAATTAGTTCATTCCTTGCTTACATTTTCATACATATCTATTATTAATTAACGGAATTTGCTTTAAACCTGTTAGATTACATCTTTTTATATATGTATGGAAAAGAGAAACTATCAACTGTAATGTGATCGTGTGATCTTTTTATAATTGAAGTAGGTAAGCATGACTGCTAAGTTAGTGGTACGTTGGTTTATTGTCAGGGGGTATGCGATGTAATGTAATTCATTCAAAGGTTATAACTGCTTCAAAAGTTATACAAATTAACAAATAATACAATAAGATTACTTCCGTATTTTTTATTTAATAGACTGTATTTTAATCTTTATAAAGTTTATCAGACACAGAGTTTATGTATTTCCATACAGCGTCGTAAAACTGCGCTGTTTCAATAGCCTGTAAATTTGTTGCATATATTTTTGCTCAATGCCATAGTGACTTTCTGGAAGAACAGGTAACCCACTCTTCGCTCTTGTCAACATAATATTAAACTAGACTGCAATTTTGATATTTCTGATTGAGTCATTCGATTTAAACCGTTTGCGCAGATGCCATGAAAGTTCAACCAAAGTAATGCAAATAGTCAAAACCCCAGTTTTAAATTGATTTTAATGTTATATTTAAATGTCCAGAAAATACCGAGCTAACATTTTTTTATCGATACGTTGAATGTGGCTTGCTAATTAGCTTTGAGAATCACGTTCTTGGTCAACGCTTACTACTGTACTTGTTTTATTGGCGTTTGAACCGAGGCTGTATTGATAATCAACATCTCGGTATAGCGTATTGTCCTTTGGCCTTCGTTAAAGTTTTCAGTTCTGCGTATATGTGGAAATCGTAGGACACCTTAGGAGTTCACAAAATTTCAGTGCAACTCAGTTCTTAGATAACGTGCGATATCAGAACTCAGTTCTGAGATAACGAGTGATATAGAAATACGTGCACAACAGTACATCTTGAACTCAGTTCTGAGATAACGAGCGATATAGAAATACGTGCACAACAGTACATCTTGAACTCAGTTCTGAGATAACGAGCGATATAGAAATACGTGCACAACAGTACATCTTGAACTCAGTTCTGAGATAACGAGCGATATAGAAATACGTGCACAACAGTACATCTTGAACTCAGCAGTTCTGAGATAACGACTGATATAGAAAATCAACTGATATAGAGAAAAAGACTAAATAGAAAATGTATTGTTGTGCTGATATAGATGTAGCACAACAATACATCGTGAACTCAGTTCGGAAACAACGAGTGATATAGAAACTCGAGCACAACAATACATCGTGAACTCAGTTTTGAGATAACGAGTGATATAGAAATACGTGCACATAAATACATCTTGAACTCAGTAGTTCTGAGATAAATTTATTCGAGTTATTTTATTGAAATTAAGGATTTAATAGATCAGTATACTGTTTCCTTGTGTATATATGAATCCCTTATCTGACTCGTTGAATGGACTACTTTTTTATCAATCCAAAATGTTGTTTTATGGTGGTGGAGTTTTAAGTTTGCAAAATGCCATGAAATGACAAGTCAATTATGCAATGATTAAAAATATAACAAGCAAAAACATTCTTTTTTATTACTCTTAATTCATACGTCGAAGTCTCGATACCGTACCACTAACGTGTACAGTTTAAATACGAATATAACATGGCAAAAGTGTTTTATTTGTAAGTTAATTTTTGTAATAGTAACAATTATTGTAATAAAGTTAACATTATTCTCAAACGTCAGGCGATATCTAAATAGTGGCGTTACGTGATAGTGACTAAATAGATGTTAAATCATATTTTATGGGAACGCTTATTAACATGTAATAGTAAAAAAAAAAAAAAAAATGGGAAAAGTTTGTTTATATCCTATTTTTTTATATTTTTTATTTATTATTTTTAAGCTTTATTTGGATTGCTGCAAGACCTTATAATAGCAAATTAGTTAAGTGCCTATGGGAATCATTTAACAATTTTACTGTGGGATTTAATTTAACAATTTAACACTTTCATGGTTTATTTACTTGTCTACATGTGTTATTATTATTTAATATTTTATTGTTTTGTAACATGTTTTATCAGTTGCTTACAAACATGTGTATATTTTTGTTAGATAGTTTTTTACTGTAACTGTTTTCATTTTCATTCTTTTTTTCATTAATATTTTTATAGCCTGTTCATATATTTTTATTCAACTTTTCATTGAATTCTTTTTTGTTATTGTTCCCAAACGCATTCTTTTTATATTCCAATACATGAACACCTTCCTTCTCACCACACCAACAATGATGACCATGACATGATTTTATGATGTGAATAGTGTTTTTGTCCCCAGTATAGTGCCGCCATGTATCGTGTGTTCGCGCGTCACCCGCCGTCTTACGCGTGTCCCTCCCGCCGTTTCGCCGCTCGCCCGCCCTCCCGTTTCGTTCTTTACAGTGCTAAATCGCCACCATGTGCCGACCTTGTGAATCGCATTGCTGTCAGGATTACACCTTTCTGGCCTACCGATCTCGACTAATGGTTTGCTCAGCTTGAAAATCAATTCTCTCTAACTGGTGTAACCGCAGATGAGACTAAATTTAGCTATGTTGCGAGAAACCTGGATGTGCAGATATGCAGTCGAAGTGAGAGACATCCTAACCAGACCACCAACCTCTAGGAAATACGAAAAAATAAAGGCGGAGCTCATTCAGCGCCTCAGTGCGTCTCAATACCAGAAGACCTCTCAACTGCTGGAACATAAAGAGATGAGAGACCGCAAGCCTACCCATTTCCTCAGAAACCTTCGCACCGTAGTTCCGCGTGGTGTTTTGAAGCCACTTTGGCTGACAAGACTGCCAGCATCCACACAAGCCATTCTAGCGACACAGCAGAATGCTGATCTTGATGCTCTGGCAGTGCTCGCTGACGCAGTACTAGATGCCAGTCCTCGGCCCCAGGTAGCGGAGGCCACTACCACGATCAGCGCCATGGAGGTCATGATGGAGCGCCTCACCATATTGATGACATAGAAGATTGGCGAGGTGGCTACTCTCAGAGGAAATAAATTGCAGCCGTCAGTGACAACCGTTCCCGCCGCTCCCCGGGCTCGCGATCTGGCCCTCATCCGCGTTCGCGCTCCAGCAGCCAGCATCAAGATGGAGTGTGCCATAGGAGGTTTGGTTACCAGGCCAGTAAGTGCACCAAACCCTGCCAGTACAACACCAGAGGATCGGGAAACGATCAGGAGGGTCACTAATGGCGGCCAGTGACCCTGTGCTCATGTCATCCCGCCGCTTCGTTATCACTGACAGAGTGAAGAAACTGCCGTTCCTTGTGGACACTGGAGCGGATGTCTGTGTATATCCTAAGTCTATATCCAGGAAGAAGGTCGAAATTCGACTATAACCTTTTCGTAGCAAATAATACCTGCATCGCTACTTACGGTCTAGTGACGTTGAGCCTGGACTTCGGGCTCAGACGTGCATTCATGTGGCGGTTTATAGTCGCAGATGTGTCCAGACCTATAATATAAGTGGATTTCCTGCACCACTATAATCTTCTGGTAGATGTACATCGTCAGTCTTTAGTCGACCAGAAGACGTCATTGATTTCAAGTTGCCTAGCAGCTCCACACAGTTTGGCAAGTAGAATTAAAACCATAAATCATACCTTTCCATCTGTATACTCTCGACTACTTCAAGGCTATCCAACGCTCACTAGGTCTTCCAGGAAACCAGCTCTACCGGTCAAGCACGACACTCAACACCACATCCGTGCTACTGCCGGCTCATCAGTCTGCTGCAAGCCGCGACGCCTAGCAAGCTGACAAGCGTCCTGACAAGCTTCCATCGTTAGCCAAGATGGAGTTCGACGCAACGGTCCAAATGGGAATTGCCAGACCTTCATCGAGCAACTGGTCCTCTCCCCTCTATATGGTCCCTAAAAAAGGCTCTGACTGGAGACCGTGTGGTGACTACAGAGCCCTCAACTCCAGAATCATCCCGGACCGCTACCCAGTACCCAACATTCAAGATTTTGCTCATCTACTCCACGGCATGACAGTTTTCTCAACAATAGGCCTTGTACGAGCATACCATAAAATTCTCGTTAATCCAGAAGACATCCCCAAGACAACTATCACTACTCCGTTTGGCCTCTTTGAATTCCCCTACATTACTTTCGGACTCTTCAATGCAGCACAGACCTTCCAGCGCTTCATCGACGGTGTTTTAAGGGGTCTAGACTTCTGTTACGACTAAATCGATGACATCCTCGTGGCATCAAAGTCTGAAGAGCAGCATGAGACACATAAGCGACTGCTTTTCGAACGCCTCTCCTATAGTATCTTGCTCAACTCCAGCAAGTGTGTTTTAGGTGCTAAATGCGTCAATGTTCTGGGGTTCCTTGTTTCCGGAGAAGGAATCAAACCTTTGCTTGAAAAGGTGCAAGCAGTGCTGTCCTTCCTCGCGCCGAAGACTGCAAAAGACCTCAGACACTTCACAGGAATGCTGAATTTCTACCGTCGTTTCTTGCCCAACGCTGCTTTACTGCAGGGCCCACTACACGACCTTCTGAAGGAGAATTAGAGGGCAACGCACCTGCGAACTGGACTAAGGATGGCGATGAAGCACTCCAGGCCGGCAAACATAATCTCAGTGAGGCAACATTGTTGACCCATCCTATTCCTGACGCTCACCTGGCCCAAGGCTAGTATACAGAGTATACTATGTATGTATACTATCTGTATACTTGCCTTGCACCTGGCCATCATGTGCGACGCCTCTAACCACTCTGTGGGAGCTGTCCTCCAGCAGCAGATTGGTGATACTTGGCAGCCATTGTCCTTTTCGAAGAAGCTTAACCCCGCCCAATCTAAATACAGTGCCTACGACAGAAAATTGACGGCTGCATACCTCGCTGTCAAGTACTTCCTCCATATAGTTGAGGGTAGGGACTTTACCATCTACACGGACCATAAACCCCTAATCTTCGCCTTCTGCCAGAAGTGCATAAGTGCTCGCTACGTCAGTTCTGCCACCTAGAATACATCGGCCAGTTCTCCACGGACATACGTCACATATCTGGGTCCGACAATGTAGTGGCTGACTCGCTGTCAAGGATTGAAGCAGTCACTGCCTCACTGGACTATGAAGCCTTAGCCGAGTCGCCGTCTCACGATGCCGAACTGCATCAATGTCTGGAGTCTAATTCCAGCTTGGAGCTACAGAAAATTCCAATTCCAGGCACAAACCTTTTCCTGTATTGTGACTGCTCCACTTCACATGCTCGTCCCTTCATTGCTAAGGACTTCTATCAAGCTGCCTTCCATTATCTCAAAAATGCAACAGTTCGGTTGGCTACCCAGCGTTTTGTCTGGCCTTCAAAAGCTGATTACTGACGCTGGGCCCGCTCTTGCATGGATTGCCAGAAATCCAAGATGACCCGCCACACGTGGACTCCTGTGGGTACCTTCGCTCCTCCATCTGCAAGATTTAACAATATTTAGTTGGACCACTACCAACTGGGCTACAGATACTGTCTCACGTGTGTGGGCATATTTTCTCGCTGGCTACAGGCTGTTCCACTGGAGAACATGGAAGCGGATACTGTTGCCCATGTTCTCTACTCAACGTCTATATGCAGATTTGGCACTCTTCTTCGTATAACAACGGACCAGGGGAGGTATTTCGAATCAAATCTTTTCCAAAACCTAAGCAATCTCTTGGGCACCAGCCTTTTACGGACTACTGTCTACCATCCAGCTGCTAAGGTTTGATCGAAAGGTTCCACTGTCATTTGAAGAGTGCCATCAGATATCACGGAACTGAACGTTGCTCCGAAGTGCTTCCTATGATCCTCTTGGGTATTCGTGCAGCATGGCGAGAAGACCTTAAGGCATCTGCTGATGAAATGATGTATGGTCAAGCCCTCCGCCTTCCAGGAGAGTTCCTAGCTCCATCTCCACCAGCTGGCCATACAGCCCCCTCAACCTTCGTTACTGACCTCAGACACAATTTTAACAACTTCCGTCCTGTACAGAACATACGCCATGGTGTACGCACGCCTTTTGTATTCAGGGACCTGGCCACCTGCAAACAAGTTTTTGTGCGCATTACACGCCCAAAGGCAGCCTGCAACGACTATACTCTGGACCATATGATGTTATCAGCAGGTCCAGTAAGTCAGCTGTAGTCAACACGAGAGGCTCTGACGTCACCGTGTCCCTGGGTCGCCTGAAGCCTGCCTACATCATGGCTGTTGAAGACACTGTGCAACTGACACTTTGAGCAGACCCTCCACCTGACTCTCCTACGCATGATACAGCACCAACTACAAGGTCTGGACGGAGAGTCCATTTCCCTGACCGTCTCCAGAGTGGTGTTTCGTGATTTGTACCATGCACGTGATACGTGACGTCTCCAAATGACTGGCAGGGATGTACTGTGGGAATAAATTTAACACTTTCGTTGTTTATTTACTTGTCCACATGTTTTATTATTATTTAATATTTTATTGTTTTTTTACATTTTTTTCAGTTAGTTACCAACATGTATATTTTTGTTAGATAGTTTTTTACTGTAACTGTTTTCATTTTCATTCTTTATTAATTATTGTTTTTATATCCTGTTCATATTTATTTATACAACTTTTCATTAAATTCCGTTTTTGTTAGTGTTCCAAAACGCATTCTTTTTATATTCTAATATATGAACACCTTCCTTCTCACCACACCAACAGCTGAATTTTAATTCTGCATAAAGACTGTCGATTTCATAAAATATCAGTTTTTCTAGATGCTTTTGTGCTTGAATATTTGACTTGCCATTGCCGTGTGTACAAAAGTTCTGCAAAGCAGATGAGTGAGGATTTAATTAACAAATACATAATTAAATTGGCACACTTTGTACTACATGTTAGTTACTAAATACGCTGTAGTCGTGTATTGAAAATTTTTTTCCGGATTTATACTTAGGTGAAATTACGTTCAGTGAACAACCTTGGTCGGCTGCAGATTTGGGTCAATGAAGAGTAGTTATTTTTTAAAGTTGTTGCCTCTACGTGGTGGGTAGTTAATGAGCCGTTAAAGAGCGGCAATCATGGAGGGCTGTATTGGCGTGCGTGCGACTCGGCCGGCTCGTCAGACACGGTACCATATGTCTGTTGCACCGGAATGCACCACTGTTGGATAGTAAAGGGTCACATCGAATACCATCCTGAATTGTTGACGCTTTGAAGTTATAAATATTCTTTATCCCTTTGTTTGCGTCGTGGTGTAATTGCGCCTCCCTTTTGTACTTTATCAGTGCGTCGTGGCGTAGTTGCGCCTCTCTTTTGTACTTTATCACTTGTCCCGTCCGAAAGAAACGTTGTCATAACATATACCTGATAAGTTACGGCAATATTTTTTGTATCTATGGAATCTACATTAGATGCTGAAAACATCGATATGCATCATCCATCGATTGTTCGGTGTTTGATATTTTATACGGCTTTGTGAAAATTGTCAACTTATAGGGACAATTCGACGGGACTGGAAACGCTGCACCAGTCCCGCCATATTGTCTTATTGATTCGTTCGCTTGGGAATCTCGCTACTGTACATTATTAGTTATTATTATTGCTAATTAGTTATTATTGAACTAAAGTAGACGTTCAAAGAATATATTTATTTTGATAGAGCATGTTATTAGCTAAATTTTAGTATATAAATGAACTGTGTAGTATTTATAGAAACTTTTTATTATATTTTTTAGTATTATCGTTACTGTGGTAATAAATTTTTAGGTTTCTTTATTGGTTGCAGTTATACATTTATAGTATATTTATTTATGCCTATATTATATATAATGCATATATTTTCCGAAAATAGATGAAATTTAGGATATTTAGGCTGTCTCACATTTATTATTTTATTATCACAAAATTGTTTCTACCGTGTATTTATTTATTTTTTTAATATTTGTATTTGTTGTTTTAATTTTTTTGTTATGTTTTATACATTTAATAATAGCCTACATTCTTGTGAACAGATTGATAGCAAACATAAGTTTTTTTATTATAATTTACTATTTTTTATGAATTTTATAAGAAACACATGTAAATTGGCAAAAATCACCTACCCATTACAGGAAAATGTCATACTCAGATCGAGGTTTAAAATTGAAATATACCAGGCTAATGAATAAAGTTCTTGCACAGAGAAAAAATACAGATATTGGCTGCAGCGAACGCCTCGTCTGCGGTTATAAATATAATGCAACTGATATATATATCTATATTCTATATTAACAAATTCTATGTTAGTCCGATTTGGGGGCAATAAAGGAGGGACTGACTAGGTGCTGACTATGTCATTGCATGGCAAAGTGGAGAAATACATACTCTACTCACATTTAGCACACTGTTGAATGCTACCTCTGTTTCCTTTTCCTCTGTGGCTCTTGGCAGCTTTTCCGTGTTTTCAACTGACACTATCATATATATGTATTTACATGCAATATCTATTCACAAATATATATAAAGTGTTTGGGAGATTGTAGGCGATAGGTTGGATGCTCAGTCCTCTTAATACCGACATGGCGTCCGCTCAATGGTTGCTATCTGCGTGGAAACTACTAGAGAAGTCTGGGGTGTCCATGTTGGGTGATAATCATTGTACAGATGTTGTGTGGGGCGATAACTGAGTATCAGACTTGTCAATTAGCTGAAAATCAGACCAGCACCACGTGGTTCGGATTCCACGTAAATCAGTAGGTCTCTTAGTTGCCCTGGCTGTTGGGCTATTAATAAATTGCCCTTTCTGAGGAGCAGTTGAACTCAGTTAGTAACCAGACTAAACTTATCTACACTCATATTCCATCATTCATATTCGCCTTAAAATGTGCACAACGTTGTGTCGGCGTCTCATATGTAAGAATATATATATATTTTTTATAAAATCAATTGTCAAGCGCATATCTATTTGAAAACTAAATTTGGCGAAATGGGTTCAAATTTATATTATATTACTTAGGAAGTAAATGTGTACATGACTGAGCATTATAAGTAGTTAAAAATTGCTAAATTATACTCAGGATAATGTGGCTATAAGCGTCGCTTTTTATTTTAGCCTTCGTTAGAACATACAGCTATGAAATGATTATTAATGCAATATCTATAAAACAATTCAAAATAACTAGCATTTATTAAAATTAAAAACTTGATTTTTTTCATAATGTGACATTAGATAGTTTTTGTTAGTAGTTTCTTTACAGTTTTTTTTTCTAAGGCTAAAAAAATTCTTTATTTTACTTGTATTAACGCAGCTTAATTAATTGCTTTGTTATTCAAAGACTTTTTTTCATGTATCTTTTTTATTTTGTTTTTTTACTAGGCTTACTAGGGCAACACAAAAATATCCATGAATTAGGACAGTTATTTTTTTTTTCATTTAAAATTAGTTTAATTCTTTAAGAAATTAACGACTAAATTTAGGTGATTATGTTTACAATATATAAAGTTTTACGCTTGTGACTGTTATGTTTGTATTATTCTGGGATCTATCAGTAATTCACTTGCCCAATCTGTCACCAACTGTACCATGATTGGTTTTGAGAATGTTTGTCCCCTCAACTGTTTACTTAGCTGTCAGGGACTTCTTTGTTTTAAAATTTAAGCATTTTTGTAATAACATTTTGTATTAATTATCATATTATGATCTCAAAACGATGAGTGATTACCAAAATAATGAAGTAGAATGTATTTTATTCAGTTAGATGCTTCAGTAAATCTTAAGCAACACTTTTAAGTGAAAGTCAAAATTGAATGGTGTTTTTTGTTTATGTTTAAGAATAGAATTCTTAAATTTAAAAATGTTTTATTAAAGTAAAGCAGAACTTGAGTTATTTGTAGCTCAATGTGTTTACTAGTTCTCAAGGTTTATTTCGGTGTTAGTTATTCTTCAATTTTTTAGTGCCATAACTCACTAAAAAAGTACACTTTGTTATTTATTCACATGATAATATTTGTTGTATAAGCTCAGAGGATTTTTAAAACAAATTTCTACTTTAATGGATCTAGTTTGTAGTATGTAAATCAGATTGAAAAACAAAACCATGTCTACATATCAGTAGAAAATATCTTCTTTCTTATTATTTTCTTGTAGTTTAGTTTACATTAGGTAAATTTAATATTATTTTCCCTTGTACAGCAATTAACACTATACATCGTTTACTTAACGTTTATAGAGACAGCATTTTGATTAAAGTCTCCTTCATTAAAGTCTCCAGTCGACTGTTTATTTAGGCCTACACTCAATCAATTACACCAGCTTGTAGACATAGGAAATGGTTTGGAATATCCTAGGAAATAAACAGTACTTTATTTTTTATTTATTTTTTTTTTTATTGCTTGTCCAGTATTTTATAATTATCCTGATTATTTTCATACAACTTTATTGTTGTTGGCAATTTGTCCTTACCTAACTTCTTTGATCCTGTTTATAAATAGCTGGTGCTTTGTTAACCACCAGGGATATGTTGTGTGATAGTTATTTGATGGCGTTGGATAGTTCATGATTGGTAAATTTGTCGGAGATTTCCAACGCTTCGAGTCTTTAAAAAAAATAATACAACTTTTCGACAGGTATAACTTTTTTGTCATTTTCAGGTGTTCGTAATTATCTTAATTACAGAGAAATAACGATCCTTCTTCTCTTTGTCTTAATGTACATTTTAACACTAAGAAGCCAAGCACATTGTAGTACCCGCATTAAAGTCTTCAGTCGACTGGTTATTTAGCCAACGCTAAAATGGCTAGTATATGGCAGAATAAGGCAAATTTGGTTAGTAACACTTGAATTTTACACTTGTCGAAACGTTGAATTAATAATAACAACAACGGAATTAATAAATAAAAAGAGTGAAGGAAATGGCAATCTTCTGTTCGTACTTTTTGTGCTTAGCAATTTATTTTTTTATTAGTCATGTTTTTGAAACATACATTAAACAAATCTCAATAGACAAAAACTTGCGTTAAATACGCAGTGGATTCTGCTCCATCTTTCCTTGACTCTCAGATATTAGATGTAAAAAGCACATACAGTATTAATAAGTATTTTGTTTGTGTACTAAACAATGGATGTATATTATAATAACTTTTAAAACAAGAAAATTTTTCGACGAATTAATTTATATTGTATTTCTTAGAAATGGTAAATTACAATAGTATGAATTGAATTAGTTAAGTTAAAAGGAAAGAGAGACGGGGTTGTTGTAATGAGTATTATTACGATAGAGGATGTTGATGATAGTGTATTGTAGTTGGCAGCAAGTGTTGAGTGCATACTTATTATAAGCAGATGTGTGCCTGTTCCCAGGAGACACACGCCGTACTTCGGCCAGCCGGACTACCGCATCTACGAGCTGAACAAGAGGCTGCAGCAGCGCACCGAGGTGAGTCACACTAGGGTTCGCCTCATCATATAGTCAAATGTATCTAACCCCATTGAAAAAGAAACAGAAGTCGCTCATAGCCGCAGCGAACACCTTAGTGGTCGTTACTATTGGACTACAACTAATTCGTCAACGTCAACAACAGTGATACATCGATGCGTGTATACGTTGAGCGTAATATTGTGTAGAGTAGAACACAGAAAACATAAGGAAGGCAGTGCACATGGAAGAAATTAGAATGTTTTTAGTTGGAATGGAGAAATGCATAAGAAAGTTCGACGCGATTGGCTGTTGTCTTGGCAACGTAATTTCGTCACGAGCAAATGCGCAGAGACTCGGAAATGTGATCTACTATTCGCTATGCGCCGTACTTTCAAACATCTGTTTTCGTGAGTTTGTTTTGTTTGCCATTCTTTTCCTTGTTCCAAGTTGGTTCGTTTCGTGATAGGTCCAACCTCTCAGACCATACCGGTATTCAACCAGTGAATCGTGACCGACTATAGCTTGAATAAAGCAAGTGTCTTGAAATGGGTCTAGAATTGGCTGTATTTTCACGAGATATGCTTTTCATTCCGCGAAAATAACGTATTTTACCGAAAAATTCGAAAAAAACCAATGTCAGAACTATTAGTATTTTTGTCATATTTCCGTTAATTTAAATGGTATTTTAATCATCTTTTTTTTAGTTTGATGTGTTTTATTGCGCTGAATACAAATTTGAAAACTATTTTGGTCCTTTACAAATATTTCTCGAGAAATAACGGAAAAACTACTATCGCGGCAGATCGCGATTAGCGGCCATTACGCGATCATTATATACAACAACTATTTATCACAAAAACCAAATTCACCTATATTCCCGCCAGAGTGACGGCCGGCAGGCCGTCACGGAGGCCAAACGCTCGAATTTAACGCAAATTACGACTTTTTGTTGAGAAAATAGACAATTAGGATAAGTTAGGTTATGTCGTAAAAAGTGCATTTTTCGAGCTGAAAAAAATAATTTTACTGCAAAACCAGTTATATATTTGTGTTCAGCATAAAAAATATGAGAAATGGAAAAAAAAATTATCGAAAAATAACGATTTTTAAAAAAGTTGGTTTTTCATTATTAGATAAAAAACTTGTTTTTCGATTTTTCGGTAAAAAACGAGTTTTCCGCGGATGAAATCAAACTCCTCAAGAGATATAAACTCATTTTTCACCACTTTTTTAACATGAAACCGTATTTTCAGAGGTGGCAAGAAAGTGCAAAATTACCTTTAGGCCTAACATTTGTAGTTCCAGTACTGCAGCCAGTAGTACTGTAGATAGTTCCTTAAGCCAGCAAGGAAGTAATGAAGCAATTTTAACACTGCCTTCTACTTCAAAAACTTCATTAATTGAGGTTAGCCAACAATCAGATTTTTCGTCTTTGGCTGAAAAAAAAAAAAAAAATAGCCCTACTCCAGTCCTGACTAGTTTTCTTATGTCTGACAGTGTCACTAAAGCTGAAATTTTATGGGCATGTCAGTGTACTTTGACAAACACTTCTTCACATTCTGGTGAAGCGGCAAGTGTATTATTTCCTATCATGTTCCCTGACAGTGCAATAGCTCAAAAATTTCAGATGCACAAAGATAAGATAGCCTATAGTGTCACTTATGGGCTAGGTCCCTATTTTTATAATATCGTAGCAACAGAAGCCAAAAGGAGTCAGTTTTTTGCACTTTCTATTGATGAAAGCTTTTAAAAATGACATTTGCCAAAAGCAGCAGATGGACATTATGATAAATTATTGGTGTTCAGAAAAAAAAACATGGTTAGCACAAGGTACCTGACTTCAACATTTTTAGAAAGGTCTTCTGCTGTTGATATAAATTGACTACTACTTTAGGGGAATTCAACTTGCCACTGAATAAGTTAACTCAGCTGTCTACTGACGGACCTAACGTCAATCTTAAGCTTATTTTTGACCTGAAAACTCACATGAAAGAGTCCCTTGTTAATAATATGGAGATTATAGATGTTGGCACTTGTTTACTGCACATCGTTAACAATGCTTACAAAACTGCACATAGTAAAGTTGGCTGGAAATTAAACCAGTTTTTGAGGGCTTTGTATATGCGTTTTAAAAACTACACTTCCAGAAGGTGCCTGGGCCTAAGGTTTTTCCAAAAAAATTCTGTGCAGTGAGATGGACAGAAAACTCCAGTGTTATAAGAAGGTGCTGAGACATTCTTGCTTCTTTAAAGCAATATTGTAACACCATTGTTGAACCCCCTGCAACAAAAAACTTTAACATAGTTAAGTCTTCTTGCATGATGACAAAACTCTGGAGGCTAAACTTCATTTCTCAGCCATGATTGCAGAGGAGTTAGAAGTATTTTTGACATAATTTCAAAGGAATGATTTCTCTAATGAGAGGCCTGGCCAGTAAAATAATCAAAAATAAAGTTATTGCAACGGCCACCACAGCTTATAAATTAAAACAAATAGATCTAGACAAGTTTGAAAATTTTCAAACTCTGGATAACATTGATATTGGCTTTGGTGCAAGATCTGCTCTTAGAAATATTGAAGAAGTTCATGTCCAGACTTTCAAGCTTGATTGTAAAAAATTTATTTTGGGAATTTACCAAACGTGCATCTTTATAAATCAGTACAAATAATTAATACGTTTATCCTTGTAGGTTTGGAGGGACTGACAACGGTGCTGGCCCTGCCATCCGCATGTTGAACTAAAAAACTAACTAATAAACACCCCAATTTTCTAACTCGACACCCATTCATCGCGCTATTGCATGGAACCTCTGTTTCTTTCTTTTATGGTGTTCAACATAATCATATTTTCAATCCTAATGCTTGCTTAACTTTTCACAATTTGACTAAATCATTCAGAGGTCTACAATTTCTATGGTTTCTTTTTATTTATTTATTTATTTAATTTTTTTTTTTTTTTTTTTTGCTGTAACTGTAATTCAACCAGAATCAGAAAATAAACATATATTTACGTTCCGAGGAAGACAAAATTTTAATAATTTCCAGGGCTAGATCTTTTTCAGAACAAATTCCAGACCCCCAAAGACACCTAATTTTATACTTTTACAAATCATTTATTATTTATAATGACCACTGTCCGTTGACATTAAACATATAATTTATTTGCTGCAAATCAGAAAAAATTTACAATTTTTAAAAAGAAAGATCTGTAATTTCAAATATTTGATAAAACGCCATTAACATTGAAAACGTTTTAAAATACTTAAAAAATATTCTTAATTAAGAATTAAGAATTCTTAATTAAGAAACAATGAACAGTTTTTAAAAATATAATTTTATCATTTATCAGTTGATTCTCTTGTACATTCCAGGACACATTGATGACTTTGATAGCATCAGCACTTTTTGTGCCTCGGTCACATTAACTGAGACCTTGATAAGAATTGATAACGATGTTTTCTGTGACCTAATCATTGCTCAGAGCAGTGTCAATATTTATTTGTACATAGTGTTCCAAAAGTCTGGGACGTTGAATATTGTTTAGACCTTACAGATAAAGGTACAAAACTTTGCACATTGCTGCTGGACATAAAAAAGCTATTTTACCATGAATCCAGTGATCCACTACCTTCATAGGGGGACGGCCTACTAGGAGTCGGAAGAAAATCTTAAATGTAAGCATAGGTCGATATACATAGCATTTTAAAGTTATTAATTAGTAGAACATCATGCCGCAAATTAAATCTCAAAAAGTTAATTATAAACAAAATGGCGGCACTCGAAAGTTTCAATACTGATCTTGTGTATGTTCAAGAATGACTTAATTTTACTGTAACCATATAAGATAAATCTACAAAACCTTACACATGATTACTGTATACAAACACCTACTTTAAGATGTATTCAGTTTCCTGCTATTCTTCTATGGGAACGGTCCACGAGGAGTCAGTAGAAAAGTTTTTAAGGAAGCATAGATTGATTTGCAAATAGTTTTAAAGGGCTGGTCAAGCATAGAAAAATGCTGCAAACCATACTTCAAAAACTTTATCAGTCACAAAATGGTGATGGTTTAAAATCTTGCACCTAAGATCGGTATTGAAACTTTCAACTGCGACCATTTTGTTCAAAATTAACCTTTTGAGTTCTAGTTTGCGGTGTGATGTTCTACTAGCTAGGACCTTTAAAATTGTATGTGCATTTTTCAGATTTTCTTCTTACATTTCACAAAAAAGGAAAAAACCTATGCTGACATTTCAGATTTTCTTCCGACTTCTAGTGGGCCGTGCCCCTACGAAGGTAGTGGATCACTCAATACATGGTAAAATAGCTTTTTATGTCCAGCAGCAATGTGCAACGTATTGTACCTTTATCTGTAACGGTCTAAACAATATTCAACAGTCCCCAGATTTTTGAAACACCCTGTTTTTTAAACGAGACGAAAACAAGTTGTATTTTTTTACTGTTATCGAGCACAATTCCGACATGATGTTAACTGACGTTTCTGCCCAAGATTGAATGTGTGCTGTCCTTTGTCGTATGTAAGATCAAAGCAACAATATTATAGGAGTTTAAATATTGTTGATCACCCATGTACTTTGCAGATACGAAGGCCCTGCAACATGCACTAAATGTCTTTCATTGGATATCATGTTTTAGTGTAGTTTAAGAACCTGAGCTTGTAGGTCACATAGGCATTCTAAATTTTATTTTATACTTGTATACATTTTAAAGAGTGAAAATGATTGTAAAAATGTAATTTAATAATACAGATGATATATGGGAGTTTAGGTTATTATTAGCCAAAATTTAAGTTCAACCACTTTATATTAACAATTTGCCTTTTATACATTGTAATATAAAATTACTCTCCTGCTCATATTGGAAACATCAAGACAAAATAAAATGTTGTAATCAATTAGTTAATAAAAAGTAACTTGGTTTATAAATGTACTTAAGAATACAAAACCCAGGAGTAAACAGTGACTCATATATCCAATATGACAGACTCGCTTTGACCACTACCGCTGGGAGGTCAACAGGCCTAAACAGCCCTATAGTAGCCATGCCTATAGTTGTACATTTCAGCAAGCCGAAACATCTTTTTCCATTTCAACTGCACAGTTTGTGTTTATTATTATTATTATGTGTTCAGTTATGATTCTTAAAGGTCTAATCTAGTGGATCATAAGTTATATTGTGAATTTTTTAAATTTAAAATTATCAAGAATGACATGTAATGTTTCACATATATAACTGTAGAAAAATCTTTTACAAAAACCTACTCGAATCTTTTACAAAAACCAGCTTACAGTCCACTAGATCAGTTCTTCCTTTATCAAATTAAATTTCAAGTTTTGCGATATGATCGTTATTATGGACCGTTTCAGTGAAATATGTTTTGGGCATTTTTCGAGGATCAAAACTTTAAAACTACTGTGCCAAGTATTCACACAAGTATACGCTAAAACAAGTGTGTTGGTATCAATAATTTACGATTAATAGTCAGCCAACGTTAAGAATAAAAATGTGTTGTTTTGTTTTTTATTTTTTTCCCTTATTTGTAATTTGACTTCATTACAAAATAGAAAACACAGGGAAAACAATCTTTATTAGCCAGTCAGTATTCGCATTTTAAATTATAAAAATTAGTGAAATATTTGTTGGAAATTAAAAAATGTTCCAAATAGTGACTGGAAAAATATATAAATGCAAATTTTTCAAAATACTTGTAAAAGCAAAATTACAGACAAAATTAACTGTAGTTTTTTTTTCATTGCTATTTTGGCTAAATTCTGAAAGTCACTCAACTAACAATCTTGTAAACAATCTAATTTGTGAAAACCTCACTTGGCAATTTCTTTAAAATGTCCAGATCGTAATGCATTGTCTCTCTAAGTTTTCTTTTTGCAAAGTATCGGAGTTCCATCTGGGAGCATTCACTTTCCTATTTATGACTATTCAACCCCACATTGACCAACACCTGAACACCATACTAAGTAGTACGCTTGGCACAGTAACACGGTTGTGATAATTTCCATCAACTTGTTATGAGAATGAGTTATTTGGAATCTACATCTGTATTTGTCTTGTACTATTGCAACTGTTCTGTGTGCCTAAAAAATGGAAGTGTGATGTCTGTCCCCTCCCCCCTAACTACTCAGCTGGATCAATGTTTATATAGCAGTTTGATATGTCTGCAACTTCTCTGTTTCGCCAGTTAGAAATTGTTTTGTAAAAACATATTAATTATTGTGTTATGATTACTTTAAAAACCAATTTTTTTACGTTCTTACTGAACTTCTACCTCCGATGGGAGACAGCCCACAAGGAGTCTGTAGATAATTTTAAATTTAAGCATTGGTTGATATACACATCATTTTAAAGTGCTGGTCAAGCAAAGAAGAATGCCGAAAACTGCACTTAAAAAAGATCATTCATTAAAAAATTACGGTTATTGAAATATTTGTTAAAATAAGCCATAAAATTCAGCTGAAAAATATGTAAATTGCTGTAATTAGTTTAGTTTCAGTTTTGTTGACTGTTTAAATTTGTTTAGCTAGGAATTCCCAAATTAGATAGCAATAACAAAAGGAAACATTTTGGTCCCTGGATCCAAAATGATCCCTTTATAAATGAGGCATTGGTTATTTCCTTGTAACAATTTCAGGTAACGCTATAACATTCATATTAAGTGATTTTATGTTCATATGGTTACATACAAACCACTCTTATCAACTTTAAATGTAGTGAAATTAAACTAGTTACAGTAACTTTCATATTTCTCAGCTGAATTTTATAATCTGTCATTTATTAATGAATGATCTTTTTGAAGTGTGACATTCTTCTTTGCTTGACCAGCACTATAAATTATGTGTATATCAACCTATACTTGCATTTTAAATTATCTACTGGCTCCTTGTAGGCTGTCCCCCATCGGAGGTAGAGAGTCTGGAGAGTCTGTAAGAAAATTAAAACATTTTTTTTTTAGCTCCCAATTCAATTTGTAAAGTTTTAATCCTCTAGCCCTGTTAATAAAAAAAGTATTAATCAGTTTCCAGACTCTTTACTAATCATATATATGAAATTAGATACTTTGATGGATCTAAAGTAATGTTTTTGAATAAAAATGTAATTCAGTGGCAATTTTTTTTTGTGGAAAGCATAATAAATAAAGAATAGCTCTTCATGATGAATAGATATATTGTTGTTGTAGTCATTTATGAAATATAAATAATAATGAGTTGATATTTTATCTGCATTACTTCTCAATTATAACCAAGCAATCTCTACTACTTACACAATCATAGCCCAATAATTAATATGTTTTCATTGAAATAATGTTTACTAGCAAATTGAGAATTCGCTGACTTGTCTAACTGGAACTGAGTAGTTGAAAACAGACATCGTCATTTTCATTTCCGTAGTAAATCAGAGTAAAGTTGTAACAGTAAAAGAAAAATATACCTGTAGATTTTATAACTCATTCTCAATGTGAATTTTGTTTCATCCAAATTACAACATTATTTGTGTGTTTTATAGTTCAGACGTGTTTGTAATATTAATCTATGTAATTTTTTTGGAAATATATGTATTTGAAAAGAATAATTACAGTATGCCTGCATTATCATTATTTTATTTTTATTTTATTTATTTTTTTATTTATTCGTAAGACGCCGATCATCAAGATATGGGCGAATATGGATTTCGAATGAGTGTGATGAGTGTAGATGAGCGAATGTAGTCATTGTTACAAACTAAGGCCGACTATTCCTTAGAAAGTGTCATTAATTAATAGCCCAATGACAAATGAACAGGCGGTGATTATCAGCTGATCCTTCTCAAAATGTATTGACTCTGATTGGGATAGAACTGACTACTTTTAGCACATGAAGCTGGGATTGAACCAACTACGCTACCGACCAATAGAAATTGCCTGTCACTTGTAGGGTTAGTAATCAATTCTACACTGTCATTACACAGACCAGACTAGTATTCATTAGAAATGGCCTGTCACTTGTAGGGTTAGTAATCAATCCTACACTGTCATTACACAGACCAGACTGGTATTCATTAGAAATGGCCTGTCACTTGTAGGGTTAGTAATCAATCCTACACTGTCATTACACAGACCAGACTGGTATTCATTAGAAATGGCCTGTCACTTGTAGGGTTAGTAATCAATTCTACACTGTCATTACACAGACCAGACTAGTATTCATTAGAAATGGCCTGTCACTTGTAGGGTTAGTAATCAATCCTACACTGTCATTATACAGACCAGACTGGTATTCATTAGAAATGGCCTGTCACTTGTAGGGTTAGTAATCAATACTACACTGTCATTACACAGACCAGACTAGTATTCATTAGAAATGGCCTGTCACTTGTAGGGTTAGTAATCAATCCTACACTGTCATTACACAGACCAGACTAGTATTCATTAGAAATGGCCTGTCACTTGTAGGGTTAGTAATCTATCCTACACTTGTCATTACATAGACCAGACTAGTATTATTAATGGAGTAAACATAGTTGTGGTGAACTTTATAATATACTTTCTCTGCATTACTTCTTGTACAAATCTAAATAATATCATATTCATGGCAAGTCAAATAGTACCTAAGTTAGTCTGGAAATATTTTAGCAGGTGGGCTAATCGTACAAAAATTCAATGGCTTTTTAGTCGCTTCATCTAACATTAAATTTGTTTGTTCCTCCTAGCCTCAAACGTGAATGGTTATTCATGGTATTCTTACTAATAAGATGCCCGGGCTAGTGAAAGAGTCATGTGACTTGATGAGCATATTACGTTAAGCGCATAAATAAAGTTAAAATTATGTATATTTAATGTATATTTATTTTAAAGTCATGATTGAACATGCTAGGTATTTACAGTAATCTTGATTATCTAGAGTTAGTTAAATTAGAAATTATAATATTGTATAGGGCATAATGCAAGTTTAATATTTTATGGACCTCTAAACAAAATAAATGCTCTATAATAGTTGTTGATAGACGTGCAATTTGAAATGTAGAGCAGATTTTGTATCTTGTCGTGGTCCAATATAATGGCTGGATATGAAGACATAATAACTATTTTCAAAATAAGAATCAAGGTAAACATGAATGACCTATCATAAGTCTGCTTTACTTAATGAAAGCAACTCATGAAGTTTAAAGTAATAAATACATGAAATATGTATATAAAAACAATGTTTCCTTTAAAAAAGGCTATAAATTATAATATTTATTATTTCACTTCAAATATTCAACTTAACATGAAAACATTAATATACGACTATATAAAATGTATTTAAAATGTCTTATTTAGAGTCATTATTGAGTATAAAGTTTTATTTTAATGAATAGGATTTTTTCTAACTGATCATCTAAAAAAAATTAATGACAGTATTTATTAGGTATAGGATAAATTATCTTGTCAATGAATACTTGTTAAAAAAACTGAAATAAAAACATTTTGTGTTTTATTAAATGTGTTGGAAAAATACTCTCATCCTGTCTATAAATATACGTTAATTTCAAATTGTGCAAAAACTTGTATAGCCTTAATTATAAGTAGACCAAACATATTAAAGTAGTTGCTAATGGTGTATTTAATTGAAAATTGTCTTTAGAGATAAAATTTGATCTTAAAAATTTGTGGAATATGATTAATTGTTTACATTTTTTTTGTACAGGAAAGTGATAACCTCTGGTGGGATGCATTTGCAACGGAGTTCTTTGAAGACGATGCTACCCTCACGCTTACGTTATGTTTAGAAGATGGACCTAAGAGATATAGTAAGTGTTTGGATTTCATACTACGTTACTTTCTCAGTAATGTTATTGATCACAGTCTAACCATTAGGAAGTTGAACAACATTGTGTAAGTTACAGAATTATTTATTACCGTTCCAACATTTTTGTTGTCCGTTAAGTGTATTAATTACAATTTGCCTTCCCATCTCCGTCTTTTGATACTCTTCCCAAGACCTTCCTCATTTCCTAAAATCAAACCCTCTAATGTTGCGGAAGCTATGCAACAGCATTCAAAGGAAATGAATGTAGATATTGTGACCATATAGACCTGTCACGTGTGGTGTTACCCTTAACACAGAGAAGGAAGAAACAGGGTTCACATCTAATAATATGCTGAATGTTTCGAGTAAGGACCTTGGTGTGTCAAGTAGTCAGTTCTCTAGTTCGCAGTGGCGGAAGGCATCAGCGGCATCGCAGCCCTTCCTTATTCTATCTCCTCCAAACCTCTGTTCATTCTCTCCCTCCCTCGCTCCTAATTCACATTGACATCATACTGGCAGAGGAGAGGAAGTATCTGCCTTTCTAAACACTTCCATCCTTTCTTGTGTGTTTTAATCTACCAACATTGTCTACCAGCCTAAAGTTTTTAAACGCCACTGAAGTGTTTGCTACAACTGGAAGAACAATATTTGTTTCTTCATTATCTGTGCCCTCGGAAACTCTGGAGAGTGCTGGCTTTCATTGTTTTTGCAAAGCTAAAAAGGAAGTGGATAATCACTCAGTGTAAAGAATATGGCACAAAGAAGTATCACATGCAGATGTTGAGCGATTAGGTTTGTGTCTAGAGTAGAATGTAAGGTGTGTTTTTTAAGTGTAAAATGGGTATCATATGTCAGTAGTATATGTGGATAGGTTTTATTTCAGGAGTAGTGTTTAAAATGTAATGTTAAGGGTCAAAAATGTGTGTTGAAAGTTACTTTAGTTAGCGGATAAGTTAGTTTCTTGACATTCAAGAGGGTGAAGTTTAAGAGTCAAGTATGGAAGATGATCAGTGAGGCTTCGTGAGTTACTTTGGGCCGTTCATTAATGGACCTTTTGAAGTATAAATTGATCTTAGTAACAAACATTATACTCACATCACATTATGCTCTGCCATATCTTGATGATCAGTATATTAATAATAAGTAGATATTTTGCCACGTATCTTCTGGTATGTGAGTGAAGAAATAATATTGTAACATATCAGAATCAGAAATACTTTATTACATGAACTTTGAGAACAGTTATAGCGTCATATATTATACATTATTAGATAGTAAGATAAGTAATCATTGTTCTATCTTGTCGATGAACTCCTGGATGGTGTAAACTGGGTTGTCAATCAGCCAGGCATGGAGTTTACGTTTCAGGAGGTCGCCTTTTAGTTGTTTGAAGTCTGCCTGGAGGATGTTGTACAGTTTACTGCCTATAGAGCTGGGTTTCTTATCATGGAGTGTTGTTCGATGTTTTTGAATCGGGATTCTTGCTTTATGTCTCGTGTTGTATGGGTGTGATCTGATTTCCCTAGGTAGTTCAAGTCTGTCTACATGCAGTATGGCTTCCTGAATGTAGATTGCTGTGACTGTCATGATCTTTAGCTCTTTAAAAGCAGGTCTGCAGCTGTCAAGGGGTCCCAAGCTGTCCAATGTTCTTATTGCCTTCTTTTGAATTGTCAAGACTCTCTTTATATTGAGTGCAGATGTTCCTCCCCATACAAGGATTCCGTATCTGAGATGAGTTTCCAGCAAGGCGTGGTATGCTACTTTTGCTGAGGCGGGGTTACAAATGTGCAGGATTATTCTAATCACATAGACTGCAGAGTTGAGCTTCTTACAAAGCTTGCTGATGTGCGGACCCCAGGTTAGGTTAGCATCCAGGGGTCCGCTGGAATATGGCCCTCTCTCTGTGGAGGGCCATATTCCAAGGAGCTCAGTTTTGTCAGTTTGATTAACATCAGGCAGGGGTGGGATATGGTCGCTTCTTCTTCCAAAGTTGATTTGTTTAGTTTTTGATGGGTTTGCAACCAAGTCATTCGAGGAACAATAGTCAAAAGTTATGTTAAGAGCAATTTGAGCATTTGTAATTAGGTCTTCAGGACAGTCATTGTTCATCAAAAGCGTTGTGTCGTCAGTGTACATGATTGCAGTGCTGTAGTCTTTGATTGTGTCAGGAAAGTCATTCGTGAGAAGGATGAAAAGCACCGGCCCCAGAACCGAGCCTTGGGGGACTCCTCTTGTCAATGGTTGTAGGCCAGATCTTGCAGTGTGGAGGACTCCATTTTTGGTGTAGTTCAGTTCCACTAGTTGTCTACAGCCTGATAGGTAACTGCGGAACCAGCTATTTGCGGAGTCTTGGATACCTAGAGCCTGCAATTTGTCTAGAATGATCTCATGTCCGAGACAGTCAAAAGCTTTTGAATAGTCAAGTAGTATTGCTGAGGTGTATCTACTCTTGTCAATATGGTCTATAATGTACTCCACAAGGTCCGTGATGGCTGTGCAGGTAGATTTGCCCTTCATAAATCCATGTTGTCTTTTAGTCAGAAGCTCATGGTCGTTTAAGTGCCTCATTAACCTTTTAAGTACAATTTTTTCAAATATTTTTGAGAATGTGGAGATAATAGAAATTGGACGGTGATTGCTTAGTTGGGTAGGATCTCCTTTTTTCAATTTGGGGTAGACTTTGGCAGTTTTTAGTGCTGATGGGAAGGTGCCATGTTGAAAGGATTTATTAATAATTACAGTCAGAGGGTGGATGAGATTATGAGCACATTGTTTTACTAGTTTAGCTGAGAATTCATCAATGCCACTTGAAGTCTTGCTCTTGAGCGAGGTAATGATCTCCTTTACTTCTTTTTCGTTTGTGGGTGACAGTGTTAATTTATGTTCGATTAGAGGTGCTTGGATGACCCTTGTTCTGTTTATGCGGACTTGTTGATCTGCGTTTCTCAACGTATGCTCTGCTATGGTAGAGAAGTAAGTGTTGAACTCCTGAGCAACTTGTTCAGGTTTGTCTATCTTCTCCCCTCTTATATTCAGTTGTATTTGTTTATCTTCCTTTTTTCCTCGTTTGTTTATTCTTTCTTGGTTTATGATGTCCCATATTGCCCTGGATTTGTTGTCAGCTTGGTTGATATGGTTGGATTGTCAACTGTTTCAGCTGAGTGTACATTGTCCCAGTTGTAGTGTCCTAATGCCATGTTAAGAGAGTAGATGGAGTTTGCATTTATTTTCCTTTTAAGCTGGTATTTTTGTGGATTATGGTTTGTCTTGGAGGATAGAGTACAGAGCTGGGCTTTGTGATCTGAGAGGCCTGTTTGGAATACTTTTACTTCCAGACTGTCGAGAGGTAAGTTGGTGCACACACAGTCAAGATGTTTCTGTGCGATGGGTAACTCTAGTGGCTGGAAGGGTGAGTCTTGTTAGGTCGTGGAGTAGAAGGGTCTCTTGGAGGCTGTCGTTTGGTTTGTTGGGCGTGAGGCTGTCTATATTAATGTCACCGAGAAGAATAATCTTGTTTTTGTGTGAGTTCAGCTCTTCTAGGAGGCTCGAGAGGATTTTCAGTGCATCTTCTATGTTTCCTTTTGGTGGTCTGTAGAGTCCAATTACAATGAAGTTTGTGTACATTGTTTGAAATGACGAGTAGCTAATTTCACAGAGGAGTTCTTGGCTATTATTTTGTATCGGAATGGTTTTTTCTTCTACATCGATGTTCTCTTTTGCAACCCTTCCATAATCATGGTGTGATCTACAGTAGCTTGTGACCAGTTTATAGCCAGGAATAGTGGTATTGTTCATGTTGTCTTCTGTGAGGCCATGCTCTGTTAGTACTAGTATGGTTGCAGGTACTTCATGAAGTTATTGGTTGAGATGATCCCTTTTGTTTTCTAGTTTTCTTATGTTTTGATGGAGCAGTGTTATGTTCTCGTCGGTTTGCTTTGACCCTAATTGAGCTGTGTGGTTTTTATAATTTTTTTTGTATGCTAATCCTTTGGTGTTCTGGTGTGAAAGATGTAAGTGTTTTACTGTGTGTCTTTCTTCAATTTTTTGTATTGACTGTTAATGTAATAACGGGTTTGAATCATGTCTTCTTTTAGTCTTGCTTTTTTCCTCTGGCGCTGGGATAAAAAATGTGATGATTGCCCATTGGGTGTCAGTGTAGATATTTTAGTGAGCAGTTTTTTGGACGGGGTTTGGCTGTTTCCCCCTGTTGGTTCTACTTTCCCATTGGTTGTTCTTGTCGGTGATTTAGTGGGCAGTTTTTTGGGCGGGGTTTGGCTGTTTCCCCCTGTCGGCCCTACTTGCCCATTGGTTGTCATTGTAGTGGGCAGTTTTTTTGGGCGGGGTTTGGCTGTTTCCCCCTGTTGGTTCTACTTTCCCATTGGTTGTCCTTGTCGGTGATTTAGTGGGCAGTTTTTTGGGCGGGGTTTGGCTGTTTCCCCCTGTCGGCCTTACTTGCCCATTGGTTGTCATTGTAGTGGGCAGTTTTTTGGGCGGGGTTTGGCTGTTTCCCCCCTGTCGGCCCTACTTGCCCATTGGTTGTCATTTTAGTGGTCAGTTTTTTGGGTGGGGTTTGGCTGTTTCCCCCTGTCGGCCCTACTTGCCCATTGGTTGTCATTGTCAGATCAAGGTCTTGTGCCATTGTAGTGTTGTTCAGTTTTTGTGACGGGGTTTGGCTGGCTCCCCCACTCTTCCCCGAAAGCTGTCCAGATGAAAGGTCAAATTGTGCTGTAGTAGGGTTATTCAGTTTTTGTGACGGGGTTTGGCTGGCTCCCCCACTCTTCTGTACATATTGATTGTTTGTTGTGCCGAGATCCTGTGTTGATTTATATGGAGTATGTGATATTTGGTTTTGTTTAGTTCCATAGTGGGAGTTATATTTTGTCATTTTTAGCGCTGCGCTATACACATTATTTTTGTGTACTGCACTAACACACTTTTTCTTTTCTTTAGTATACGGCTTAGTTTTATGGTTATGAGATTGTATAGTTGGTTTAGGCAAAGATGTATCAATGTTTTGATTTTGTTGTAGATGCTTAGCCAATGATTTAAGAATGAGCTCCATTTCATTTTGTTTTATTTTTATTTCAGTTAGTTCTTTTAGAATAGTTGAATTAGTGTTGTAGTACTTTACTTCTTCACTATGAGAAGTTTGAGTTCCCATATCTGAATAACTTTTCATTTTATCGGTTTGATTTGAGTGGAGTTGTTTATTCTGTTTGAGATGTTTAATTTCATTTTTTAGACTACGATTAAGTTGTTCTAGTTTAGATATAGTTTCTTCATTTTGTCTGTCATGTTCTTCAAAAGTAGCTGTGAGCTCATATCTTAGTTTTTTTTTCTTTCAATAATTGTTTTTCTGCTTCGTTTAGTTTTTCTACAAGATTGACATTTGATTCTGAGATAGTTTGTTTTTCTTTGAATAGTGTTTCAATTTGGTCATTTATGATGCTTTCATTAGTTAAGTTTTCTGTATTCTTCATTTTAATATGAGTTTAGAGTTGGTGAGGGTTAATTTGTGGAGATCTTCCTTTAGTGAAGCATTTTCTACTTGCAGTGTGTTACCAACTTCAGCAGCTAGTGTCAGTGAGGTTTCTAGGTCAGCATAGAGATTGAGGTAAATACATTTTTTTAAAGAATGAGATTTTTACTTGTTAATATTTGTGAGATATCAGACATATAGTCAAGGGTTAGTTGTGGATAACTTAATGTAGACTTTGTACAGCCAAAGCAGATGTCGTCATACAATTTATAGCGAAATGCTTATATGGACTGGTGGCCAGCTGGTTTAAGTGTCCCACAAGTTTGTGTAAGGTAGTGAGGCCAGTTATCTGTGTCACTATCACTACCTCTGTGCCATTGCTCCTCACCGTAGAAAGTGGGTCGGCCACACAATGGTCCAGACCACTTAACTGAGAAAGTCTCACTACCGTTATTTATTTTACTGTTTTAAGCCTGATTTGAAGATGGAACCTTTAGGTGTACTTCTTCAAACAGTAAATTTTTGTTAAGGAAAATATTTAACTTATTTTTTTAGATTTAATATTGTATTATCCTAACTTATAAATATTTTTTATTAAAGTATGTAAAATTTACTAAACTCGTAAATTCTATGTCCAATTAGGACTAATTCTACACATGAATTGATGACAAAATAAGTTACATAAGCTTCCTCTATAAAATTGTAAACAATCGCCCTTATTAAGAAATTAAAGTCTATATATTTTACACAATTGGTATTGAAATATAGATTTCAATAAATATATGTGCTAAATAATATTATAATAAATAATATCAAGTAGTCCAGTACTTGAGTGTTAAAACCGGACATTACGCTTAAATTCTTTAGGATAGCAATGATTCGACTGAAAATTTGTAGTGAAGCTTTTCTAACCCTTTTAATTCAAACGTGATATCAAACTGATAGGTGTTGTTATTTGTTATGGGTGAAAACCGCCCTTATTAATAAAAAATTTAAAATGGCAGTCTAAATCATATTATATTTTAAATCATGTTTTTATACTCAGAATATATTGTATTTCCTATTGAAGAACATAATTCAATTAAATATCATAGGTTTCAACCCCCCAAAACTACCTCTGCTGAGAAAAGTTAAAAAAAAGGCAGTTTATATGTTGAAAATATGTTGAATTAATGTTTGTATATTAAAAATGACAATTGTTTCTTGTTATATAACATAATTTTTGTACCTCATTATATTGGACAACTCCTAAAAACCACCCCTACTGAGAAAGATTTGTTCGCAAGAGACACGTATACACACACCGCTGGAGCAGATGCAGTTTGGAGGTCAAAGCCGCTTGGTCCTACCTCTTTTCATGAGGCTTTGCGCACAAAAATAACAATACCTTAGAAACAGTTCGGCACAGCATTAGAATAGCAAGGGCACAGCTTGGAATAGCAAGAAATATATCTAAAAATGTTTCTGGACATTATTCGGGCAACGTTTTTTTTTTTCAGTAATGAATAATTAAAACTTTAATTTCAATTAATTTATTAGTAATAAATAAATATGAATCTTTGTGCGCTTGATACGAGAATGAACTCATATACATGTAAAATAGCATGTTCATGTGTATTCATAATTGCAGAAAAATATCCTTGAATGAAGAAATGCAATTGGTTTCTCAACGATAACTCCTTTGATTTTTAGCCTTAGATCGTAAGCACTGTTTATTTCTAACTGTGCAAATGTTACTTAGACCGCATTTTTGGCACTTTTCAAGCCTTTTTTGTAAATATCATAAAAAATTCTAAATATGCTCCAAATGTAAATGTTATCATATCGTTTTTCTTCTCAAGAACTTTACTTTCACATACTACCATCAAAACTTACAAAAAGAATTAGTAAACAATTACTGTCATGAAAAGATTGAAAAGATTTTTTTAATTTTGTACGTAAATTATAACTTATAACCCTCCTTAGGAGCACTAAAAAAGGTTTGTAAATAATTCCAAGATAGCCTAATTGTTTATTATTTAATGCACTATAATAATAATAATATATTGTTGTTTTAGATAAACAACTAGGTTTGTTTATATAAAGCACAAAAATGAAAAAATTTGCAAAGTTATAGTATGGTCATTGTAGGTAATCAAATAGTACATATAAAAATTCAAAAAAATCATCATTGAATAGACAAGAAAAAGTTTTTTAGGGAAAAATACTCGTATAGTACCTTTAACCAAATGTTTATATTTTAAGCTTATTGGAGAAAATAAAAATGTTGAAACGAAAAATTTCTGTGAAACATTACAAAGCAATCTAAAAATAAGGGGTATATATAATTTTGCTACGTGTACTTTATTGGTACAATCTATTAGCTTCAAGACAATGTAAAATATATGAAAATATACAAAAAAGTATACAACTTATAACACCATAAGTCAGCGTGTGCAAATTGTGTAAACAGCACTTGGAAAATAGTGCATATTGTAAACATAAAAAAAATATTAAATAAATTTTGGGAATTTTTATAACATAATCACTTGGTAGAACACATATTTCTGAATATAAATATAAACATTTTATTACTGTATTGCCATAAATAAGGTTTTCATGCAATATAATAACATACTACATCGTATGAACAAGAATGACTAGATTCGCTATGGCATTGGCGAGATGTGCTTCTTCCAGAAAAGAGAAAACTTGTCATGTGACCATTGCCGACCTACTGCACGAAATTCGCTGGAAACGGCACCGACTAACTCAACAACTCTCTGCCTTTCTAGCTCATTTTTTATTGTTGATATCTCAATAAATAAATTATTAGATAAACTTTTATGAACAGCATAAGTCATGTTGCTCCTCTCTTTTGGGAAATCACAAAAACAAGGGTATTCAAATCATTTTTTGTAAAATAGCCAATACAGCTAAAATAATGCAATTTGTTTTGTTGGATAGAGTATTTAATTCTCTGGAGACTGATATTTGGTACACCTTATTTCATCTTCTGGTTATTTTTCAGTCATACAACAAACATCGACAATTTTACTCCCACCAGACCTCCGCTGGGCGGGAATTGAGCGGGAATTTCGAGTTGCAAGTTCTAAAATTTTATTTCCTATGTTTATAAAATTGCATAGCAAATTATTAAAAATCTGAAATGTATAGAACAGGACACTTTACGTCGATTTGTACCAACTTTGTAGTGATTGCTTGATTATAAACATATGTTTTATTGGTGATAAGTGAACAGCATAAATTATGTCGCTCCTCTCTCTTAGAAGGGACTAAGTAAACAACATAAATTATGTCGCTCCTCACGATCCAGGGTTACGGTATCCAATCAATCAAAAAGAATGTTGTAGGGAATTTTAAGAGTCATTATGCATGTGAATTAAATTTTTTTTAATTATTTAAAAAAACAAAAATTGAAGATAAAATGCTCCAATTCGTTGGGTTTTGCTTAAGGAAAATTTTTCACATCTCTATAAGTTTTCATGCTAGAAAAAAATTAAAACATTTTTGCCATTAAAAGAGCTACATTTTTATATTCTATTGTTTTCCACGTAACTTGTATAGTTTTCGAGTTGTTTTGAAAATAAAAAAACATGTTCAAATAAATTTAAAAATGTATGTATATGTAAATTGAACTTTTCTTTTTATAATGCATTGTAAATTGAAAACAGCTAATCTACTTTTATTATTATTTATGAACTATACTATTTTGATTTCTAATTAGTTTATCGTGACATTTGCATTTATTCAAATCTTTTCTTAACCAAAAGCACTAAGTGCTATATTGATACACCACATAACTTCCAATTCTCTAAATTGTTTGTTAATTTTGGTTTTATTTAGTGCAAAAGTGAACATTAGGTAAAAACCTTGAGTTTGTGTGATTACATGTATACAAATATACAATTACTGGACTAAATCATTTTAAAATGATAAAATATTGGTTCAATCACCCCTTACTCTAAGAAATTAAATATCATACAACACAGGTTTAATGTGATATACATACAATATGTATGATTGTATTTATTTTATTTTTTAGTTTGAAAATGTCTAAGGCAATTGAGTTAGAATGTTGAGTTGAAGTACATTATAACTCATGTTTTGATTGGATTAATTTTGGTAAACCACGTTTGTCGAGACCAGGTGAATTACAACAGACTTTCCTTTTATGAAATTAAGTTGTGACATGTCCCATCATATACCATGATAATTTATTTATTTAGTTTTCATTTAAAGTTAAATAATTTAAAATTCTCAGAATTTCTATTACTTACTTGATACTTGGTGTAATCACTCTGGAATCAATCATTCAAACAGAGAACATTTCCTCCTAACTGTAGTAGGCCGCTCCACATAGGTTCTCCTTCAAAACACTTTTAAAATTCTCTTATCTTGATTCCATGGTGATAGTAACCTACAATTTTTTTAATTACCTTAAGGCCTTTCATCTATAAGTTAGGCTATTTTAGACATCAAAAAATGTATTGGTAGGATTCCGATCATCAAAATACGGGTGAATTTAGGAGCGGAATAAGTGCGATGAGTGTAGACGGAATAAATGTTGTCATTGTTACTTGCTAAGGTTGGATATTAAGTAGTAAGGCCAGTCATTAATATCCCAAAAACAAAAGAAACTAATTTCAGCATAGAATCCAAACCACATAGTATTAGTCTTATTTTAGTCAAACTGACAAGCCTCATACTCGGTTCTCTCCCTTGCACAACAGTGAATCTGGGGAACCAACTGACAGAGACATGCAAGATTTCTCCAGTAGTGTCTACGTCAATATCATTCATTAAGCGGACGGCATGTTGGTGTTAGGAGGAGTAAGCATAGAGCCTATTACCTACCACTAAGTACACAAGGGACTATTTATTCAGAATGCGAATATCCAAAGTATACAATCAGAATATTATTTGTTGTAAATAAATTAATTGTTGATTGTAGTCCATTTAAACAAAACAGAGAGTTAAGAGACAAAAGCATTTTAAAAATTGACAAATTTTTTCATACGTTACTACAATGTGAAAAAGCATGCTGGTCGGAAAAAAAATGTTTATCGTGAGTGTACAAAGGATACTGCAAGACAACTATGATAGTCATAGCTCTGATATTATGCATGTGCCATGCCACCAGCAGCCAGACCGTGTTGTCGGCAGTATTCAGCAGAGATTCTCCTGTACATGCATCTGGATTTTGACTGACAACGTAATCCCTTCCCTTGTTTTCTTAACTTTAACTTTATAACTGAATTACATTGTATTAAATTTTGTACAGACTTCACTTTTTATATATTTAACTATTAATTATTGTCAATAACAATTTTTAAAATTGCCTATATATGTTTTGGCCTATGTATGTTAATTAAATGTTTGCATATTTGAACAACTAATTGTGTGTAAGCTGTTACTTTCCTATTTAACACAATTTACCTTATTTACATACATACATATTACAGTTTTATGTCAGCAAGCAAAAGTTTTCTTAAGAAATTGATTACAGTGTCGGTCTATAAATAATGAACACTTACCTCCACTATAAAGAGCTGGGGGTGTGCGTGACGTGAATTCTTCATTGTTAGGCCTCTAAACCAACCGGAAGCAAGCTTTTATTGGTGAGCTGTATTATCTGAAAATTTGATCATCTGAAATGGGCTTAACCTGATCAACTTCGAATAATCCACCCCCACCCCCCCACTTCCAGTGTAGCTGGGTTTCAACACTGTCAAATGTATAGGCTTTTGAATATATTATCCATAGGTTGGTCCAGACCAATAAATGCATTGATATTGTATTTTAGAGATTTGTCGTACATTTAGAGTAATTTAACAATGTAATATTATAAATGTTTAAATAATTTATTTCGGTAAACATATTTTAACATGATACCTGTATATCTGTTTCAGCAATAGGAAGGACGCTAATTCCACGGTATTTTAGAAGTATATTTGAAGGCGGTGTGACGGAATTGTATTATAACTTGAAACATCCAAAGGAATCGTTCCACAATACAAGTATTACTCTAGACTGTGATCAGTGCACCATGGTGACTCATCATGGCAAACCCATGTTTACCAAGGTACGACTTGTAGAAATATTACAAAATCTAATTATGTAACTGTACAATTAAGTTAAAAACATATTCAGTATGTCAGTTTGAGACTGAACAACTCAATTTTGCTTAATTTGAGGTCAACAGTATTTAAATTAAGAGGATAACTTAATAATTTTAATAAATTAAAGGAGAAAATAGCACTGTCCTACATTTTTTAGCTCTAGATCTACTTTCTTAAGCTGGCACCTAATTCTTATTCCTAATTTATATGAATGTACAAGCAATTTATACACCACCAAGTTCATGTATATGTATGCAAATTAGGTAGAATCTTTGAAAAGGGAATCTTTGTTAAGCCGTGAATAATGTTTTCCACGCAAATTAGTTAAATCATGTTAATTGTAAACATTTCTCAGTTACTTGTGAAGTGTGTACTTCTCTCTTGTCTTTGCTCATCTATTTTACTGTCATAACCCTCTTCCTTTCTTCTTTTGTTATTCATCTCTTTATGCTTTTCTTATCCATCGTATGATAGAAAGAAACGTGATGATATGCAACAATTACTAGTTTGTACTCCCTGCATTCCTTTCTAGTACTTCACTATGAAACAATTACTAGTTTGTACTCCCTGCATTCCTTTCTAGTACTTCACTATGCAACAATTACTAGTTTGTACTCCTTGCATTCCTTTCTAGTACTTCACTATGCAACAATTACTAGTTTGTACTCTGCATTCCTTTCTAGTACTTCACTATGCAACAATTACTAGTTTGTACTCCCTGCATTCCTTTCTAGTACTTCACTATGCAACTACTTGTTTAAAAGTGCTTTGCTAGGGGAGAAACATTTAAACAGTAATGTTTAGATTTTATACAAATTAATCTAGGGAACGCCTCTGCATGCTCTGCGTTCCAATTCTGTTGCTTGGCTCTTGTGGGGAGGCATGGACGCACTGCCTGTAGCCCATTTGTGGATCTTAGCTTGCGACCTCGCCTTGGAACTCTGCCTTAGCCCCTTTTTGGACCTTGGCCTCTGGCCTTGTGTGAGCTTGTCTACAACTCCATTTGAAGATCTCCGCCTGTGGCTTTATGGAGGAGCATGGTCTATGGCTTCACCAAGAAACTCTGCCTTGTGAGGAAGCTTGGCCTACAGCCTTACCAGAAAACTGATAGAGCACCATTAGTGGATCATGACCTTTGGTCTTGTGAGGGAGTTTGACCCTGTGAAAAGTGTTACATAATAATTATATCTCAAAACCAAATATATATTCATGTTCAAGGTAAACATTATGTCAATTGATAACAAAACGTTCTCAAAATAAGAATAAAATTCATTTTTAGAATTTTTGTAAAAAAGCAAGTGATTTTATTTTTAAGTAAAAAACTAATTTTGTGTAAGAAGACTTAATCTCCTTTATAATCTAACTCATACTTAACACTTTGAAAGTAAATTTTCATTTTCTTGAGACTAATATAGAAAGTGCATAATTCCAGTAACTTTCATAAACGAAATGTTAAGTGTATCTACTTGACTAATTGTTAAGAAACAAAGTGATCTGATTTTTATCCATACATTGCCAGCAAGTGTTCTTCATGTTACATGTCTGTATATGTAAGAATGTAAGAAAAGATTTAATATATTTTCACCAAGACCCAGTGATGCATTCTTGGGTTTCCTACAGCAACGGAAGTAATTGTTCCTTGTTTCTTTTAGGTTTTATTTATTTATATAAGCCTTTAAATATAAATGATATTTTCAAATAGTTAACATTTTCCCATAATTTGATGAGGAAGACTCCATTCAGAGAAACTTACAGTTACATAATTTTGTTCACCATTTTCCTTTTTTAAAGTTTTTTCCAGTATATGGATAGAAATTCAATTTAGTTGGCATTTGATAATCCGACAGTTACAGAACTGGTGGGGTATCAGATTATCACTGAATAAATTTAGAAAATCAAATTTACAATATTTTTAGGCACTACGTCTTGGACTACACACACATCAAGAATTCAAAATAATTAATTTATGCTTTAACCCTTTCCATCCCAAACATTTTTTTAAAAGTTGTTCCAAAAATTCATGGATTCTTTTAATCAAGTTTGTCACATTTTACTAACAAATTTATTAAAAATCTAATTATGAAGCAAATGTATTAGTTTGAGTTTTAATAGTTACTTAAAGAGATTACCTGTATTATAAAATCATGTCCGTTCTGTCTTTGGCACCCATGTCCTTATTGTATTTGATAACAGACTTAGGTTTTTGTTGTTGTTTTTCCACTGTTGGTGTAGTGTGTGATAACATAGTTGACTTGGCAAGAAGGGCAATAAGCCCATGCATGCAGTTGTCGTAAATGACTATTCCCACAAAGCCCAGCCCAGGTCTCAATTATGTGAAGTGTCATCGTTGGAATAATACTTCCTCCTTCACAGAAATTTATTTCCTTACTTCAGGAGACGGTTATACGTGTTCTAGAGCAATAAAAATTTGTTTGGTAAAATACATACATATGACGTTCCAGAACATCATTACTCTTTACATGCATTATTCCATACTCCTGAAAGGGTTAAAATTAAAAAAGTTGTGGCTTTTTAACTCTCAAAACGGAACTCGGCTGAAAATCAGCTGGTTAACATCGGTCAACTTAATCACTTATCAGAAAACACCTATGAAAGATAGCGATATAATTCAAAAGCCTTTGGAATTGGGAAAAGTTGCTGATTGCAGACATATGTTTGTTTTGTTTCCGAGACGAAAGGAACGATGGAAACGAATAATAATAAAATCGATTAATCCAGTTGGCACAATCGCTACACGTCATAATGTCAGCTGTGTTGCACCGTCGGATATAATCTTTTATTAAAGCACACCTATTTACAATATCGTCATGATTCAAATACATTTTGAAACGGAAATAGTTCTTGTTTACAATCATATGTGCTTTGTTTCTGAGCCAAAAGGAACTGCAGAAAAGAGTAATAAGCAAGTTGAGTTGGCAAAGTGAAAGATTATTCCATTTTGGTACATTTATAATGCTTGTAAGTGTATATTTACACTATTTTTACTTAAATTTGACACCAAAGAAAGCATTTTAAAAATATGTCCAGCTTAAAGATCATGTATTTCTGTAAATATTAGTACTAGTTATAACTTTCTAGTGATTTTATACAATTTTTTGCGATTTAAAAAATACTGTTACCATGGCAACACATTGTTGCATAAGTTGTTCTACGTAAGCTTATATTGGTATAATATTGTTAGAATGTTGGCTATCTTGGAATTTTGAATTTAGCTGTATTATTTTGTTTCCAAATGACCCACCAACCTTTTTTGTATTTACAAAAAATATTTTCACATATAAAAAGATATTATGTCACATAAAATATACATTTTATTGCTAAAATTGTAATATCATATTATTAAAAAGTAGCCTGGTTTATTTCAAGTAAAATAATATAAAAAACAAGTAGATATTACTATTTTTTATGAATTTTTTACAAACAATCTCATCACTTATGAAACAACAATTAACCTCAGCTGACAATCACAACTAACGAAAATCAACACAGCTGTTAACCCAAGGAATGTTAATTGCCTGAAATTGAGGCGATCGGTTCGTTAGTAAATGTTACCTTACCACCTCAATTTGAGGCGATGTTCGCACACTCGGTTACAGCCGCTTACAGTTGAAATAAAACGTCAAAGCTGTTTCAAATACATATCATTTGAAAGATCATGAACCAGTGTTTGTTTACGTGTCTTTGAATTTTCTCTACGAATTTCCTACGTGGCATAGTGGCTTGTTGATTTCGTTTGTTTACTTCGTCTCATGCACCATCTGTTCGTCTACCCGCTAGTCCCGTTCGCTATTGCCAAGCTGGTAGTTTTTTATGCTTGGTGTTGTGCTTTTATGCATTTTTTAGTGTTTTTTTTTTTGTAATAATAGGTGATCCGTGTTGTTCGTGTGACATTCGAGATATACTTGAACAATCTGATTGTTTTATTCGTTGCTAGGCAACATATTTATTTATTTATTATTTCTTATCTAATTTTGTGTAAATATTGGATAATATAATGATACTATACATTTTTTTCTGGACATAATTATTATTATGTATTATTTAACTAGTTTTTATCATTATTTATGATTATGGGTGATCCGTGACATTCGAGATATAGTACTTGAACAATCTGATTCTCATATTCGTTGCTAGGCAACACATTTAGACTAGTTATTACTTCTTGTCTGATTTCGTGTAAATATTGGCCAATACAATGATATATTTTTTTTTTTTCAGAACAAAATTATGCACAACTTGTATATCTCAGTTTTCTTCTAATATTATAATTTTACATGCATAAATGACCAATAGACATTTTATAACAATTGTTATAAATAACTTTATTTTTATAAAATGTATTAATTTTATTAATCTTTTCTCCATTATCAATATTTTAATGCATTTCTTTCTGATAAAAATAATGTAAATTTTATCCTTCTAATGCTATTAATAAATTTATAGTGAATTTTTAAAAAAAGCCTTACAAATCACTAAAATATGGCGACATGTGAGGTTATTAGCATAGTGGGTTAATGTAAAACAAAGGCTACAAAATAGTACAAGTTGTTGTGTTGTTATAAAACATTGTAAGAAATCAATGTTTTTTTTAATAGAAAATGTTATTCAGAACATTTATATATCATTAAAATATATATTTCAAGTTAATAAATATTTATAAAAATTATTTATAAACATCTGGTAAACCGGACACTGGGATCGAAAGGGTTAATATTTTTATAATGACAGATTTATTGCTGTAAATAATGATTAAGAAAGTTTATCTAGTACATAACCTACATACTACAATCTAAACTTGGAAAAAATCTGTGATAGTCTTCTGTTTCTTTTTACGCAAACTGTCTTAAGATGGCTTTTTCTTGGTTGTCTTTCAACATTAAAAGGTCAAGTTCACGTTCCTTGCACTAGTGTATCAAAGTTTTGGCAGCCGACAATGCTTTATTACAGCTGATCACGTATTCCATCTCCACAGCCTCCTTAATTATGTGGTCTTGTGTAGACGCCTTATGTTGTCTGTACCACACTGCATGTCAGTCTCCACTGAACATAGCTAGAAACTAACGGAAATACTTGGAGATACGTCAAGACATGAAACGTTTTTATTGCACACAGTACTGTGTCTAGAGTGGTAATGCAGATGGCATCACATTATCGATAATGTCGAACTGTTAAATGCTGGACTATCGCGAGTCAACTGTAAATATAAACTCTTAGTTCTGTAAATAAAATTAAAAATCTATTAGTGTTTGTTCTGTATGTTATTTGAGATATTTTTCTATTCTTTACGTTAGATGCATTTTTAATATATCAATGGCTACATCATTTTCAGACTCTTTTTTTATTTAAAATCATTTATTTTCAACTGAATTTTTACAAGATGCTAGATTTTCAACTGAAAATTTCATTATTCATAAAACCTAAAACCAAATGCAATATTATGCGTCCCAACTCACTAACAACAGCTTAGAATCACAACGTAACCTCAATCAATAACCATCAGCTGGTTATTTCCTGCCAAAAGATCAAGCACATGAAGCTCCTATAGGCGCCTGTCGCACTACGTAGTGGCTGCGGCGCTGCCGCCAATCGGCACCCACCGCTCTGACGTGTTAATGTTTTTATGAAAAACATTATTTTAGGCCAGATATAATTTAATCAAAGTTTCTAGATATTCAGATAATTTAAAAACAGAACCAAGAGTATAATCATAAATTTCAAAGTTATTCTTTTAGACAGTGTGAAATGTTTTTTGTTAAATTAAACTATAGGGTAAATTAGGAACATACATTTTGTTATATGTTTATAGAAGTGTCGGAGTATGTGTCTATAAATGTATGGGTCAGAAATAAGTCTATTTAATATCTTAAGAGATCCTGTAAAATTACAGAATTACAAGTTTACACAATCAAAAACTAACTTTTAGTTTTTTCAAGAAGTACGTTTATTGGATGTTTTTTATTCTCATTTATATATAATGATTATCGTATCAATTGAATATAATTGTTACAGAAACCTAATGGCATTATGACAAATGCTGAAATATTAGTAAAGAACTAACGATGAGTCTGAACACTACTTACTGAGATAATTGTCAGGAACTAGTGCTATTTTTAGTTAGAATTACTTGTTATAAACCTTGGATATGTTGTGAAGGTGTGCACGGAAGGCCGGCTCATCTTGGAGTTCACCTTTGATGATTTGATGAGGATCAAATCATGGCACTTGGCAGTAAGGACGCATCGAGAGCTGGTGCCCCGCTCAGTGGTTGGCCTCCACTCGCAGCAGGACCCGGCCATGCTGGACCAACTCACTAAGAACATCACTCGTCAAGGCATCACAAATTCCACTCTAAACTACCTCAGGGTAAAGTTTAAACAACAATTTAAATCTATCTAAAGCAAATTTTAAACACAGGAATAGTAGCAAAACTAAATTATTAGGATTCATTTTTTTTTCATGAGGGAGAAAGATAACTATGAAAGAATTAGCGAGGAGAGGTATAGGTACAAAAAGTGCTGCATGTGTGAATGCCATCAGTAACATTGATAAGAGCACAGCAGACTTAACATTGTTTACTGCATAAGATATTTTGTCTGTGGGAAAGGATGGGCCAAGGCATGATCACGCTTGCGGCTGCAAGTAATTTTAACTCTGTTAGCATTTGTTTTATAAATTAATGTGTACATGCCTGTCATATAAATTTAAACTTAAATTTAAATAGTAAGTTAAATTCTTTTAGTTATAGTTACAGAAGATAAAATTCTTTTGAAGTTTTCCTATCAATGCTCTGTAGTTCTAAATATACGGGTTTCACAAAAATGCTTAACACGCTCCTCAGGACCAGATTATACAAGTGGAAATAAGTCCAAAATGATCACTTAGATTTGTTTGAATTTGGCCTTGTTCCTCATAATCCAACATTTTGTTATTTTATAAAAACTAATGTTTCATAAAGTGTTTGAGATATTTTTATAATTTTTAAAATCAGCATTTACAAATTTTAAAGTCAAATATTACTAAAACTACTAACATTCAGAAAACGTAACAAGAGCCCCAAATTTTGTAACTTTTAAATAGAAATCTAATAATATCTTGACCATGAAAATCTATATGGCTGTTTTAATTTTTACATGTTCAACAAATATTAGTTTATTAAGAAATAAGAACCTTTTACCAGAGTGGATAGCTATGGAAACTTTTACTACTAAAGTAAGTGTTCGTCATATCTATTCACACAACACATTGATCAAGTCATCATATCATAGACACTGCCTTACCCTCTCTAACATTCCAGCATCCTTCTTTAAAACAATTCTCTTTAGAAATATACTATCTGTACACGCCCGCTTCACCGGTCATAATATTGACTTTAAAGATTTGCAATCAAGATATAATTAAAAGTCCTAACAGATTCAAGAACATTAAAAAATTACATAAGTTAAATACAACTAAATACTTTGTTTAAAAAAAAAAAATTAACTAAGCTAACATCAAATTTATAACACCTCATGTTATGAATAATTTACTAATGCACTCAATTATTGTTAATTTTAAAAGTTTATCCAACCACAAGTTTTATCAACTTGTTTTTATTTAACAACTGTTAATCAAATAAATCAATCATTTAATATAGCTCCATAAGAATACCATGGGAATTTTTAAGGACGGAGTCCTGAGTTCGGAGAGGAAAATCCTTTCTTAATAATAATAATAATAATAATGGCTTTAGTGTACAAAAGTGTTTTATATAATTGGCGAACTTAAGACTAATAACCTAACCTTACACATACAGAGGTGATTGAGTAAGGTTAATATACTACTCTACGTGAATGGGTGGGTGGGTGGGTCAATACTTTTGTATGTGTATGGGTGAGTGGGCGGGTATCTTTTGATTGCTTACACTAGCAAAAATTTTGCATCTAAACGTTTCTTTCAATGGAGAATCCAAAGGGCTTCATCTTAATTTCTGACTGATTTTCAGTAATACTTTCTTCGTTACTGGGAATGAGAGTTATGTTTTTTTGTATGACTTTTTATGATTGTATATAAGCCTGGAAAGGTTTAGGTGATATGATGAAATTTGCCTTGCCTCCTAGACTACCACACATACATTACCCACTAAATCTCTCCATCTTCTTCTGTCCATCCACCATTCCTCTCTTTATACCACATCCCAGTACTCTTCCACTTCTTTCTTAAGATCTTGTAACCACTTTTTCCTTGGTATTCCTCGTGGTCTCTTCCTGTTCAAAATCTTTTTTTCCATTTTTCTCATCCATTCTTTCCTCATCCATTCTTCTCAGATGTCCAAACCACCTCAGTTTAACCTTCCCCAACCGTTCCCTCAAACTCTCCTCGACCAGTCTTTCTCTTATTTATCCATTTCTCACTTGATCACGTCTTTTCTTTCCTTTCACTGCTTTCAAGAATTATTTCATTTCTCCTGCTGGGATCCTACTCCAAGACACCCAATTGAAAAATTGTATTGAGTTTAAATACACGATGTTGGTGGCCACTTCGACTTATTTCTGAATTGCTCATCAAAGTGTGCCGTTACATCATTGCTGATGTGAGAGGGAGCACCCATCGTGCATAAATCACATCTGATGTCTGGTATGTAGAAGTGTATCTTCCAGGATATTCATTAGGTTGTGTTAAAGGAATTGAATGTAGCTAACTCCATTCAGTCTAGGTGGTAAAAATACTGAAATACTGGACCAAATAAACTATCTCCACCCATACCTGTCCAAACATTCAATTAAAAAAAACCCATGGTTCCAACATTGTAAGGTTTTTGCTGAATCATTTTGAGGGAAGCACACAAGTTCTGCGTGCCAACGATCTGTCTGCTTTTTTTCATTTGAATAGCAAATTTATATATTGCTACTGTTTGTATTTTAACTATCCTATTCGGATGAGATTAAAATCAAGGTAGCTTATTTATTCAGTTGTCAAAATCAGGTAGGTTTGTGTTACTATATGTATAATATAAGAGTATAAAAATGCATATGTGCACGTTCAGTTCCCGATCCCTTTATTGTGCCCTTTATATTCCCCCCTCCCTATTTATAGTAAGTTGTACTAGGCCCCATGTTTCTCCCATAATGTTACTTGTAATCTAACTACCAGTAGTCAGTCAGTGACCCGGCTGAGCAGTGAAGTGTAACAATAACCTTTCCTCCGTTTTTCAGCCATTATTAAGACAATAATACAATTTTAGACAATATATATAGAATATAAACACAACGCAATAAACTAAAATGAATATTTTAGTCCAATACACATAAAGGAATATAATAAATAAAGACGTAACAAACTTTAAAAGAGCTGCATGCCAAATAACATTTATATTCTGGTGAATCTCCAAAATAGATCGATTCAGAGTTAGTATTGGGAAACAAGTCTTATATATTGTGTATTAGTTGGCCAATGCCTTAACCTACATTTTAGAATTAGGTTATCAACTATATTGGAAAATCAACTCAGGTTAAGTGGAAGAAGAAACATTTTATGCCCACTCTACACAAGCCACAAAAACGTGACCGGTAAGTCGCTCAGTCACTTGAAAATGTTGGCCATTCTATACAAGCATGTTGAAACCGCGCCGTTATAGCACACATAATCGGCGTGTGAAACGCGACCCATTCTAGACTAGCGACAAAACCCCTCACATTTGCTATGGATTCTGTTCAAGTTGGCTGTATTAATTTTCTCCAATTAACATTATTAAGTTTGTTAACAAAAAACGTAAAAAACCCCCATTGGTGTTAATTGCCTCTGACTTTAGAGGTGTTTCATCTTAGTTTCGCAGAACATCAGATTAATCCTAAGACATATTTTCAGTACTATCGGATGTCTGTAGAGACATTTGACAAACTTTTGTGGTTAATCACTCCATTCATAGCAAAAACAGACACAATTATGATAGGAAGTATACAACCAGTAGAGAGACTTGTAGTAAATTTAACAATTTATTAACTAAAAGGTTTTTTTTACTCAGCCTTCGTTTGACCATAAAGTAGCCCGTGTGTAGTATTTTATTTTTATGGGTATTCCTAACATTTGTTAAAACAATATTTGTTAAACTTTTAACATCATAGAGAGGAGATTGACCCTTGATTTCATAAATAAATTGCTCAGTGTATAATCTCTTGTTTTCAAAGATACCAATCATAACAATGAACTGCAGTACTACTCGTGGACTGGTGAAGTACAAGTTGGCTCGGCCGGCTAGGCGCTTGTAAGTTGCTACATGTAGAATGATACGCTTGTGTAGTGTGCCCAATTTAAACTGTGTGGTTCTGTCGCTCGCAGGCAATCGATCGCGTGTTTGTGGCTCGTGTAGAATGGACCTAAGTCCCAACATCGCCTGATTAAATAAAGGCGTTTTTCATTTCATATTGTTACTATATCATAGTTTTAATTACAATTTAAGCTAATTATAAAAATACAGACAGCATCTAAGGGGTCATTCCTAAATTCCTCCTTTTGAGACCCTCCTCCTCTTCCACCCCCCCCCCCCCCCCCGTGTGGCACACTTGTAACGGTAATACTTAACCCCCCATCAAAAATTATATAACATTGACACCAATCTCCCTCTCATTTTTTCATGCGCTTTCATGCATATTTTTGTTTGTGATAAAGTCATTGTTTAGCCTTTCTTCTGTTTGTTTTCTAATGGGGCGGAGAGGAGAGAGAATATATCATTAACTTTTTAAAATCTTTTTAAAAATCTTGTATTTTGGGGAGTACCAATCAAAGTGTTTAAATGAATTCAAATAAATTGCTGAGGTTTAATAGTTATGTAACGCTATGTAGAATCTCACTATCCTCCTCTGTAATGGTGCATAACACTGCCGAAAACCTCCCTTCGGGCATTACATTATTTAGGAACGGCCCCTAAAATGCATAATTTAGATATCATTGACATTTGACAGTCATCATCCTCTCATGGACCACTTATACTTCAACTTCGGCATATGCAGAATTACTGCCATCCGAATCGGATTGCTGTAGTATTAATCTGGATAGTCACAAGTCCACTGTATATGGTAATGCAAGACTTTATTTTGAATTTTTTACATTTGGTTCGAAGACTGTTCTAGGTTATTTAGATTGTTGTCATATACAAAGAATAACTATATTATTTGTTGCCCAGCTACTTGGGGACAAAGTGTTTGGGGAGATTGTAGGTGATAGGTTCCATGCTCAGTTCTCTTAATACCGACATGGTGTCCGCTCAATGGTTGTCATCAACGTAGATACTACTAGAGAAGTCTGGAGTGTCCGTGTTGAATGGTAGTCAAGGTTCAGATTTTGTGTAGGGAAGAGAACTGAGTGTCAGACTTGTCAGTTAGCTGAAAATCAGACCAACACTACGTGGTTCGGATTCCACGTAAAGCTGTAGGTCCCATAGTTTCCCTGGCTATTGGGCTATTAATAAATAATCCTTTCTGAGCTAAGTCGAACTCAGATAGTAACAGTGACTACACTCGTTCATCTACACTCATTCACTCCTCATATTCGCCCATATCTCGACGATCGACGTCTTAGAGATGAATAATGAATAATAATAACAAATAATTGAGGTGGAATTTCACAGCCTACTGTATTTGGATAAAAAGTGCTTCTCTAACTAGGTGATGGCCAGCAGATAATTAAATTTTGCTTTGTGTTATTTTTGTTAGTTATGATTTGCAATTTTATTTTGAATTGAATTTACTCAGGGAATACTGATGACAGGCCCATTACTCTTAGATCATGTGTATTGTAACTCTTGTGGTGGGTCCAGGTTAAAACATGAAATTTACCATAACAACTATTTTTCATTTACTAAAATTTACTATAGAATTTTCCTGATATAATTAATTTGTTGGCAGCTATGTGTGATACTGGAACCAATGCAGGAACTGATGTCACGACACAAGGCCTATGCGTTACCGCCACGTGACTGTCTGAAGACTACCCTCTTCCAGAAGTGGCAGCGGATGATTGCCCCGCCGGGTAAGCCAGGTAGCTCACCCTCTCACAGTCCACTCACACGCACACCTACCACCAATCAATAAATGTTTTACTGCCATCACGTTTTTTTTAACACTGGATTTTCATACTATCAATGTAAATTAAAGAAATGTAATTCATATGCACAACATTATTTCATGGTCATCAAGCTAATAATACTATACTTATAACATTCCTGGTTCACAGTCCTAAAAGTATTGCCCCTTCAGTTAATTTGTATTATTCAAATTTGAAAGTAATGCTCATCAGTTAGGATTCTGTAATCAACTGAGATCTTCTTTATCACAGTGATATTTTATAATTGGGAATAGAACATTGTATACAATATTTTATTCTGAATCATAATAAATCATTTTATTTAATTATTAATTAAATCAATCTTAATATTTTTTGTATCCACCTGTGTTATAATTTGGGACTCATAATTATCATAGCTAAATTCATAACCTGCAAATAACTTAATAATTTAATGACAAGAATGAATAATTTTTAAAATAATTTAAAAAAAACTATTGAACAACAAAGTAGCAATAAAACTAATGTCAATAGAAGTTCTGTTAATAATTATAAATTAGTTGTGTACAGCTCCAATTAACGATAAATAAAAATTGTAAGATAGTAAAACATCCTTCTAAGCATTTATGTAGGCATTGTGGGCTTACTTATGGTCATATCTCGCTTAGTTTTCCGTCTGCCTGATTGTGTTTTTTACTAAAAAATCTGTATCTTTGAAGTCGATATAGTTATTAACTTAAAACACAAGTATAACAAAGGTCAATATATAACAAAAAATTGAAGTAATTATCACCTCCAGTTTCAATCACTGTTTTATAATCTTAACTATTCAAAAACCTTAAATTTTATAGTAAATACACTTAAGTATCAAAACATGGAAAAGTCCATTTATGAACATATTTGGTCTTTTATAAACATTTTAAGACCAAGTATTTCGTGCTACGATAAATAGTAATGTAGGAATTATTGTTTTCTTGAAAAATTCTCCATCACAAATGAAACATAATTAAGAACTGTGAAGACAACTACAATGTGCTGGTTATCCCATAGGTTGTCAAATAATAATCAACTGATTATGATTTTGACATGATCCACAGTCTATATTACCTTTATTAGTAGGTTAAATGTAAATACAAGAGTGTGCTCAGGAAAACTTTGATTTCTTCGCTCCACCACATTCTTCATAGCACCACAAACTTTGTCATAAAATGTTAATAAAACCCTTTTCTATGTTTTATTACTTTAGTGTATTTACTCTAAAATTTAAGGGCTTTAGTTATTAAAATTATAAAAGTTTGTATGGCCGCCATTTTCAAACAGGGAGTGAAGTATTTCAAATTTCTATTAAATATTGATCATTGTTATACTATCAGGTTTGTAAGTTTTGCGTTAATATCTTATCGACTTCCAAGATACATGCTTTTTTTTAAAAACCCAAACAGACAGACAGACGGATAACTAAGCAAGATAGGATTATACTTTATTCGAAATTTCTTGTATATTTTAACTTGAAAAATCTCCTTGTGAAGTTTGATCCTGCAATTACTGGAAACCCTACTAACACTGTTCCCATAAAAGTTTTGATAAAATGAGTTTGTGTCAAAAATAGGTTATGATTTTGTTGGTTACGTTGTTTGTTCTGGTTTAACAGTACAAAGTGTATACAGTTGTAATAGTAAATATATAGTGTTTAATCTAGTTAATTGTATGATTATTGAAAACAATGGAACAAGATAATGGTACTAGGAGAGTGAAATTTACAGGATTATACAAACACTTGAGTAAACCAGTGTGGATAGTGGATAAAGTGAGGTGTATTGTTAAGTATTCACAATCACACTCTCACCCTCGCAGCAGCATGCATACCCCGTCACTCGCTGCGCTCATGACACCTCGGCATGTGACTTGTAACAACAAACTGTATTAAATTAAAACCATAATATATATATATATATATATATATATATATAATTTGTTTTAAAGTAGGACAATCACCTCAATTAAGTTGCAACCTATTTATATTTTTAGAAATACATGCAATTGCTTTTTTATATTTATAGATCAAACAAAACTTCTTCTGAATCAGTCCAGCTGACATTAAAAAAGATCTCTTACATTCTCCATTACAAATTTTTTCCCCAACTAAACTTTGTTGCAGAAGTTGAACACTTGATAGCGCATGTTAGTCATACCTGTGATGGAACGTTTCCCCTACGCAGCTGAAACCCATATATGCTAAATATAACATACAAGTTGCAATTCGTCTGGCACAATTACAGTACAATTTAGATCAGTAGTGTTTGAATTTACCAACTGTAGTATGTCAAACAAAACCTTAGATATCACTGCTGCCAGCGAAATATAGTTAGCTCACTGTCATTGCCACCACCATCCATTTATTTATTTTGGCAATTGCTACAATATAGCATCATGCCAATTACATTATTGCATAAATATAAAAACTCAATATGAAACATACAAAGCAGTGACCAATCACAGATTGTACAAACAGTTGAATTACATGCCCACTCATCTGGTTGCCAAAACAGCTTGTTGATCCTTATTTACGAGAAAATGGAACTGTGGAGGGTGTGCGTGTTTGTGTATGTGGGATTAAAAAGAAAGAAAATAGGAGTCTCAGTCCATAAATCTCAGCCTAATCTTATGTTCTAAAATGTGATTCGTATAAGCTTAAAACCTTATCTAAATTTTAAGTATGATAAGCTTAAAACATATTCCAAACATAAACTTGTGCAGATTAAAATATTTTTCACTTGTGGAAAGACTTATAAAAAAAATTAAATTTCATGGTTTTCTTTGTGTTTATAGAATCACAACGGCCAGCCAACAAACGGCGGAAAAGGAAAGGATCTCAAAGTGGTGGAGCAGCAAACAATGTGCCACCCGCACCGAATAAAAAGAGGTCTCCAGGCCCTAACTTCTCTCTAGCCTCTCAGGTAAAAGATATTTTCACTTAGTTTTAGATCTAAGAAGTGTTCAAACTACTTTTTTAACTTCAAATGCATATATCTGGAAAATTGAAATTTTTTTAACTGAATTAAAGAATTATAAAACATTTCTCTATTAAGGACAAAACGAACAACACCTCAATTAAGAAATTTTAATGATAAAATCAATTTAATTCTACTTAACCACATACCTACCTATTCCAATGAATTCAGCTGTTTACATACAGTGATTTAAACAGCAAATAGCTAAAAAAGAAATGCCAATATTCTTTTACTATATTTTACACCAGTTGCTAAAAGAAAAAAAACATGATATGTGTTTTCCTTTTGAGTCTTTTGACAGAAGAACTATTGATGTCTTCCCAAATTATTGTTACTATGTACAGTCCATCACTTACCACCTATCTCTGTTCAAAAGTAAATATTTATGTGATTTCGAGCATTGTTATCAAACGAGCTCAAGCTCCGAATTGTTGAAACCACAGATCATGTTTAATCTGCAATGGAACATCTTATAATTTGGAGAGAGCATCTCATGAGATTGATCATATAAAGGAATTGTCAGTTTGGAAATGTATGGTCTTATTAGAAAATCGCCAATTATAAATGCCCAATCATTCACTGGATTTTTGTTCTGGATAATCACTAGTGAAAGTAGCATAAGGATTGTCTGTAGCTTATTTATTTATTTATATTTTTATTTATTTATTCATAAGACGCTGATCATTAAGATATGGGCAAATATGGATTTCGAATGAGTGTAGATGAGCGAATGTAGTCATTGTTACAAACTAAGGCCGACTATTACTTAGAAAGTGTCATTAATTAATAGCCCAATGACAAATGAACAGCCGGTGGTTATCAGCTGATCCTTTTCAAAATGTGTTATGACTCTGATTGGGATCGAACTGAGAACCTTTAGCTTATGAAGCTGGGATTGAACCAACTACCCTACCGACCAATTGCTACCCATCTTAAAGATGGGATGTCCAAAGGAAGATTAAGCCATTGGCCTACCTATTATTTCGGTACTACTTGGGACTAAACAATTCTATTTAACAAGCATCTTCATTCCATTCAAACTCACAAGCAGAAACTGAACACAACACGAACTTTGTTATTGTTTTCGTCAGCGGAGAAATAAACGAGGTATGGTTAATCTACCTCTGACTACAAGAGTCAAATACGAATACATTACTGCTAATATAAATACTACATTGCTTTCATAGAATGCCTAGTTATATCATTTGTGTACTCTAATCAAACTAGTTAATATAACTGATTGATGCCTAGTTTTACTGTATATTTTATTTTTATTGCAAAGTACAACATTTGACTAACAATTCGTTCCCATTTGATTACAGTAACTTCAATACCAAATTCATTACAACAATAACAAAATGTTCTGTCACCATCACGGAACTGTTCCGTGATGGCCTAAATGGGCCATGTGAAGTCATCACGGAATAGTTCTGTGAAAGTAGGCCAATGTGTTAAAGATCCTCTCTCGAGCAATGTGTTCAGAAAATTGTATTATCAAAATGGTTTAACAGGACCCTCAGTTGAATGAAAACTATTTACTAGATCCAATCTTTTCCATTATATTCTTTGTATCTGTCTGTTTCATCTTATTATTTGTTGACAGCTGATAAATGATACAATTGTTATTTGTTATATCGAGGTCCTTTAATATTAAATTAATAAGTCTTTATTTTAAGCCGAATTATTCTTTTTATTTTTCAATTAAAAAGAAATAGTAAAGCCGCTTAGAATATAAAGTAGGGATGTGCGAGTAGCTCGAAATTCGAGTTTTAAAAAAAATCAAACGGCTCAAAATTAAAAAAAACTCGAAAAAATTAAGTCGAGTTTTGCCATATCTTTGAGGTAGAACATTATAATCAAGACAACAGTCCCATTTGTATTTGATAGATTATAAATATAAGCATTTTATATAGGTGACTGTATTTAAAATATGATCATAATATTGTATTCGTAACCGGATATGTTCTCGCGATGTATTCAGGTTCGTGATTCACGCACAGAAGTCTCGATCGTATGGCCATGGTGATTATGGAGAAAAGTATTCCTGTTATTTATAAAGAAGGCACGACCAAATAAGCTGTTCCAAATAGCTGTCACTAGTTAATCATACAAAACGTGATAACTGATTTAATCAGTTATTGAACTGTTTCAAAACTTTGTTACATAAGTTTTACCAACATTTGAAACTAACACTTGCATTTATTTCAGGTCCATCCTGTAAATGTTTATGACTTTTCTAAGACAGACAATTCCAAACAGATTTAATTAAATCACGTTCAATCTGTAACAGAATCTACGCATGGAACGTTTGAATAACTATTGAAATTGGAAAGCTATAATAATTTGAGATAGAATGGCAGGAACAGTTTCGTTCCAGCACTGTTATTAATAAAATAGTGAAATAACAATTAACGTAGCTACTACCAGTACATGGCCAACTCCATGAGTCCCAATATAAAAAGCCGTAGATTCAATTTGTTATCCATTTGTTTTGAGTTTTTGTTGACGTTTACGCTAGAGATGGGAATTACAGTTACTCTTTCAATAACCTGTAACGCAATTCTATTATGTTCTGGTGACATGTTATAATAACTGTTATTTTTGTTACCTGTTACTCTCGACACGTTACATTCCAGACAGTTATTCTGTTTCTGTTATGGCCTGACGTTACTTAACGGCTCAAAGCCTCGTTATGGCTGGTCTAGATAATGTTCCAAGTTACCAAAGGTTATGAAGTTGAAGTAATGCCATATGTTATGTTACGATAATGAGTTACGGTCGTTGCGGCTTTGCTTGACAATACAGAGTTACCGCTCAAAGTTTGTTCTGATATCGATAATTTAACTGTAACATGCAATAGTCTTAAGTTTCCTTCTTAGTTAGTGATGGGATTACCTGTTCTTTAAAGTGAACAGTGATAACCGTACCTGCTCATTTGTAAGCCCTGTGATTTCAAACAGTGATTCTGCTCTTTTCGCTCCAACCGTGATTTGAACGTCAAATCACTTGGATCTACGGCCTACTATACCAATCGGGATGCTTTGAGGTGATGCAAACTTTATTAATTATTAAGCGAACTAAATAAATAGTGTTAGTGTGTTGCTTACTTAATTTCAGTGTTTTCATTATTGAAAATTAAATACTAACTCATTATTCAAATTGAGGGTTAAATACTCGACTCGAAAAAAGCTCGAACTCGAATTTATGTCTAAAACTCGACATGGTGAATTGGAGCTTTGTCAGTGACAGGTTTTTTTTAGTTGGTTGGATTATTTATTAATATATCTATAATTTGTTTAGATTTAATATTTCTCATATGTAAATGTAGTTCAATAGACTCTGGGATTACAAGTTATTACTGTATGTAGTTAATAAAAGAGACAAAATAACCACATGTGCGCAGAAAAACTTACTGCGTGTGTCAAAAAGTACCAGATAGTAGTGGTACATGCGATACCACAAAACACTAGAGATTGATACTAGGATATTGACTGTCACATCAATTTGTGTGAATTGATTGAATCAATTGTGTGAACTGCGTTTTACAATCTGGAGCACTAAAGTCAAAATGTTGTTGATCCAAAATAATGCAATATCCACTATACTCTGATTTGTCTTGAATTCTTTGTAATAATTCAGTAATTTTAGGTTGATAAGTTCGCTCTTAGTGTTTTTTCTAACTTGAAATTCCCAGCCCATTTCCAATATAATTTATGTGAAACTAATGGTTGTTCTTTAGAATGTTTTTTTATTAAGATGTTAATTATTGTGATATGTGTCAGGATGTTATGGTGGTGGGGGAGCCGTCTCTGATGGGTGGTGAGTTTGGAGACGAGGACGAAAGACTGATAACAAGGCTAGAGAACACCCAGTACGATGCAGCCAACAGTCTGGATCACGACGCACACAGCTTCACGGAGACGGGGCCGAACTCGTGGGGGGGTGGCGGACCTGAGCGGGGGCCTCCGCAGCAAAACACTCCCTCTAGCCAGGACTCGGATAAAAAGTCCCCGGCAGTCAGCCAGTGATATAAGCCCTTACAATAAACTCCTCTGTGAAATTGATCAGTATTGTTTGGACTGCACTTGTGGAGCAGCTGAACACATTTTATATATTTATTTTCTAGACCTACTGACTGTGAACAGTGCAGCGTAGCCAAGTTCCTGCCTTTACCAAAGTTCTGCGAGTGACAGGAGCCGTGTTGTGATTCTGGTCCATGTGGCTGGAGGAAATTAAGTTGTGGGTAACTCATATTACCATCAGTGGTATTGTGCATTTGTAAAAATCAACTTAAAATAAATATATTTTAAAGGCTGTTTACTAAGACTGTGAATAATGCAAGATGTACATGTACATGGGGTCTACTGAAACAAATTAAAGAAGGATATTAGCTAATCACACATTTCCTTAATTCTATTGCTGCTCTGATCATAAGAGACAGGATTTCTTCATTGTGTGAAGAAATGTTCAATATACGTGGCTTGTTTTTTTTATCTTAAACACAAATCATAGGCTGTCCTAAATAGTATTTGATAGTTGAAATTGGTTTATTAAAATTGTAATTGAGAAATAATTATTTGATTTTGGTCTATTTTAACAAATTTGAAACACAATACAACATTAATATTGCTTACCAAGAAAAGCGTTGACAAAAATCAAGGTTAGAATTTTATGAAATTACTATTAGATTTGTAAGTATGTTTTTCTTTTCTTTGTGAACTTGTCAAACAGAAAATAGAATATAAAGCTGATGAGTTGCACATCTATAATGCGCTAATGTTTTAAAATTAAATTCATGTTTTCTTATGCAAATTTATCACATGCCTTTGGCCACACGTCTAGGATTTAGTCCTTACACCTTCCGTAGGAAACAAAGGAACTTTTAAGTTCATATTAGATTTTGTAACTCATTATTGTTTAACCTTGAATTATACACCTATAAAATATCAATGATTTTTATTAAGTATTCCAAACAGATTATATTTCCTTAGAATTCCCTTAAAACTATTCTTCCTTTACCAAACTGGTTCGTCCAGTAACTTTTTTTCAGTGTTACCAATCAAAATAGATAAACTGTGAAATTAAAACTCTGTCCATGTGTAGTTGACAACACATTTAATGGAGGTCATGAACTTATAGGCTACACTTTGATAAGAAATTAAATATTATGTCAATAGTTACCATTTTAATGTCAGCTTGATAATCAGTGGCAGTATCTTGCCTACTTAGTTATGCTTACATAAGTGGCCAAAGGTAAATGCACAACTAAACATGAATGGAATATAATTATTATACATTAAATGTACATTCAGTCGTAAAATTCATGCCTGTCACAGATCTAGGAATAAACCTCGTAAGACAGAACTCTCCAAGTGGCAGTTACTTGAAAAGCATTATTTCACTTCCACTAAATGAATGTGCTTATTTTAATATTTATTATGATGTATATAATCTAGTCAACATTGACTACATCACGATAGAATTGCGAAAAGCGAATGTTAAGTTTGAATATATCTTGATACATTTTAGTAATATAGAAATTTATTTAGTGTTCTTGTACATCCGCATATATGTTTTAAATAATATATTTGATTAAATATTATTATGCAACAATGCAGTAAAACCTTGCATCCAAACTAATAGAGGAATTGTTATGTATTGGCTGAAGAAATTTATACAGTATAAAAGTAAAATAGCCTTGAAAATCTTAATCTGTTTAATGTTTTAACTCTTTCAGTGCCACAACCATTTGCGCATGAATTGCCAGCCCGTTATACCTATTTTTGTAGAGGTTAGGGGATTGTCATGGAGTTACTTTCTTTTCTTGTAATTACCCATAAAATGTTATATTTTTTTAAATCGCACTATTTTAAAAAAACATATAAATATTCAAACAAAATCTTATCTATAAATTATAGTATTTCTAATGAAAAAGTAAAGAAAGTAATTTATTATAAACAAACCAATGAATGAAGTTACTTTACCTTCTAACAACATATATGCAGGATAAACATTGCATTTGCCACTTACATGAGCACAATAACACATGCATACGGTTATCAAACAGTTTGTCATATGTTTATAACCGTTGCCAGAGGTAGATGGCTAAGAAATGCAAAAAATTACTAAATGATTCTTGAGATACGAAAATAATTGTGGTCTATTTAATCGGTTAAAACAACTACTTACAATATGAATAAAATACAGATTTTTAACTAGGTATAACCGGCAATTTATGCACATTTTATATCATGTACTATAGAGATGTTCTGGCACTCAAAGAGTTGATAAAAATAGTAGTTTTACATTTACTACTATAAAAAATATGGTTTATTTTTAAATAATCATGTCTGAAATTAAAAATGACTATATAAGTTTAAAATTGAAAAATCAATTTGTTCTATTACAAGATACAAAGCTGTATTGTAGTAAACATAATTTCCATACAGTTATTTTTGTTCAAAGTATTGTTATACTGTATGATCTTATCTTGTATCTTACACAACTGATTGTTCTTAGTATTTATGATTGAAAAAAATAGTGAAGTATAATTAGTAGAAAACATAAGCCCACTAAAGAGATTTTAAATTACTACAGCCAGTCAATTATTGATTTTGTTTATACTACACCTTTTTTGTGAAAATAGAGATTAAGCATTGCCTATTCATCTGATTTTCCTTAGAAGAAGTAGCCCAAATTTATCTTGCCCAGTGGCTTTTCTGCTAAGCTGATTTCCATTTGCAAGATTTTACTGTGTGTATTCCTAAAATCTTGGTAAAATTTATATTCTTTTTGATATCTAAAATGTTATCAAACCAAAATTATGTTATACGTTGAGTCATATTTCCTTACAATTTAAAAAAACGAACGTTTAATGTTACTTTGTTTTTAAAATTATTATATGTACATCATAATATGAAAAGGATCCTTATGACAAATAGTACATGTTGATTCATAGTTGAAAGTGCATAAATAGTTAAAGTTGGAATCACTAATAAATAACCTACAAACAAATTGATACATTTGCAGCACCACTTGGAGGGTTTATTTTTTCAGAGTCTAATGTGTTATTGATGTCCATAAAATTTATTCTTATTAATGTATCAAAGGGTAAAATAGTTTTACTTTCATAACAGAAATGTTTTTCTTTAAACAGTTATTGTACATCTGCTTTGAAGATTTGTGTTTTGTCAATAAATTATAATTACTCTGAGAGAGAGGGGGATTAGGACTGGCCCTGGACAATATTATAAGTTGAGCGTTGATAAATTCAATTAAAAAATAATGAATTAAATTGAAGCCAATATAAACTCAATAATTAAGCAAAAGTTCATTAGAATTGGGAGTTGAAGGAAAGCAATGTTCATGTTCAATAAATTAGAGATTGTTATATAGAATAATGGTTATGACATTTCTGAAAGAAAAATATTTAAGAATTAGTATATTTTTGCTAAAATTTAATATTTTGGAATAACACGTCAGTGATACTTGGAAATTTAATTTTTACTAAAGGGATAGTTAAATTACTCAATACAAGGACTTCGATTTTAGTTCATTTAAAAATTTTCAAGCTGTTGAACCATAAAAAGAGCGGTACATTTTGTTTCAAATTTATTTGGCCTGCAGGTAGACCTTTAACTGTGTCAGCTGATCTCTTATAATCAGTTTGCTACATTTTTATTTCCTTCAAACACAAGATGTTAACCATTGATTGATACATCACCTTTTATTCCTCATGTAAGGCAGATTGTTTATAAATTTTATTTGTAAATGTTAATAAAGAGACACTGTAGGTAGATGTAATAGAGATTTCTATATTATGTACATTATTATTATTGTTAAAGTAATAGAATTTTATGTTTCAGTGGTGAATAAAAGTAATGATGTTATATTTCTTGTAAAAAAGTAACCATTTTCAAGAGGTAATCTGTAAAAAATATGGTTATGTTATTTAACTAAAATTGTGTCTTTACCTCTATAATAGATTTTGCTTTTTTATATAGATGTTTAGTTTCCGTTTCCAGACAAATGATTGTTGTCTGTCTGAATTTTTTTGTAATTTCACCCCTATTGGTTTGTTTACTGCCTTTTTTCTTTCCTACATTTTTATTTTACATTGTTTTGTCTGTATTTTAGATAAGTGCATAGTTAATTTGAAATATTTCAATCTAAAAACCTACTAGATATTAGTACCACATATTGCTTTTTTTTTATAGAAAAATCTATCCCTAAATTATACCAAAATTACCTCTAATTTGGAACAGTTGAAGTTGGTGAATAGACCCTAAGGAGTTTTGCCCATTCTCTCATGAGAAGGACTTATTGTAATGACTCCTCATATTCTCAATCTCCATAAATGTAGGAATGGATGCACCCTAAGGAGTTACAACGGGTGGATGAGTGGCACACAAGCAGTCGTCAACCATGATTTCTGTACATGCAGTTAATGGTTGGGCTCTTTTTTTCTTTCAAGTATCATAAACGTAGGATGGTTAGGTGGGCTTTAAATGATTTTTTCCTTATGAGCCCATAGTAGAATGAGTAGGCAGCCTAGAGTATATAACATTAAACCTCATTTTTTTACATTCCAAGGTTGTTAATTCCTGTTTCTATGCAATTATCACATTATAAACAATATGTTTTGTATCGATGTTATGATTTTAAAACCATATTAAATCAGGAAAATCCAGGATTAAATACTAAAATTCTTAATTTTTTTTAACTTAACAAGCTCAATAAAATATAAAAATGTCAACATCATACTGATTGATTTAAAGAAACACGTTTTTTAAAGTATTAAAAATTTATTGTGATAGGTTTTTTTATTATTATAAAATGAATTAAATAAAAGAAAAAAACTAGTTTTTTTAATATTATTGATATTTGAAGGGACAGAGGAACATTTTTATAGACAAATAAAAAGTAGGGAACTTTGCTACTGACAACCAAACTAGCAATTTAAATTAAAGGAACCTGCATTAACCATAAATACCTTCTAAATATACAATTATATAACTCATAAAACACTAACGCTAATAACTTTCCTCTTAATTGTGGTAGCATCATCATTGCTGGAATCAGATAGTACATTCTTATCGTTTTTAATAATGCTCAAGATAGCCATATTTGTTGGTACGACATTTAAAGTGATTTTATGTATAAATTTGGGTGTTGCATAGTATTATCCAACATAATGTAATAATTATGTACATAAAAATAGCAGCATTTCATTCAAGCATATTATATTTTGTCACTATAAACATAAAATATTGTAACAAAATCAGTAAGCAGTTTAAAATATCTTTACGATTAATTAAGGAATTTAATTTGTGTGTAATCTGAATGGGCACAAATAGAGATGTTATTGTAGCGTTGTGATGTTATACTTTCTAACATCACAATGCTTCATTTATTAATTTAAGGTTTAACTTGTATTAATTTGCTATGTACAATGAGTGAATAACCCTTTCATTGCCGAGACAGGAACGACAGGCTTATAACTTTGACTACAAGTCATTCAATGTCAGGAAAAAAATATTGCTTGTTTTTCTTCATTTTTTCAAAATGCAACATTATGATTTTGTCTCTGAACATACCCTTCATCGCAATAAGCGTAATGGTGCAGAGACTTGGTGACTTGCACTAGTGTTTTCACACTCTTTGGGTCTAAACTGTTGTTTTGGTATTGCATACTTGACGTATTTATCAAGTTTAAATCAAATCGCTTCATTCAGTTTTTCACTGAACTTTGAATAAAAAATGTATGCAAAGCCGTGTTTACAGAATACACGGTGTGTTTTTTGTCTCACACCCTGGATCTTCAATTTCATCTTGTGTTGCAAATATCCGGCACTGGACTGTCGAGCATGTTGGTGCTACCATAATTGTGATATGCCGAAATCGCCGGTGTTAACAACTGAATTAAAGGACATTTTATAAAATAATATTACTGAACCCTAACCAGGAATGTCAGGAACAAGAAAGGTCAAGTCAGTTTTAACGATACAACAAAGCCTAAAGTTACTTTACGCTGGTCCTGAAAGGTTTAATTTATTCATTCATTCATTTTAAAATTGTCTTATAATAAATCTATTTAAATTTTTTAATTGTTTAATGACATAATTTTTGGGTCTGTTGCCAGTCTGATTTAAAATTAACAAAACTAGTAATCCTGAGAACAATTTTGTTTACAATTTATTTAATACAAATATGAAGAGGTAGTTACAGTACTCATTTTATTTTATTATTTACTTTCACAGTATTTTATCATAAGTAAACAGTATAAAATACTTAAGCACAAAAGTTAAGCTCTTTTTAGTAATTCTTATTTACAGATTGTTATTTTAATTTGAGAAATTTTAATAGTTATTGTTGTATGTAGCCGTAGAGGTTTGGGTGCAGGACTTTGGTAAGGGCTTGTGTCTCATATCAGTCACAGAGACTGTGATGGTGTGTGTGTGTGTGTAATTGCGTGCGTGCGTCCGGATGCTTGGATATTGTACTTATCGTTGTCTTGTCGTGTTTTGCTACCATCTTTACTGGTACTTGCACAAAAACCTTACAGCAGACTGCATCTCTTTTACCCAACCTGTTGCATTTGTATATTCTCTTTTATTTATCGTAAAAATTATTAAAAACTGTTGGGATCGGGCAGTTTGTATAGTTTTAATTTTGGTATAAGTGATTTTTAGTGTAAGAGAGACCATGTAAATGGTAATAAATTGTATTTAACGAATTTTCTATGCAATAGAATAGTGATGGAAATTTGCTGTGGTGGGTGTGGACCTGCAACATTTTGTACATAGCAGAGTTACGGATCTTCTAAGGTGTACATTTAAGTCTTTTCTGTTGGGCCACGCTACCCCAGCACTCCTTGGACATGGCTCTTGCTTCTTTAATTAAGTTTTTTAGTGTTATAAAAAATGTATTTAGTTTGACAGTAAGTGTATCAGTTACAGGGCTGATCAGTTATCCAGATTCAGAATAATGTATTTTAAAAAAATAAATAAGGCCTTCTAACTTTGATACAAACATAATTCTTCACATACATTTTTGTTATATCTTAATGAGGCTTGTATATATTTTAATATAATCATTGACTATTTATTATTATTATATTTGGTAGGAATTAAGTTTTTAACATTAGCAATTCGCTAAAATAACCAGCTTTACAGTTTATGTAAAACATTTTATATAATTTATTTGCATAAGTTGATTCACGACCTTGAAAAAAAACCAGCATCTTAGACTGTTAAAGTAGCAAAGATACTGATAGTAAAAATATAATTCGGTATAGCGATTGATATTCATAAAGCAATTTTTAAAAATCGCTTTAGGTCTAATTTCAAATACATTGTTATGATTTTCAATGTTCACATTTAAGGTAGCAGATAAAATGCAAAGGTTCAACAATTTCAAACAACAAATTATTAATAAAAAGATTCTTTTAAATTGATTTGTTATTCTTTCAGAATTATTGATTTAGAAATATTTGCTTTGCTTTTCCTGAGCACACACAATGAAAATCTTCTTTCTTTTTAACTAACTTAAGGATTTTTGTAAAATGGTTGTCAAGGTATTATAATCTGTGCATTTTTCGACTCGCTACAGATTTGTTCAAAACTTCTGATTTAAGATTGCGTTTCTTAAAGTGTTTGGCACTTTGCATCTATGTGATCTCAACACAGTGGCTAGATATGCCATGTTGAGCGGGCACAGCCTATCTCAAACTTATCTATTACAAATAAGATAAGTTTGATACAGATATGAAATATTCTTTCATACTCTGAAGGCTGTTATTTGTGTCTGTACATATAATCTCCCTTTCAATATATTTTGATTTAAAAATTTGTCAATATGATTTTGCAATATAAAACTATTTGTACCGTGCATATGATCCTTTTTCTATCAGTTTCTACAGAACTGTTGTAAAAGACAGTTCGTCTACGATCAAAGTACCTCAGTTACCAAATTAGAAGGATTTTGAAAGTTAGTACATTTCGTAATCGATTTAGAAAAATGATGGTCTTTGGAAAAATGTAAGTTTTGTATTGTTTTCTACTGTTTGGTTGGATGACTGATCTTGTTAAAGCCCTAACTATACCCTTGCCGCGAGAGCCAGTCCTTGAGGTATTGTACATAACGGAGATGAGGTGTTGTAAGTGTTATTGTACAAGTACTGTGTATCTGTACAAAGAGACATTTTAATTCTTGAATCAAATTTTAATAATTGTGTCAAATTTCAATTTCAAATTTTATAAATAAAAATGTATAATTTTATTGACCAATATATTATTTTCTTGTATAACTCCTAGATTGAGATTAGCATTACATTTTATATGTAAGAAAGTTACTAAATGATTTTGCCTTTTCAATGAAGATTTGAAGGTCTAAGTTTGAACATACACTTAGTCCATTCCATAGTTCAGTGCTGTTTTAGGATTTTGTTTCTCAAGTCATTCATTGTACATTGATTTTTCTTGGAAGTAAACTATTAAGATCCCACTGATTTTAGTCCCTTGGTCTATCCTTTATCCTATTAATACTTGCACTGTTTTTGTCTCAATAACGTTGCCTGACAAGAGCAATGCTGATAAGTTTCTTTGTTTTTTCATGCAATGGATTTAAAAGAGTTTTTGTCATTGTAAATATGATAAAGGAATTGTTTAAAGGTTTTGTAGACTCATTATACCTTTGGGAAGAAAGAGACTTAGAACATAGTTTTAAAAAAGAGAGAGAAAACAATTAAACACACTTGATGAATAAATCTGGTTAAATGGTTGATTGGTTAATAGCTATTTATATTTCAATTGACATTAAAATGAGACCTAAATTAAAATTTGAAAAATTAATGAAATTATTAACTGAAATAGTTTTAGCTAAAATTTACATATTTATGTGTTTTTACACACAGCTTCTTTACAGCACAACATTTTACTGTGATTTCTTCTTACAGCTGTGAATTCACTCAACAGCTGGTGCTAGTTAGTTCTGCCAGTGAAGTCATATGTTGACGAAATATCTGTTACAGTGAGTTGTTTGTTTATATTTGAGTTTTTTTTTCTTTTATTGTTTGTTTTGGACATTGTTCGATATAACAACGCTATTCACAATTTGTGTGCACGGTATAATGTGTGCACTAGACTCTGCAAATCATGTTGTTGGTTTTTTGTGGGTGGTTAGTCTATAATCATAATCTTCCATGAAGCCAGCAATACAGTCTGGTTTTTACCTGCATCTCTACTTGCACAACTCTGTGTGGATCCACATTAAATGCTGAGAAAAATGATAGTTGATACCAAAATGTTTGTATAGAACAAAATAATTTTATTACATGTATTCTTGAATTTTTGAACTTTATATACTAGCTGTAGCTCTATATATTTTCGTTAACATGTAAGTTAGTAGCAGTTAACTTTCAGTACAACACATTAATTAGCAAATGACAAACTAAATGCATACATATCTCCTTGTAGTGAGTACATTTATATTGCCTCATTTGTAAAAATTGTTTAAAATGTTTTACAATTGGCATCAAAGTAATATAATTCCAAAATAAATGTTATAAATGTGTTCCAGCTTAGTAAGTTGTAGTACATAAATTTAATAACATAGTAAATGCCACTGTACATGTATGGGCGGGCAGGTGTGTCAATGCCACTGTACGTGTATGGGCAGGCGGGTGGGTGGGTCAACCCCACTGTTTGTGTATGGGTGGGTGGGTCAATACCACTGTCTTGTATGGGTGGGCGGGTGGGTCAATACTACTGTACGTCTGTGAGTGGGCGAGTGGGTCAATACCACTGTACGTTAATGGGTGGGCGGGTGGGTCAATACCACTGTACGTTAATGGGTGAGCGAGTGGGATGTTTGAAGTCAGGAAGAAAATTAACATCCACCCGCCCACCCATACACGTACGGTGGTATTGACCCACCCACCCATACACGTACGATAATTATGGCCCACCCTCCCACCCATACACGTACGGTGGTATTGAAGCGAATTTACATACCATACCTACATCATTTTTGCAAAGCTAAATTTTGAGTAGACAATTTATTGTTTTGTAATCAACAAATGCATACTTGCTAGTCTGAACGCGGGGCTTTTTTACAAGCAGAAGGTTACTAAAGATATGGAAAGCCGACCCAATATACATCATAGTAGCAAGGCTAAATTTGACTGTTTTGGTTACTATTTCATGACCTTTTTAAGCTGCCAGACCAATATGGGAGCACCGGTGGACTTTGAACCTGAGTAGGAGATTGCGCAGGTTCGAATTATGGTCTTGACTTGAAGCTTTTATCAGTAATATTCACCTTGTACTGTACTGGTTCTCCCCTTTACTCTGTCTGAATAAGTTCCCCGCACAGATGAACATTATATAGATAATGGGCATAGAGGATCTGCTTCTCCTTTGAAAAATAAAAAATATCTGATGGTCTGAAAATCCTGTCAGACATGACCAAGGTAAGGCCATGAGTATCAGTGAAAGTGCAATCACTACATTCTCATGACTGCGATAGGTGGTCAACGTTGCCAATAGTGGATAGGGATAGTTATTCAATTTTTAGGTAATTATACCATTATTATTTATAAAAATTATGTATGATTTCATGTTTTTACTTACAGCCTATAAAAATAAAAACAGGTTTACCATGTTCATTACTTTCATAATTGCATATAAACAAGTAATTTTTGTATTATTTATAAAAGTAAACCATTATATTTTAGCAGGTGGGACTAGGCTATGCAGAACACAGTTTTGTACCAACATCCAAAATGGCAATAAAAAGAAACATAATTTAAGGAAACATGGCATATCGTTTTTTTCAGGATGATATGATGATTATAACAGTGCAAAGTTATTACATCGTCACTATACAAAAATAATTTATGTGAAAACATCATTAGTTTTTTTTTTTTTTTAATTGGAGCTTTCGAATCAAAACTTTGCATTTTATAGCATGAACTACATCAAGTTTATTACCCTTTTTTCAGGCTACAGGAATTTACATTCTGAAGTCATACTTTTATAGATACATGCAACTTTTGAGTATAAATTTGGTTTCTACCTATTATCGTGCACTTTGAAGTTATTTTCTTATTGAAAGATGTTAACGTTCACAAAATATAATGAGAGCCTCAATTTCATTTCCTAAAAAATAGGCAATGTTAAAATCAATGAAGGAATCCAACCATAAGATTTCTTTATCATGTGTCTTATGGTCGGACATATATTTTAATATTTCAAATAGTGTTTAATACTTCAAATTTCTTTTTTTAAGAACTCATTCTTGACTTGTAAAAACTTTTTACATGGGAGGTTGTAGACAAATAAATGATTACTGAAAAACCTGTATGAAAAAATTATGAAAAACAAGCAGTGAAAAAATTATGAACAACAAGCAGTAAACAAAGATATGTGCTTTTTATATACACGTTTTACATAAAACATAGTTCTAATTTTGTGAAAAGCATGTCTCCATTAGTGTTCAGGGGAAGAAGGCAGCATGGTGCGTCGTCGTTGGCTGCGTCTTAGTTGATTGATTTGTGGCTGAAGCCGAGCCAATCCCTGCCTGCGGCCAGGAGTGTTGGGAGGCCCAAAGAGTTCCCTTAGTTCCATATCATCCTGCACTTCTTCCTGGCTTGGTGACTCTGCAAGGAGAAAGGCATCCCCTTGGCCACCTTGCGTATGCTCTCTCACAGGGCCGAAGGTGCGCTCAGTTTCTCCAAGACCAACATCGAATTCATAAATGCTGGAATGAAAGTATAAAAGTTTTAATTATAGTTTGAATATGATCATGTTAAAAGTTCCACATGATTTTAATAATAACCATCATTTTATAATATTTTCTTTTAATCATTATAAATATGCAATTATTTGACATAAAACCACGTTATCAGTGATAAAAATGGCAGATCAAATTCTTCAATCTTCTGCAGAGAAAATGTTGTTGCTTTAAGCAACTTAAAGTTACATTAAGTTCGAGGGCCGTTCAGTTTGTATCCTCCGGTTGCTCATACAATAGGAAGTGGAGGGGATAATGCCGCAATAGTTAGCTTTGACGCACAGGTCTCGTCAGTCGGCATCCAGCCGTGGTACTGTGAAGGTCGTCCGAGCGCTAGTTCGTTTTCTGTAGCTTGTGAAAATGACGTCTGTCATAGAAAGTCCCGCCAAATGTGAGTGTTACCACTGTACATGTATGGGTGGGCGAGTTGGTCAATACCATTGAACATGTATGGGTGGGCGGGTGGGTCAATAGTACTGTATGTGTATGGGTGGGCGGTTGGGTTAGTACCATTGCACGTGTATTGGAGGGCGGGTAGGTGTATGCCATTGCACATGTATGTCAGGGTGGGTGGGTGAATACCATTGCTCATGTATGGGAGGGTGGGTGGGTCAATATCACTGTACGTGTATGGGTGGGCGGGCGGGTCAATACTACTGTACGTGTATGGGTGGGTGGGTGGGTCAATACTACTGTACATGTATGGGTGGGCGAGTGGGTCAATAGTACTGTATGTGTATGGGCGGGCGGGTGGGTCAATACCACTGTACTTGTATGGATGGGCGAGTGGGTCAATAGTACTGTATGTGTATGGGTGGGCGAGTGGGTCAATACCACTGTACGTGTATGGGTGGGCAGGTGGGTCAATACTACTGTACGTGTATGGGTGGGTGAGTGGGTCAATACTACTGTACGTGTAGGTGTGGGTGGGTGGGTCAAGAAGTTTGTGTAGTGTGCATCTAACCTTCTAAACGTATACAGCTGAGCTTAATGCCAGTTCATTGCCACTTTAGCTTGTTCTGTTCATCTGAGTGATTTTTTTGCTAGTATTTTTTTGTTATCTTTTTGTTTTTTATGAAGGGAGATTTAAATATGGCTTTACGTGTATAACCACTGTACGTTCATTCAACGTATGTCCTATACACGTACAGTAGCATTGACCCACCCGCGCGTCCATACACGTACAGCCATATTGACCCACCCATACACGTACAGTGGTACAGACCCACCCGCCCACCCATACACGTACAGTGGCATTGCCCCACCTGCCCGCCCATACACATACAGTGGCATGCTCCTTAGTTCATGAATACAAACAAAAGCATATCACTGGAAAGAACATTAAATTATGCAGTTTTCTGTATGGTTTGACACATTCCCATGTGTTCCTACCCGCCCATCCATACACGTAATGTGGTAATGACCCACCCACCCATACACGTACTGTGGTAATGACCCACCCGTACACGTACTGTGGTAATGACCCACCCATACACGTACTGTGGTAATTACCCACCCGCCCACCCATACATGTACTGTGGTAAAGACACACCCGCCCACCCATACATGTACTGTGGTAAAGACACACCCGCCCACCCATACATGTACTGTGGTAAAGACCCACCCGCCCACCCATAAAGGTACTGTGGTAATGACCCACCCATACACGTACTGTGGTAATGATACCACTCCACGTGTATGGGTGAGTGGGTGGGTCAATACCACTGTACGTGTATGGGTGAGTGGGTAAGTCAATACCACTGTACGTGTATGGGAGGGCGGGTGGGATAATACCACTGTACGTGTATGGGTGGGTGGGTGGGTCAATACCACTGTACGTGTATGAGTGAGCGGGTGGGTTAATACCACTGTACGTAGAACTGTTTTTCTCAAAAAGTCAAAATACTACAATTTGTAGAATACATTCCTATCAACTAGGTGCTGTATTTAAATTAAATGCGATACATTAACAGGTTTTTTAGTAATAACGGTGTAAATTTGATGTACCTTGAAAATTAGTTAAAATTTCAGTAATTTTTTGTTCCAACTGGAATAAAAATTATTAAAACTTGTAATAAAATGTAAAAATTCATATTTTGTAATGTACAATCAAATGAGGAAAACAATGGTGTGATTTGATTTTTGTAGGCCTCTTGGTTCTTTGGAAAACAACCTTAAAACTCAGGTGCTCATAATTTCTGCTGACAGTATGTGTCCTTTTTATCATGATAAATTGATGATAAAATTCAATTTGATAACCGAGAGATTAGGAGATTTTTCAAGTTAGGATGAGATCTTTACAATAACATTCTTAACAAGTTTAAGAATGATAGATAGATAGTTCAAACACTCAACGTAGATTTTCTCCAACCCCAAAGTAAACACTTTAGAAAAGACAAAACATTAACTCATTTTGTATCTATACATTAGTGTTATAAGGTATTAGAATTCGTTTATATGTAGGAGAGGGGGTGAGTTGGCAAACATTGTTACTAAAATAATAACAAATGCTATCTAATAAATTGAAAAATCAAAATGGAGAAGTACATTATGGTTTAGCTTAACTTTATATTTTGAGTTTGCCAGATAATTTTTATACATAAATAACTCAGTTCCTGTCTGGTTTTGTTGTCATAATTAGTTTATCACTAAAATCTTATTGCATTTTGCTCTGTAGAAAATAATCTGCTGGTGAATATTAAATAGTGAAATAACAAAAATTTTAGCATACATTTTGGGTAGTTTTTTTTTAATAGGTATTGTGTAGTAAACGTTGAAACAGCAAACATTGCTATGTCATAGGTTGGATCAATTAAACGATAAATATTTACGAAGCAAGTCTTGTGATAAAAACAAAACATAACCAAATTGTAAACAATAATATATCTATATAGTACTATTATTTAAAACCCTGTGGTAGCTAGCAAATGTAAAATGTCTAGTTAAGGATTAATAATAAAAAGAAAGCATGATTTTTTTCAAAAACAGCTTTTCTCTAATCCACACGTTCATTACAGACAATTATTCTATAGAATGACCTCTGCACATTTTATTATTGCAATAAATGCAAATTGTTTTTATTTTTTGTCTCTAAACTTAGATTTAGGTATTTCTTTTCACAAACGTAAATGTTATCCTGGGTTGTCTCGACACCCCAAAAAATTATACCACAAAATTGAAGAATGTTATCATATTTTTTATTTCACTGTCTGTTTATGTTATCTCCTCTAGAAGAATACCTGAAATATAAAAAAATTAATTAACAATTAATATATGAAAATTTGGAAAGTTTAATTTGTAGAGTATGAAAAACACCACAGGATACCAGTTAAGGATTCAAATATATGTGTTTACACTAAAGGGCCGGGGTGTTCAGTTTTTTAACAAATTATGTGTGTTCAAAAGCTCCCTTGCAGCTACCGCTAAAATGAAAGATTGAGAGCTGATCAAACTGAATTTTCAAAATTTAGTAGACGGTTCAGAATTTATGTACATGACGGTTACAACATGGAGGTTAAAATATTTAGCTGTATGAGTAAGTAGCATATTGGATTTTGCAATACCAATCTAAAGAGCCCCATAATCAATAGACTATATAACTTAACATGGATCACAGCATGTATGTAGGTTCATCTGGCTTCTGACAGCTAGAGTTGCACACTGCCTATTTAAAATATACACAGGGCCGGCTTGTCCATATAGGCAGACTAGGCGGCTGCCTAGGGCGCAAAATTGAGATTTTTTTTATATACTTATTAGTTCAGCAACCTTGCTGTGGGAAGTGTGTGTAGCGAGCGCCGAGCGGAAAGCAGTGTTGTGTGTAGCAACCCCGCACTCACCCGTCACCCCGCCCCACCACGTGACCTTCAACAAGTCAGTTCTTGAATCGCATTCGGTAAAGTCGGGAGGGCGCTCTGCGCTGAGTTGTTTTGCATTGACAGTTGAGTGTAGTTGTTGTTTTTGTGCACTTTCACAGTTAGTCAGTGAGTTGGACTGCTATAATTACAAAAACGAAAGAAGTTTGTCTTGACAGGTAAGTACGCTTTTGTTCATTATTGACTATCGGTAACTAAGCATTACTATTTCATAGTAAACTATACAAGAAGCGCCTTCTAAACCTGCTTCTTTCACTTAATGCACTACAAACCAACAATCACTACTAGGCCAGGCCTCTATGACAGTTTGGAGGTTATGTTTCTGTTTACAAAATCAACCAACCAATCACAGCCATTCGATTTCCTTCCCGGACAGTTAACCGTCCGGTAAGAAAATTTCCCGGACAGTTCCGGTAATCAGCTGTTTTCAGGACTAAATACACAAACAGGAAGTAAGTTAAAAGAAGTAGTGTGGCGTAAAACTATTTTACACATAAAAAATATAAAAGCTCATTGATGCCGGTTCATTAAAACATGACAAGACAATCAACTCAGCAACAGGTGATTAGGAACAACACAGAACACCAGTTGTAATGTTCAGCTGAGTTTTACATGGAGTAAAAGATGTAACCCACAAGAAACTATAAAATATGTCTTGCTTCAATTTCAGCTGGAAATGACAAAAGATCGTATACCACACGTGATTGATGGTTACGACCTTTTGTCAATATTATTAGTTTATCGTAAACTAATTGTGGATTTGTTATCAAAAATCAATAAATTTTGGCAAATCAAAAAACTTGCCAAAATAAGTGGCTTACGACCTTATGCCTAAATTAATTTCTCTGATACTTATTTATTAGCTACATGGTCTAGAGGCATTCGGCCTTTTGCCTCTTTATAGTTTGAGGATTAAGTGGGTTACGTAAAAGATATCTGGAATTTCGGAAAATATTTTGTTTAAGTTTTCCACGTTTCACGTCATTTTAAACCAAAATAAAACTGTCTTATACATTTTCCAAAGAAATATTTTTTTTACAAAAAACTGTTTCAATCATAACAGCCTGAGCCTGGTAATCTGTCTAGACTCCTGGAAATCTGTCTAGGCTCCAGCTGATAAGCTTGTCTTCTACGAGTTTTCATGTGGTGACTTGAGCTTGTTCCTCAATTTGATTATTATTAAATTCGGCGGTGGCGGTGGATGGCGAGGTGACTTTAGGTACAGTCTGACGCACGTTGCTTGGCGGCTGAAACATATGTCTATTGTCTGCCGCCTTCGACACCCGGGCACCAAGCTCAGTATTTAAATGTATAATATTGTACTACCTTTTTTTATCTCCGACCAACTGAGCTCGCTTATCAAAATTAATAAAAATAATTACAGTACTCAGTATTTAAATGTATAATATTGTACTACCTTTTTTTATCTCCGACCAACTGAGCTCGCTTATCAAAATTAATAAAAATAATTACAGTTGTGGAAAACATAAAATAGAAAGAAAAATAAATATTTATTTGAAAGTTAGTTTACTTTATCCATTGTTTTCAGATACGTGTATCATGTCAGGAAAACCTTCAGGCGCTTGGTTTAAGAAAAGAAGAAAGGAAAGAGAAGAATCAACAAAAAAAGCTAAAGGGTCTTTTGAAAAATACTTAACTAAACCAAATGACACATCTCTACTAAATGAGAAAACAGATAATGAATCACCATCTACTTCCAGAGATAAAAACCAGCTCCAGCCTCAAGAATGTCCTAATAATGATAATTTAGTTGAAATGGACATTACCGATGCCGATGCACCTAAGGAATTATCGCCGGAAAAATCAAGCCTTGGCACAGTTACGATTGATTATGCTGACCCAGCCTCTTGGGCCACTCTAAATATTAGTCGTAAAACGTTACTGACTATTTTAGTAGAACATGGACCTGATCAAGTAAAAGGCAAATTTCCAAAAGGTAAGAATAACAGAAAATTTTCTGGTTTCCATTACAGAAGAAGGCTTCCGAATGGAGAAGATGTATACCGAGACTACCTTCAATATTCAAAATCTACCGACAAAGTCTTCTGTTTTTGTTGTAAGGTTTTTGGTGTAAATGTCTCTTCTTCACTTGGCCAAGGTGGTTGTAATGATTGGCACAATATTTCTGCCCTCCTTGAAACGCACGAAACATCAAATGAACACCTACAAAACTTTGAGAAATGGAAAACCCTGAAGACAAATTTAAAACACAATTCAACGGTTGACAATGTTAATGAACAAAAATTGAAAGAAGAGGAAATTTACTCGCAGAATATTCTAGAACGGCTATTTGCTCTCGTCAAAACTCTTGGTTCCCAAAACTTAGCTTTTCGGGGTACAACAGAAAAATTAGATGCCCATGACAACGGAAACTTTCTAAAAATTATTGAATATTTGGCCAAGTTTGACCCAATTATGAATGAGCATCTACGAAAAATCAAAAGTGACGAAAAAAGGCACACTCATTACTTACGAAAAAATATACAAAATGAAATGATTGAAGTGTTAGCTAATGCCATACATTCAGAGATTTTGTCTTCAGTTCAAAAAGCTAAATACTTTTCCATAATTTTAGATTGTACCCCTGACATTAGCCATATAGAGCAAATGACAATGATCATTCGATTTGTACAACTTCCTCTTCCAACATCTTCTCTGGCAACGTCAAAAGAAGAGTCTAGTTGTCAAGTAGTCAAGAGTCAAGTACTACTGAAAGAACACTTTTTGGGGTTTATACCTCTAAAAGGAAGTACCGGCGAGTTCATGACAGAAGTAGTACTAGACAAGTTAAAAGATATGTCATTGCTAGTAGAGAATATGCGAGGGCAAGGTTATGACAACGGCAGCAACATGAGGGGAAAAGAAAGTGGAGTTCAAAAAAGAATTTTAGATGTCAACCCACGTGCGTTTTATGTGCCATGCTGCTCACACACTTTAAACCTTGTAGTCAACGATGCAGCTTCATGCTGTGTAGACGTTACTAGCTTTTTTGATGTAGTTCAACGAACATATGTATTCTTTTCAGCATCAACTCGCCGATGGGAGATATTGCTTCGTCACGTCCCATCTTTGACACTGAAACCCTTAAGTGACACAAGATGGTCTAGCCGAATTGATGCACTAACACCTCTGCGGTACCAGTTATCTCATGTTTGTGATGCTTTGGAAGAGATTTCTGAAGACATTTCTCTAAAAGGATCGAGTGGCAGTATTGCGAAGGTAGAAGCACTTGGGTTACTTAAAAATATTTTCAACTTCAAGTTTATTGTCGCACTTGTCACATGGCACAACATTTTGTTCCAAATAAACATTACCAGCAAGATATTGCAAGAAAAGGACTTGAGTTTACAGAGAGCAGTTAGTCACCTAAAAAAAAAAAAAACGAAGAGTTTTTGGTCACAGCAAGAAGTGATTTGGAGTTCAAGAAAGTTTTGGTTGATGCTAATGAAGTAGCAGAAGAAATTGAAGTAGAACCAGTTTTTGAGAAAGAGAAGGTCCAGATCCGGAAAAAGAAGAAAATGTTCGATTATGAATCAACAGATGAATTAGAAAGTGTTGCAGCTGACCCCTCAGAAAGATTCAAGATCAATTTTTACTATGCTACTTTAGATACAGCTATTAGTTCGGTAAAAGAAAGATTTTCACAGTTAAATCAAGTATCTGATGTATTTGGATTTTTATACAACATTCCCGAACTTAAAAACAAGACTACATCAGAAGTTAAGTCTACGTGTCAAAACCTGGAAAAATCACTAAGTATCAAAACTGCTGAAGGTTTAAATGAATCAGACATTGCTGCTACAGGACTGTGTTCGGAACTAAGAGCTATTTCATATCATATTAAAGATTCAGTATCAAGCCCTGAGAGCGTCCCGAACTACATGTACAAACATAACCTTGAAAACGTATTTCCCAACCTTTGTGTAGCCCTACGTATTTTGCTTACGTTGCCACTATCTGTAGCTAGTGCTGAATGAAGTTTTTCTAAATTGAAAATGATTAAAACCTATCTGCGCAGTACAATGAGCCAGGAGAGACTTGTGGGTCTAGCGACAATATCCATTGAAAATGACTTAGCAAGACAGTTAGACTCAAAAGCCCTCATAAAAGAATTTGCCAAACAGAAAGCTAGAAAAGTACCATTAGGACTTTAAATACTGTGAATAAGTTTATGAATATTAAATAACATGTGTTGTATATAAAGTTAACATTCGTTTTATTTACACATCCCATTCATTAATAAAAAAAGGGTTATAAAAAGAAATGGTTATTATTAATAAAAACGGAAATATGTTTTTATGTGTTTTTATACGTAAAAAAATCAGAAAAAGTTCTATTTCCGGCACTAAGGGGCGCCAAATTTTTTTTCCGCCTAGGGCGCCTAAAATAACTTGTGTAATTGTTTGAAGCAGTCTTTGCATAAGAAAGGTTCCTGCGCACACTGTTCACATCACTGTGTACAACACTTTGTAATTTTCTTCAGGTTTTTGGATGCCACCCGTCCTTGTTCACTTGCCTTCTGATAGCATACTCAGCAATTCTTTCTTGCACGTCTTTTATTTTTTCTTTCTCCAATGAACGTTGAAGTTTCACTTAGATAGTGATGACTAGTTACTCTGACTGGTTCGACGACTTCATCGTGAAGGCCTAGAAGAGAATACACTAGCTTTTCCCAGAAAGTAGTGATCGAATAAATGTTTTTTTGTGCACGTTGAGCATTGGCCCCAACAGCTTCTTTGTAGGCAAGCCATTACACACATTAACCCACCCGCCCACCCATACAGGTACAGTGGTATTTACAGAAAATGTATTAATATATTATATTGCCTTGAGGCAAAAGAAGCAAATAAAAAAACAACCACCCATTCACGTGCAGTGGTATTGACCAACCCGCCCACCCATACACGTGCAGTGGTATTGACCCACCCGCCCACCCATACACACACCGTGGGTACCACTATTCGTGTATGGGTGGGCATCTCAGATTACGGTGTCATAACAGTACCCTAATGTATGGCGATTGTATTGATATGCATATTTTCCCAGTTAGTGAGTTAATTTCCACTCATTATCAGAACCTTCCAGAATGATGGTAGCGACTATTTTGGTCTAGACTATCGGAACATTATGCATTACAGTGGTATTTTATACGAGTATAAAGGCACCTCTCAGCCGACGATGTAGTCAGTGTAAGTCCTCAGCCTGGGGTAAGAGTGCTGAACAGTTAAAGTTCAAGAACAGTGGCATACAAGGTATAGTCAAAAAGTTCCAGGAATCAGTTGAGATATGTTTATTCAACAAAGATAAGACACCTAACCTGTATGGGTTACAGACCTGTATGGGACACAGAGCCGGCCCTGAATATACAGGATGTGTAGACTGTTAATTATTCACAATAAATAGTAGTTATAAGAAATAAATCTTTATAAAACTTGCTTATTCTGTTTGAATAAAAGACTGTTACTATGATATCATGTGAAATATAAACTTACGTCTTATTTCTCAATAATATGTAGATTAGGAGAATACAACCAATGGTAATCATAAAGCCTGTATAACACATCTCTATAATTACTTCCTCCAAACCTGTTTTATTTTGAATAATCTGAAACACAGTCATAAAAACAATTTAAATATCATTCTAATAAATTTGTTGAAATAAAAATAATAAACTGCGCTTTAATGAAACTTAATAGTTAACGAATATTTAACAAAACTTAATAATTAGAAACAATTCTGTTCATATGCTAATTAATTCTAAACTTAAACTGTAATAAAGCAACATAACACACAACGACTTAACAAAAAATGTCTGATACCATATGGGAATTAAGCACACAAATTTGAAAGGTGATTTCTTACATATCTTGAATATGCAATAAGAGAATTTTTCAAAAATATCCATTCCTAAATGGTTAATTAAATGGCTCTCAAAATATACAGCCTTCTTTTTTTGGTAAATATTACAAATAGATCAATACCACACCTTACAAAAAATTATCATTACTTATTATCAAAGAGAATATTGTTTTGAAAATGAAAGAATCATAGGATGTATATCAAGTTAAAAGTTGCAAGAAATAAACAAATGCGGGAAGCTAATTTTCCATCTATAATATTAGTTATTAGATGCATAGTTCTCAAGTTAAATTGGCAAATTTACAAAATGAATAAATTTTTCATTTTGGTAAGGAGATGGCTCAGGGCTAAACAATGATCAGCTTACTAATAGTGGCCCATTCTCCCACTCGGTGAGCTCTCTTTCTTAATGAGCACAAAAGAGTATCGTAAAGCGACCAACATGTATGACCAACGGTGGTAAATGATTGAAATAGTTTGCTCTAAATATTGGCAGAAGATAAATGTATAACAACTTTTACTAAATGTAAGAGAATTTGCCTTCTGCACAATATAAAAAGAAAAACTGGCGCATTCCTGTGCGCTTCACGTGCCAACCCTGTCCTTGCTATGCTCCTGACCGTAGGCCTTGGCATGCGACTTTTTACTTGATTAAAATATTAATGATTAAACTGTAGGATTATTGATTAAAATCATATGTCAATTTATTAACAATAGCTCAACTTATTTATTGACTAAATATAAGCAACCAGTGTTATTACTTAGCCTATTTCAAAAGTTTGTTTTTAATTTAATATTAAATAGTAATATAACTTTCTCGATATTGTAAACATCATTATTTACATTTGAACAACTGATACTTTTTAACTAATTTAATTGTCTGCATGTTATTCTTACGGCTGAAAAACATACTTTAAAGGCTTCTCATACTCTTCATAAAAATATTTGACAGTGAAGACTTTATTGCACAACTACAAATAGTGGTTGACACCTCACTTGATAAAATTGATCAAGAAATAAGGGAGGAGTTGCGTTAACAAAAAACGGCTTCACATATTATGTATAAGAATATCACTACAGTACATATCGAGGACTTTAGCTCTGCGCGCGGAAACAAACTACTACCAATTCAACAAACAAACGGGTTGCGTTCATGTTTTACGGGTTGCGTTCACGCGCTCGCCGCTGAAATGAAGGCGCCAAAACTTCTTCCTAGGTTCTATATCGGTTACACTTTACTATTTGACAGCTAAACATGTATGGGAAAAAGTATTATAAATCGAAAACATTAAATGTATTGTGGTAACTGTATTTTTATAGTAGGTCGGAAAGTATGTAAATTTCACAAACATAAGAAACACATTATTACTATTGCTATTATTCCTGCTTCTTTGTCTACTTCATTTAAAACGACTGTAATAATATTACTTAGGCATTTTATTTTTGTAAATAGTTAGTAAAAAGTTGAGTAACCTATAAGTACTTTCTTATAATGAATGTGAATATAATAGTGTTCTCGAAACGATCCTACACTCGGTAAAATCTGGACAAACTAGAAACGGAGACTTCCATTCATACAACACGAAAAATGGTCATAATTTTGCAATAGCTACACATCATCGGAGCTTATTTGAGAGGAAGCCATCATACAGAGGAACAGTCTACTACAACAACCTCCCAGGATTCCTGAAGACAATTCCGACACAACGTCTGAAAAATTCACTATCAGATTGGCTTCTGCAGAGACCATTCTACACCACCCAAGAATTCATGGACTGGAGAGAACACTCACCATAATTAAATATTATTGTTTTCTACCTGTGCCATGTAACCATTATTGTATGACGAAAATTCTAAACTCAATGTTTATGAATAAAGAATATTGTCTATTGTCTATAATATAATATGAATCTTATAATGATATATGAATGTGACTTACAATCATTTTACTTCATTAGAGTTCTTCAATCCCACTTAACTATTCCTCCTCCTCTGAAAGACCGTCACTGTCTGTATCAGATTCATTTCCAACTGATATAACAAAGGATTCTATAACATTGTCTGTCTGGGGTTTTCCGCTGCATAGTCTTTTTCTATCTTCTCCACGTGCTTGCACTTTCCTAAGACTCGTCTAAATAAATTATTGGACGTCCTTGCTCCCTGTAGCTTTTCAACGCTCTCAAATATGTTATCCGTTTTTCTCGGATTTATGGTTTTTCAATTAACCAGAATTTCTTTCTATTGTTTCTCCAATTAAACCCTAAATCCTTTAATATGCGTCTCAAACTTTTATCACAACCCTGAAAGTTTATTACTTTTTTAGCGCCTCCCTCAATAATTTTAAAGTTGGTATTCTATATTCTTCTATATGAAAATTGTACACTAGTCTTCTCACTACACATTTATCGAAGTCATCTAAATAGGTTACTGTTTTACGTCGTTGTCGGTTTTTGTTTGGCGTAGTAAAACATGCCTCGCACTGACCACTAACATGCAATTTTTTAAACTCACTGTTTATTTGAGTTACAACTCGCTCTGATACCCTCGTAGCTGCTGCTGTTCTTTGACGAGCCTTTGCCAACGGAATATTTAAAGTTTTTCGGTCTGCCTCTTCCTTCATAAATTTAAACACGTTAACGATAATTTCGCGGCCCTGACTATGAATTACTCTATTCTTGACTAGCGACTTGAACTCATCAGTCATTGTGGAAAATTAACAAACACTACAACTAACAAAATATATCACAAATAAAATACTCGGTAACTACGGCTATATTAATAATAATTGGTGTAAACCGCACGCACTGGTTTGACAAATAACTAGGCACAAATGACAACCACACTCATCACTGTCACAGAAAAGACTTATTTTAGCCAGGAAGTAGATAGGGTTAGTTGTTATTTTCATTACGATGCTCAGTAAGGAGGTTGTTGCAGGTGAGTCAGTGTTTTCAGGACAGAGCGCATAACACTACCCCGCTACCCCTCCCGCCTATCACCTCGCAGCCAAGGCCACGCGCACAGCTAAAGTCCGCGATCTGTACATGTATGGGTGAGTAGGAGACCCATCACCACCGTACTTGTATAGGTTGGTGAGAAGGTCACTCACTACATGTATGGATGGGCCATCACACTTTGTTATTTATGTGTATTGGGTAAAAAGATGAATAGTAAATAATCATTTATTTTTATGTGATGGGTGAGTAGGAAATAATGTGCTCCGCCTAATTATCATTGAAATCATGCAATTTTGATTTGTATTGTTGCGTAAAATTTATTGACATATTGTTGTGAAATGGAGACAGACAAATTATTAACGGACGTTATCAATTGTGTGAATTGCTCCTATTCAAATCACGCTCTTCAATAAGTTCAAGGCCTTCTAACCGCTTACTCATGTATTACTGAGCTAGTTATTAATGATTCATTCTAAACAATTTGTCTCTTCATAATAACAAAATACTTCACAATCCCCATTAAATCTTGTATACTAAAGGTATATAAACATTTTAACAGGACCAGCCCAGAGCACTAAACTATGAAAAACAGTTATACTGTATCAGCACATAATTCTAAGAAAAGTGTATCATAATTTGTCAGAGTTTAACAGTGCTGCCATGAACTTAAATTACTTACAGGAAATATTACAGTTGGCAACATTTCAATAAAGATATGATGAACAACGGTGTTCCATAACACTGATCTTCCAAATGTCATTACAATTCCACTTAGCAGCAACTGAAAATAACAAATAAATTGTATTAGATCAGAATTATTGTTAGGTGCTTTATACCGGTAGATCCAACTGCATATAAAGAAGTATGACCAGTTTATACATGGTGTCCAGAAATTACAGGACCAAACTTCACCAGGTGATTTTTCAATTCAAAATATACAAGAAATGTCCAATAAAGTCTAGTCCTATCTTTATTAGTTTTCCATCTGTCTCTCTGTTTGGGTTTTTTTAATAAAAAATCTGTCTTTTTGAATTCGATAAAGGTATTAGCTTAAAACTTTACACCTATTAGTATAACAAAGACCAATATTTTAAAAGATTGAAATAATTATCACTTCCAGTTTCAAAATGGCAACCATACTAAGTTTTATAATCTTAATAACTCAAAATTCTTCAAATTTTTAGAAAATTTACAAGAGTAACAAAACATAGGTAAGTTGTTCATGAAAATGTTAAGACCAATTTTGTTCTGCTACGGTAAATAATAACAGAGAAATCAAAGTTTTCTTGAGCACACTCTTGTATTTACATTTAACCTACTAATAAAGGTAATGTTGACTGTGGATCATGTCAACATCATAATTAAACAGCCTATAACTTATGGAATAGCCAGCCCATTGTAGTTCTTACATATGAGACGCCGACACAATGTTGTTGGCATTTTAAGGCGAATATGAATGGTTATATGAGTGTAGTCTGGTTACTAACTGAGTTAAACTGTTCCTCAGAAAGGGCAATTTATTAATAGCCCAACAGCCAGGGCAACTAAGGGACCTACAGCTTTACGTGGAATCCGAACCACGTAGTGCTGGTCTGATTTTGAGCTAATTAATAAGCCTGATACTCATTTATCTCCCCGACACAACATCCGCACAATGATTACCACCCAACATGGACACCCCAGACTTCTCTTAGTAGTGTCCACACCGATAGCAACCATTAAGCGGACGCCATGTCGGTATTAAGAGGACCGAGCATCCAACATATCGCCTACAATCTCCCAAACACTTTGTCCCCAAGTAGCTGGGTTACAGCACTGCGCCACTAGTTGCCTTCATGTAAACTCTAGTTCTTATTTACATTTCATCTGGAGAATTTTTCAGAAAAACATAAATTCCTCCCTTATTATTTATCTGCTGGACTTTCAGAGGAAGAGGGAATAGTTCCACCACTGAGCTGCCTTACTTCATGAGCATGACTCACTTCCGCTTACAAGTGTTCAACTTCTGCAGCAGTGTTAAGCCGAAACAATAACTGTAATGAAGTGTACAAGTTTGCCTTATTGCTTACATTATTAATTGGGTTATTGTTATTTGAATACTATGTAATGAATTAATTTAATCTTTGTAAGCTTGATTCGTTAGTATAAATCAAATCAACCAATGTCCATTTCTGCTAATGACGTAGTGGGTGGGCCTGGTACTGCACTGCCAGCTTGCAGCCTAGTTGCCATGGCAACATTAAATGGATTAACACATTGGGGAAAGACTTAATTCTCGCTCTCACTTCTACTACTCTACCCATCTCTTTCACACAAGTGCATTTAGTAGGTACAATCTATGACATGTATGTCCATAATACTAGAACACAGATTGTATTATTTTAATTCTATGAACTATTTCAATGTTGATTTTAATATATGAATTTTACAAACAGATTAAATAAAATGTAGTTCATTTTAGTGATTGGACTTTGAACTGATTACAATTTAAAGAGAAGTTCTCTTGTTCATTTCTCAACAGTTCCCCCATACAAGAACTGTGTTCATTAATTTAACATTATACGAGTAAACTTACAGAGGTATTGACCCACCTGCCCACCTATACAGATGTATTGACCTAACTGCTCAATTTTTAGTAAGTAAATTCTTAATTTTATACTTAAACTTATCAACAGGTTTAATTAACCTGTTGATCAAGGTATTGATCCACCCGCCCTCCCATACATGTACAGAGGTGTTGACCACCTGCCCTCCCGTAGATGTAAGAGGTATTGACCACCTGCCCTCCCGTAGATGTAAGAGGTATTGATCCACCCGCCCTCCCGTACATGTACAGAGGTGTTGACCACCTGCCCTCCTATTTATATATATATATATATATATATATATATTTATATTTATATATATATATACATATATATATATATATATATATATATATATATATATATACAGAGGTATTGATCCACCTTCCCTCTGGATACATACATGTACCCCCCCCCCATTCATGTACAGTGGTGTGGACCCACCCGCTCTCCTATAAATGTGAGAGGTATTGATTCACTTTCCCTCCCATACATACATGTACAAAGGTATTGATGTATGTATATTATATTACTACTATCAGTATATGTATAATATACATATATACATACATCACCCGCCGCCTTCCCATACATGTAAGAGGTTTTGATCCAACCTCTCATATATACATGTAAAAGGTATTGATCCATCCGCTCTCCAGTACATGTAAGAGGTATTGATCCACCTGCCCACCCATACAGATACAGAGGTATTGACCCACCAGCCATCCCATACATGTAAGAGGTATTTATCCACCTTCCCTCCCATACATGTACTGACTGAATAATTAGTCTGTGTGCGTGGCATTGTCACTACTAATCGTATTAAAAATGAATATTACAATAATAAACATCATCTGATAGTAATAACATATACTGATAGTCAAGACAACAGTTTGAGTAGGCTAATGTTTTCATAAAAGAGTTCCCTCTTCACTCCTCACCTATGTCCAGCTGTCACTGGCCGAGCGCATAGACTAATTGTTCAGTCAGTACAGAGATATTTATCCACCTTCCCTCCCATACATGTACAGAGGTATTGACAATTTTTCTATAAAATACTACAAACTGTATCCTTCTTTGAACAGATGACTCGAGTAAACTTTCAATTAACCGAAGCAATATGCGTGGTGAAAGTCAACGTGTTGCCTATTGTAGAGGCCCATAGAATTGGTGTTACCTTTAACATATCTGGTTGATAGTTTCAGAATGGCTAGTATTTTGTTGACGTATCGCATCTTTGTGCGGGCCTTACTAGTTCTTGTTGCCACACACACAAATATATATGACTACAAAAATATCATAGTCAGAATGCTAAGTCAGACTTATTTGAAAGAGAAATGTTTGAAAACAGAATATAAACTTACAAATGTTTCCTTTTTGTAATCAGTGTCTCAACTAATGCGACACAACCAGACCAAGGGTCGCTCAATAATTAATATTGTTATTAAACATAAACGTTAATTACTTACATCGATTAAAAATCTGTAGAGACTGCTTGTCCCTGGAAACTGAATTTCAAACTTTTCCATTAGTAACACTAATCCGCAAGTCCAGATGAGTTCAATAAACGGGCTAGCACACTTACGTACGACGTTTTGTAGAAGAACGTCCTCGTTCTGCGTAGTATAGTACCCGAACAACTGGACCGCGAGGGAAAACACCGTAGCCACAAGTACTGAACTTCGCATAACCACGCAACTGTGACAAAATTAAGTGTAAGGAATTATATTAATCAACGCAATAAGTTAATTTATGTAACTGCCCAGCAAAATTACAGAAAACTTATTTTGAAATTGGTTAATTCAATGTTTGCTTTCCCACAACAATGTGACTTTTGTTTGTTGTTAAGTGATCAAGGAGCAAGACAACGCAGTTACTAACCAAACATATTGATGTATGTAAATAAATCTTTCGTGAGTTAGTCAGTAGATGGTCTATGTAAGTGACACAAAATATCAATGTAATTAATCGACTGAACCATTTTTATTTCATGAAGATGGAAAGTAATGTATTTTACTTAATGTAAGAAATGAATTGTTTGCTCTTTTATTCTATTATTATTCTTTCTACGCCAGTAACCTTTTCTACTTAGTTTACAACGTTGTCAAACTATAAGTAGATAGCATAGATATAAGTAGGTCAAGCAAGTTTTAAGTAGATCTCCCGAGATTGGTCGTCTATTATCTAAATCAATTAGATAAAAGTACCTGTTATATTAAAATAACACGTTTGTTCCTCATAAATTAAATTAATATATTATTATACATGAAAATATAATACTAACGCAAAGTGTACAGGGGTGTCTAAAGTATTGTATTAAATACGGTGGGCTTATTCTTTGAACGAATGATAAATAAATAAGGACACTCGACCATGCCAATTTTCTAGCTTTGTTTATTGAGTTTAGTCAGCTGATTTCACTGTTTATTCTAACGGAACCCCGATAGTGACCACCAACGTACCGTGACCTATCTACAGAGTGTATACATGACCTTCGTCACAGTCAGAAAAAACACACAATATCAGTATGACTATAGTAAAATAGTTTTCAAAAATAGGGGGGTTTGATTTTATGTGAATGTTACATACATTATGCGTTTTTCACTATTGTCGGCGTAGAGATTTTGTGTACCCGAATTAGAGGGTTGTTTACTAAAGAACCAAGAGGCCTATGAAAAATACAATCACGCCATTGTTTTCCTCGTGTAATTGTATGTTATGACATATACAATTAAAGTGTGTATCCCAGTTGGAATAAAAAATTACTAGAATCACTTTTAACAGGAATGTTTCCTATACGCTTTATAAATTTCAGACTAACTTTTTAAGAAAAGTTATCTTATCAATTTCCTGAAACAACATTTTCTCCAATTTAAGTTTTAAAATCAATTTAAATTGATTAATGTAATGTAAATTACGCAGTTGAAACAGTTTTAGTAAACAACCCTCACACTTTGGGACATACAATTTTTGCCACGACAGTAGGCCTGCACGTCACTGAAAATACTGTATACAAGGTTTTTTTTTATATTTTTAGTATTTACGCTAGTTTTGCCTCCAAACCTCCTTCCACACTATATATATATATTTTCTTTCAATAAATCAAGATTCTCATCATCATCAAGGGTGTTTTGCCCTATGGCAGGTCCTAATTCACCCTTCCCTCTCACTAATTTAAGCGAATCGTTTTGTTGTCTCATACTCCTCTCCGATCTTTATAATGATCACCATCTGATATCTTCTTCTTCTCTTTCCTCTTTTCCTTCTTTAGCTGTTCTCACATTTCTTAACCAATTAATTTTGCTTCCTATAGTTACCAACAAGTAAAACTTTAATCTGATTTTAATATTTGTGTTTTTTAGTATTCAGCCAGCAGTAGTGTTGGAGCAGTAGTGTTCACACTTTCTCGTATTTTGACTTTCTTTGTTTTTAGATTCATTATTCTTTTTAAGACGCCAATAGTAAAGATATGAGTTAATATGAATTGCGAATGAGTGTGATGAGTGTAAACGAATGAGTACAGTATTTGTTACTAACTAAGGTCGACTGGTCCTCAGAAAGGGTCATCTAGTGATAGAAAGACAATCAGTTAAGGAACATACAGCTTATCGTGGAACCCGAACCACGTAGTTGGTTTGTATTCATCTAACTAACAAGTCTCTCCTCTAGACAAAATTCGAATATTGACTACCGCTTACATGGACTCTCCTTGTATAATCGTATCCACGTAGATGGCAACCATTGAGAGGACGCCGTGTTGGTTGGAGGACTGAGAACGGAATGTATCGCCTACAATCTCCACAACACTTAGCCCCCAAGTAACTGTTGGCACTGCGCCACAGTATATGCTATTTTCTGGGAAGTAGTTTAATTTGACACCAATCTCGAGTAACTTTTGAAAAATATTTTTCTTCCGAGTGGAAAAATATTTGGCCATTTTGATTTTTGTACAGTGGGTTCCATATGTCTAGAATGTTTTAAGATTTTAAGGTAAATCTGAGGAAAAAGTAGTTATAGATAGACCGCTTAGAAAGCAACCTATTGGTGCGAATGAGATGCACTGAGTGGAGGAAATGAGACCGAGAACACTCCTCCCTCGTTGTGTCATTCCATTTAATGTTGTCATAACAACCGGGATGACGGAAGGCCGACTGCTGGTGATGCAATAGTAAGCCCCACCCACTACGTCATTAGCAGCAGTGATCATTGGTTGGTTTGATTAACACCAACGAATCAAGCTTAGAACGATTAAAATAAATCTTTATTTAGTATTCAAATAACAATCGCGGAAGTTGAATACTTGAACTTAGTCACGCCCTTGAAGTAAAGCAGCTCAGCGGTGGAACGATTCCCCTCCGCTGCTGAAACCCCTACATGTGCTAAATATAACAAGCAGGCGCTTACTGTCTGGCCGATTAATTTGATCTCTTGAGTATTTGAATTCATTATTAAGCATATAAAGGAAGTTTTGTTCCAAAAAAGTGCAATGGAAAAAAGTGCAAAAAAGAATGCAATCATGACATGGGCAAAGTTTTAACTTTTCCGAAGTTGAACATACCGAAGGCCCATCTGCATGCCAAGTCATTTCAGCTTGTTGACAAGACAAGAACTATTATGTAAGTTTTTTCAAAATATAAGTGTTAGTCTAAAATCATTAAATTACTATAATGAAACATATGACATAAGTACACCAAGTCGTTCTTCATTTAAAACATGTTTGGTAATTTCAATTATTTAGCTGTATGAATTTTAACGGTAAGTTGTTTGTTGTGCAATATGAAAGAGCAAGCAGTCAGATTCACTTCCTCCGTCAACACGAGAGGGTAAACGCAAGCAAATGTTATGTGTGTTAATTGGAGGTTATTAGGGGAGGATATTGGTGTTAAGTACAGACCTATAAATATCCAGAGGGAGGAATTTCACGGTTGCTAATGTGAGTTGCAGCCATTGCCCCCGAAGGGCGACACACTCGCAACCATGCAGCACCGCAGATCAGGTAAGGTTTTGTTTCATATAGTTTTTAAAATATTTTGAACATATGTTTAATTACTTTTATGTGTTTTTATGGTCTTTTTTGCTTATTTTTACATATACGACAAACTGAATTATCACTAATGTTTGTCATATATGTATTACAATAATAATATATGTCATTAGTAACAAAAAATATGTATTACAAGTACAAACATTTTTTTTACGCAAATGGAAAACTGTTACATAAACATCCTGAAAGATACTTTTTTAAAGATGCTTCAACAAATTTATATTTTTCGGACTATGCAAAAATGTTATGTTTTTGCATGTACTATATACATGAATCAGATTTTAATTTAACCGGAAATAGTTGATTGGGAATTTAATGTCTCCCAATTTTTAGTTTAAAAATACCAGTCGCTATTTTCGTAAAAATTGGTGTTAATGTAAAAGTTTTAAAAGTAAAAATCCCAATGAACATCATTTTGAAACAGAACAGGTGACAAAATGCAGATCCGTAGACATAAAAACATCAGTTTAAATGTTTAGTTCTCTAGCTTATCTAGCCAAATTGGAGAATTAGTGATAAGTATATGGAACAGAACTTTAGATTTATTTGTAGAAATTTTTGAATAAAATTAATTTATCATTAAAGAGGTTATTAACAAATTAAAGAATTTTATCACGTAAAATACAACAAACAAAAATAAAGAAAATTACACAAATCCTAGCTAGCAATTGACTATTGGAAGTTAACATTATTTATGAAAAATATATTTCTTTTCTGATCGTAACTTCAAATGGAAACCTTTTAGAGAAATTAAAAAATACAGCTTGAAAATTAACAATAAAACCCCTTAAAGTAGTATTAAATTGCTAAAATTCTTATAAATAAAAACTATCAAATTAATAATTTTATATAAACAAAATGGACGAACGAAAAATAATCCAATGACCACACAAAAAATAATTAATTCAGACAATATTTTTTATGAGAAAAGCCTAGTCTTTCTGTAAAACATCTTTAGTTCCCAATATTAAGCCTGTATTTGTCATGTCTTATGACTATGTATCAAGATTGTTTTATTTAGTGGTACCATTGATCAAATATCTTTTTGGCGTAATGCAAATTAAACTGAACTGTGCCTAAACTTCTGACCTAATAATATTAAAACTAATAACCATACGACGTATAAAAGGTTGCTAAAGAGAGGAGAATTTTTTATTTCTTTATACGTTGTTCGTATTTTTTTTATTTTATTCATTCTTGTTTAATTTTTAAATTTTGGGCAAAAGTTCGCTCTTAATATTAAATTAAAATGCCAAAATGAACAAATCTTAAATGTTAATTTTCATGACAGAAAATATTAGTTTTGTCATAACAATATTATAACGAAACTACTTACAATATATGACTACCACGATGTAAGTAGTGAGCGCCAAGCTATCACCTAAAGAATTTTGAAAAAATTATAGTTTTTATTTCTAAATAAAAATGTTAAAGTTAAATATGAAAAAAGGGGATCCACCCTATTTCAAAATATTTTACCAGTCAATATTAACCCCTTAAACACAAATACATAGGAATATTTACCCGGAAACGTAGGTTTTTGAAAAAAAACATTGTTGCACTTAAAATATGTATATTACATATTATTAATTTTATGTATTTTTTCTTTGTAAACATAAATATGACTATTTCTTTTTATGATACTTTATTATATTTTTACTTACAAATATACATCTCATGTAATAGGAATATTTCTGCCAGTAGTGAAGTCTGCTATTTAAGCCCCGTTCGCACTAGACTAGTAATTTAGTCAAGTGGCGTGTAGTTTAGTAACTAAACATGTTCGAACACAAATAGTTTTAGTAAAGTTGTTTAGGGAATTATTTAGTAGAGTCAATCCATTTTATTCTATTCTCGACGATCGAGTAGCTTCCCCCACCACGCGCCACTAACTACTGGTTCATCGTCTAAACAGTGTGAACAGCTAGTTTTAGTGTAGTTCATTAGTTACCACAAGAATGGCGTTTCGCTGAAGCGAGGAAACAACTTTAAAGTGTCTTAATAAAAATATATTCAGCTTGAATGTATGTGGAATATTAATTCACCAACTAACAAAAAAAATCTGTTTCTTTCTATTTATCATACAACAAATTTCTTCCTTTAACTATTCTAAAATAGCAAGTGATATAAGCGTTATCAGTTTGTTTATTTTGTTGTGTACTATATACGCTGCTAGTGCGAACGATTTTTGGGCAGTAGCGAGTATTTTAGATACTAAAGTACTCTATACTAGACTAAATTACTAGCCTAGTGCAAACAAGGCTTTAAAGCTGGTTTAAAATTCACTACATTTACGTGTGACTACACTAGTACTCCACAATGGACCACAGAAACAGCTGATTTTGAAACACAAAATAATTTAGCACTTATGACAAGTAAAGTCTATCTGTGTGCTTATACATTCAATGCTATGACAAATAATAATTTGAATATTGTTTAAAAAAGTTAGGTTAGTAAGTTAGGTTTTGTAGTATTACTACTGTCGGCGAAGAAGTTATGTGTACTCGAGTTTGAAGGTTGTTTACTAAGAAACTAGGATAACTATGAAAAATCTAATCACACCATTGTTTTTCTATTTTAATTATACGTTATTATATTTTAATTATATTGTAAGTTTTAGTAATTTTTATTTTAGTTGGAACAAACAAAGTACCGGAATTTTAACTAGTTTTTACTGTGTATCAACTTACACTTATATTATTCGAAAACCCGTAAATATACCGCATTTATATTTTAATATCTGTTTGACAGGAACTTTTTATATAAATTTCATACATTTCTGAACTTACTTTTCAAAAAAAGCTCTTATCGGTTTTCTGAAACAACGTTTTCTATCTCCTTGTAAACCTCCAAGTAAACTTATCTCCTTGGTCAAGCTGTACGCGTATCAAATGTATTGTTACGATTATTTTATATGTGTAGTACATTATTTATATAATTATTTTTTCACTGGATCCATGCTGATAAACATTCTTATGGATTTGTACTTTATGAATGAAGATAAATATTGTTAATAAATAAATATGTCCTTTCCTACTGTATACATTTCTACAACTACTGCATGTTTATACAATTTTTATTAGAGTTCAAAACTACTAAACCGGCTGTATTCGATGATTTTAATTGATTTAAATCAATTTAAAATCATTTTCAATTCATCAATTTAAAATCACCATATTAATTATGCTTATTAAAATAATGTATTGTTACTATAAGGATCACACCATGACCAAGTAATTAATTGTACGCCTTCAATAAGCCAAGGAAACGTTTCAGAAAATCCATAAGAACTTTTTTCTTGAAAATTATGTTCAGAAATGTATAACATTATAGAAAATATTCCTGTCAACCATACAAGTGTAAAGTTTATGCACAGTGAAAACTAGTTAAAATTCCGGTACTTTTTTATTCCGACTAAGATAAAAAATATTACAACTTTGATACCATTTAAAAATGCAAATTTCATAACGTAAAACTAAACGAGGATAACAATAGTGTTATTGAATGTCTTATAGGCAAGTTAGTGTCTTAGTAAACAGCGTTCAAACTCGGGTGCACACAATCTCTGAGCCGGCAATACATAACTTGCGAGTGTAAAATCTAACCCAACCTTTTTGTCGAAGATCTTAGTTTTTTTAAAGAAATATGGATACCGTTTTTGTGTTTGAAAAAATAACTTAAATAATAATATGTAATAATTTTTTATTTATTTGTTAAAAAATCATTTTATATATCTTGATAAACATGGATTCGTACTTTATGAATGAAGATAAATATTATTAATAAATAAATATGTCCTTTCCTACTGTATAAATATCTACAACTACTGTATGTTTCTACGATTTTTATTAGAGTTCAAAACTACTAAACCGGGCTGGATTTTCATAGAATTGTCCAAGAAAAAATCCAAGAGTGGAATGGTCAATTGCTTACTTGTGTTTTACAAGTTCAATTATAGTGATTTCATGCAATTACGATATCAAGTCATCGTTGTACACTAGTGAGTAGTATTTGCTTATGATGTTATGAATCATACAATTCATAAACAAAACTTAATCAATCATTATTGTTATTCGAAATTTAAATGAAAATTGCAGTAAAAATTAAATTATTTTGGTGTTTCGTAAAAGCAAGAACCTACCAGTATATTTAATATATCCAGTGAAATGATTGGTAAACAAATAAATGTTGAATATTTTAAAAAGAAATTGTAAAATGTGTCTTTCATCTTTTGGTCTAGTCCAAATATGATCAACTAAGTCTACTTTATCATATTACCGATGACCGGCTATCGCATTTCCGTTTCCAAAACTGCCAAATCACCGCTGGGAAGTCGACAGTATCAGACAACCATACATGTAACTTTACCGTCAGTGTGCAAAATCATGCTTTTAGGCCTATACATTATTTAAAATGTACGGTTCGTTTTTATTGTTATAATGAGTTATATAGCCTTGATTATAAACACCTACAGTAAAATCAATGGTTATAGTGAACATTGTATGATTATTAAAGGTACAATTTAAGTTGATATTGTGAGTTTTTTAAAATTTAAAATCGTCAAAAATGACGTGAAAGTTTGACATATTTAATTAATTATATAATAACATACAAAAATGTACGTATTTTAAGTTACAACATATTTTAAATATTATGATTTAAATTTACACAAAGCATTATTATAATATTTTAAGCTTGATCTAAATATTCCTCAATTGGATAGATGACTTTGTTCAAAATATAATTTGTTACCTCTAATTTAATTGTTGGTATTTTTCTATATTCATTATGTTTTAGGTAGGTGATAGTATAACATTTTTCCAGTATATATGTAGGTAATTTTTTATAAATTTCTGCATTATGAGTATTTTTATGTATACATTTGTTCTTCTTGTATCGTATGTATTTATTTTTTCAAACATCTTATAATATAAATTTTATTTGGATATGAGAATAGTTTCATATATATAAAATTCATAAACTGTCAATATACCTGATTCTATCAATGATTTTTGCATTATTACTTTTTTTACTTTTTTGGACATTATTCAATTTTAATATGATTCTAATTTCTGATTTTTGTAATTTCGAAATGTTATCTAAATTCTTGATACCTGTTACTCCATATCAAAAATGCTATATTGTATATGTAAGACTGTATATATCAAAATATGTAATTTTCGAAATATTTTAGTTACAAACATATTTAAACCTTCGTAAAAAATATAAATATTTAGCTGTATAAATATTTAGCTGTATAAATATTTTAAAAAATACTCAATGTTTTACAAAAACCAACTTATGGTCCACTAGAACAGTTCTTCACTGATCAAATACACTTAAATAGGTTACGGACTGAATTGCTGAAACAGAAACCCGTGTTCTTGGCGTTTCCTGAAGCAAATCGGCCCTTTAACTTGATGCTCGTGTATGAGCAAATTCTTAACTTCGAAATTGGTTGAGAGTTAAAGGTCATTAATGTGTGATTGTTTCAGCATTATCCGTGTATCTTCTTCTTCTTCTACCAGCGACGTCCTGGAGTGACTCTTCCAGCAACCCACCAGGCGAGGAACCAACAGGCTTCTTTCCTGTCTCGGCCCCAACACCAGGCTCAGCGCCATACCCTGCCGCTCCATCACCAGCTGATGATCCACCAAACTACGTCATTCCAGAGTCCGCTCCAACAGCACATTCTGGGCCATATCCTGACGCTCCATTACCACCGGAAGCTTCACCAACCACCTATGGAATCCCGGAGTTCGCACCAACGCCAGGATTCGGGTCATACCGAGTCGCTTCAACACCACCACTTGAACTTGCGTCACCTCCAATCTCCCACGGCATCCGTACGCCAGGTTTTGGATCATTCCATCCGTCACCACATCATTCCCCACCAAGCTCGTACATAGTACCAGAACGTGGACCTAGCTCAGGACCGGACTACTATCCTTTCACAGACAGCAGTTTTCGGGACAAACCTCCCAAGCCATTCTTCCCCTTCGACGATCCTTCTCTCCTCTTCTTGCCTCCTCCGTTCGCCAAGATTTCCGTCCTGCACAAACACTTGTACACCATCATAGAGCCTGCCGTAGTCGCTATAACCGGCATCCTGGTGTTCCTGTTTGTCAAGAATGTCGTGATCCCTCATCTGACCCACACTTACAGGTCATTGGATGACGACGGCTTTGATGAGGAGGAGGAACGATCGTTGGCCATGAACGCACTTACAGTGAGGGTCCTCAGAGCTCTGGCCAAGGGGGCTTGTCTGCAGGAGATGGCCTGTAGAGCTGGACTCAGAGCCAGAGACTATAATCTCACCGATGCCATCGTCAGGTACGGTATCAAATAGATTTCATCCTGCTCTTACGGCCCACCAACCTCTGAATGTAACGCCTCTTTTTATTAATTATTTTTTTCTTTTCAAGATACATGTTAGTGGCCACATTAATGTGGTTAAGATATTTATAAAAATATATAAGTGCATACTGTATATTAACATTATTTTTGTATAAAAGTAACATTTATACTAAAAATTCCTCTAATTCATAAATGCTTCTTTCTGGTAATTTTTTTAACAATTTTCTTTTGAATGTTTTAGTATTTGTTATATTTTTGATTCCATCTGAAATATGGCATCAAATTTAATACAATTTGAATTCAATTTAATTTTATCTTCTCTGTCCGAACGAAGAATTACATGATGGAATTCCAATCAAGCAGCGGTGTTTTTGTTGGGAATATGTGTATTTTTTACTTAAAATTTTGATTTATTTATATGAATGTTGGTTGAAATCCAGTTATATAAATAAAAGCTAATGTAAGGATTTTTAATTTTTAAAATAATATCGACAAGATTTAAATCATAGAATTTTACTTGTTGTTATTATTATTGATCTTTTGGAGTAAGAATACTTTGTTTGCTTCATGACTATAGCCCCAAAATATAATAAAAATAAATATAAATTCCCAGCAAGTACCAGCTTACATTCTAAGTTCAAACCAAGCACTTAGTTTACATTTTGAGCTCTCGATAAGCAACAAGCTTACATTATGAGTTTACACCAAGCACAAAGCTTACATTCTAAGTTCAAACCAAGCACTTAGTTTACATTTTGAGCTCTCGATAAGCAACAAGCTTACATTATGAGTTTACACCAAACACAAAGCTTACATTCTAGGTTCAAACCAAGCCCCTAGTTTACATTTTGAGCTCTCGATAAGCAACAAGCTTACATTCTGAGTTTACACCAAGCACAAAGCTTACATTCTAAGTTCAAACAAGCCCCTAGTTTACATTTTGAGCTCTCGATAAGCAACAAGCTTACATTCTGAGTTTACACCAAGCACCAGCTTACATTCTAAGTTCAAACAATCCCCCAGTTTACATTTTGAGCTCTCGATAAGCAACAAGATTACATTATGAGTTTACACCAAGCACAAAGCTTACATTTTAAGTTCAAACAAGCCCCCAGTTTACATTTTGAGCTCTCGATAAGCAACAAGCTTACATTATGAGTTTACACCAAGCACAAAGCTTACATTTTAAGTTCACACCAAGTACGAACATCCAAATTCAAATCAAAGAAATTAAAAACATTTATTTCCTAGTTTTAATGTTTTTCAAACTTCCAATACCTAAATTTATTGAATTGCTTTTAAAACAATTTCTAGTGTACATAATTGTTTAATTAAATAATATAAGTCACATGAAGTTGTGTTTTGGAACCATAAAATTACAGATAACATTACGAAAACAAATTATTTACTTTTTGGAGAAATTTTTTTATTTTATATACATATTTTTTAGTTCTTCATTTTTACTAATTATATAACTTACTAGCTGTACCCGCCCGCTTCGCCGGTCATAATATTGAGTTTTGATTGTATCATTGAAATGTGCAGCAACCTTTCAGTTTACACAGTATCAAATTTACAACAGCTGATGTTTTGTGTAGTTTACTACTGTACTCAATTATTTTTAATTTTGAAAGTTTTGCCTACTACAATTTTATTCTATTTGTTTTTATTTAACAGCTGTTAATCAAATAAATCAATCAATTAATATAGCTTCACAAGAAATCAAAACATAAACAGTATAATTTTGACATATTAAAACCCACAGACATATTTAAAAAAACACTTCTTTTTATATTTGACTTATTATACCTTCATGCATCCTGCTATTTGATTAACATCGAAACTTTAGAAGTCCAAGGAATGGAGCCCTGAGAGATTAAAGAAACGGGAATAGGACAGAATCCTTCCCCCTGGGGTATATAGAACAACTTCCCCAAGTTTCATGGCGATCGGCTGGACGGTTTGGTAGCGCATACAAACAAACATACATTGGATAGACAAACAAACATACATTGGATTTTATATATATATATAGATGGGGAAATATTGGCATTTCAATGTTTTTAGTAATTAATTTTGCTAAACTTAGGGCACATTGTTAAATATTTTAGGTTTGCCAAATTTTGTGATTAGCCTTTTGGAACATTTGTATATATACAAAGGAAAGAAAATTAATATAAAATTTTAACAAAATCACCTTTCTCTGAGTGGTAAACTGTTAACACTACGAGTTGATAACCTAGCTAAGTTAACAATTTTTAAGTTATAAATATTTTCTATCAACACAATAAACAAAAATTAGGTATAGTGGTTAAATTTACAAGGAAACTATGCTTGCAGAGCGATTGACGATACCAAAGGACCGCCGCATGTGCTAGCCGCCATCTTCCGCGACGCCACCACTGGGCGGGTGAGTTCCTGTGAGCCCTACGTCTGCAAGAAGAATAGTTAGTTAGGGGTCCCAACGTCCTCCTGCGGTTGCCCGCTGTACCCTGTGTTATTTATTTACTGTAAATATAATTATTTGTTAAATATAGTATTTGTAAATAATGTTTGTTTTGTTATTTGCCTTATAAATTTTAAAACATTCAAATACGAGTATATTTCTTTGAATTTTGAGAGAAAATAAACTAAATGGTTTAGTTATTCATTGCATTTACTTAATTAATTTATTTAGCTATTAATTAAATCTACATTAATTTAACTTTAATTGTAGATGTTATATTAAATTAATAATAATTCCATTAAAATCATGCAGCCATTTAAATAACTGTATGGTGAAAATGTCCCCTTCGAGATACTAACAAACAAATCCTACCACTAACGGTTTTGATTTAACCATGTATGCTGTATCCGATGCATTTTGAAGCATTTTTTACATTTATATCTTTTACGTTTACATACAGCAAGCTAATTAGTTAATGGGTAATATTTCAAAAGTAATAAATATTTGGTATTATATTATTGTATTGTAATACTAATTCAATTCACGTTTTAATATTCAATGTAAGCATTAACTATCTGTAATCGAGATATTTACTTCTATCAAATACAGCATTTTTATTATTTGAGTTCTTTCGTTGTGTTTTAACCTTTCTCTAAAGGCCGGAAAGACTATAATAAATCCTGGATTATATTCATTACTTACAAATAGATATATCTTCTAATAGGAATATCTGTGCCAGTAATTTGGTTAGTTAGTGAGGTCTGCCACTACAGTTGGTTTAAATTGCATTACATTAACATGGGACTACACTAGCGCTCCACAATGGACCACAAAACAGCCGATAATTAAAGAGACGACATTTAACATTGAATGAGAAATCTATTTTTATGATTATAAAATACGTGATTTTTATAATCACGCAGGTAGATCACGGCTGCTGCCCAAGTAGATCACGGATGCTACCCAAGTAGATCATGGATGCTACCCAATCATATAAATAGTAGAAACGGTGAATAAATAACTATGTTTCCGGGTACTGAATATTTATGGTTGAAGTTTTTTGTTGTTTTTTTTTCTCTGGATGTACTAAAAGTATTTCAAGAGTTATTTTATGACAGTCCTTAACTTTCTCACTTTCTTACTGCACTGTCGTCACTTTACGTTTTAGTTGTCATAAAAGCGACCATAGAGGAAGAGAATGTTTCATAAAAACAAATGAGCAATTCACGAGAGCCTTTTCTTGCACCTTAGTGCTCTTTCACACGATCCGGCGCGGGCCGTGCGGCGCCCGCCGCGCCGCAAGCATGATGTTTTCACACGATGTTGGTTTCGTCCGGCGCGCGCCGCGCGGCGCTCCCGCATTTTGACTGTTCAGTTGAGGCTTAGCTATTATAATGTTAACATCGCGGAAGAAGAAAGTTTTAGCTATGTACTTGCTATGGAGACGGCGAATAAGAAGAAAAAATAGGCGGTTTTGGATTCAACCATTGCTTCAAAATCGAAATACTTCTGGGTCCTTCAAAGTTTTATTCAATTCATTGCGGAACAGCGAGGAAAGATTCTTTTCGTACTTTCACATGTCAATCAAATCATTTGATGAACTATATGACAAACTGAAAAACAAGCTGCAAAAACAAGATACAAACATGAGGAACTCCATCCAACCTATGGAAATGCTTGCCGTTACAATAAGTTTATATATATGTGTGTGTGTGAGTGTGAGTGTGAGTGTGAGCGTGAGCGTGAGCGTGAGCGTGTGCGTGTGCGTGTGCGTGTGCGTGTGCGTGTGCGTGTGCGTGTGCGTGTGCGTGTGCGTGTGCGTGTGCGTGTGCGTGTGCGTGTGCGTGTGCGTGTGCGTGTGCGTGTGCGTGTGTGTGTGTGTGTGTGTGTGTGTGTGTGTGTGTGTGTGTGTGTGTGTGTGTGTGTGTGTGTGTGTGTGTGTGTGTGTGTGTGTGTGTGTGTGTGTGTGTGTGTGTGTGTGTGTGTGTGTGTGTGTGTGTGTGTGTGTGTGTGTGTGTGTGTGTGTGTGTGTGTGTGTGTGTGTGTGTGTGTGTGTGTGTGTTTCGCGAGAGGTAGGCAAAAATTCGGGAAATGGTTCTATTTTAATTTTGGAACTTTTTTATTCTTTGCATCTTTTTTATAAAATGTACCGTTTTTGGGATAAATGTAATTAACTTTTAGCATGCCGAATCTCTCAAAATACAATGCATCTCGGTTGAATGAAGAAAATGATAAATAAAGGCTAGAAATATTCGATAGTCTTTATCTCAAAAACAGTATTTTTATCAAAAAATTGCAAAGAATAAAAAAGTTTCAAAATATTGTTTTTAACCTAAATCCAGCATAAAATACTGAGTTTTCCATATTCAGTTTGGTCCATCCAACCTTCACTCTCCAGTGGCAAATCCAAGACTGGAGGTTCGGCCGCGCGGCGCGCGCCGGACCGTGTGAAAACTTCAATAAGAAACAATAGCCCTTCGCAGAGTGGTCCGGCGTGGACGCCGCATGTCCGGCGTAGGGGAGTCCGGCGGGAATATGCGCGCCGCGCGGCGTCTCCGCCGTGCGGCGCCCGCCGGATCTCGTGTGGAGAGACTTATCTACTCCCATAGCCCAACGCCGCATCAGGCGATCGCCGGACGGCGCTCGCCGGATCGTGTGAAAGAGCACTTAATGTTAGTTCCGGTCAGTGAAGCACCTCAGGAAATGAAGCGATCATAACGACCAAACAAACAGTTACAAAAACGTTTATGAAATGTACCACTGTGATACTCTAGTTGCTTGGGAGCAGATTTGTTTTCAGGCCATATGCCATTGGTTGGATACATCAGACCACCGGATACGTGTTGGTGACCAGTCTCGGGATGTTGTCGAGAACAGTTTCCGGTCACAGTATATACAAACGAAATACAACTTACTCGTCACGAAACCTTATATACGCCAGATTGACTTGAGATATTGAGTAATCAATAGTTGTCATATAAGTTGGCAGTGGTTACTTGTGAATGTAGTCTGGTAATTTTACCAGACTACTTTCGACAACTTTCCTGAGTATGAAGGCTACGGGTTCATTCATGACTAACACGAGCCAGACAGTAAGCGACCTGCCTGTTATATTTAGCACATGTAGGGGTTCCAGCAGCAGAGGGGATGGTTGGTTCCACCACTGCGCTGCCTTACTTCACGGGCGTGACTAATTTCCGCCTTCAAGTTTACATATTATTCCTTGTGTTGTTGCTATTATTGTTATTAATAATAAATAATTATTTTATTTAATCATTCTAAGCTTGATTAGTTGGTGTTAATCAATCCAGCCAATGGTAACTGCTGCTAATGACTTATTGGGCGGGTCTTGCTATTGCGCCGTCAGCACTCAGCCTTCCGTCATCCAGGTTGCCATGCCAATTTTTAAATGGAATTACAAAATAGGGAAAAGTTGCTCTCTGTCTCACTTCCACCACTAATCTCACTTGCACCAGTTCATTAGGTGGTTTTAGTATTTATAAACAGATACTCTGTGATAAAATAAAAAATTAAATTATTGAATTATAATAAACAAAACTCAGCGGCCTTACTTTATCACGGCAACACTTTTATCACGTACTTACTAATCCTAATGTGTACATGGATAATTCAAATAAGTGTATTTTGATTGTTCAGTTTTGTTTTTTGTCATTTATTTTTTTCATGCTACAAAATAGGTGTAACTTACATAATTAAATTATAACAGGTAATTTATTTTTCCTTAATTAATAGTGGTTAGAGTGCATTTAGATTATATTTTTCAGATTAGAAGACGATTTCCATGATTATTTTAAATTCATTCAATAGTGTTCTGTTTGCATTATAGACTAAATGATATGCCATTCACAATTACAAATTACGAACTACCGAAGCACTTTGTCAGTTCTGCCTTTGGCGAGCCGGGTTATTGACTTTGCTTTGAGCCTCTGAACTTTCTCTGCCCTGCACCTTTCACTGTTCTGCCAAGGGAATAACAGAGAGCTATAGAACGTCCATGTTCGGCAATTATGTAGGCTTACTTTCTAGACGCTTGTGAAAATATGATTTATCGTTGACAGTTTGGAAGAAATTATTTTATATTTATAGAGGGGTTTATTTTGAATCGTGGAATAGGTTTTTACGAAAAAAAAGGTAAACTTGTTTCTAAAATGAAAATTAAATACTTAAGTAATCATTACTTTTATCATTTACTCGAATAATTGTTTTTTTGCAATAGAATTATTTGATCGGGCCTTAAAACACACTTTTTGTACCTAACCACTGGCAACCACGACGGCCTACGGGTCGTCCCTCCAGAGAATATAAGTGCAAATTTATTTTTATTGTCATCATGCATATGCCGCCATAGGTGATTTGCTAAAATATCTCGAGAAATAATTGTACACCAAAAAATTTTCAAATACTATATATATAAAAAAATATTAAAAAAAACTCGAAACAGTGTAGATAAATAGATTTCCAATCTTTTTTGTAAAATACATTGACCTCATTCTTCCCAGTGATGATGAAAATTAAAAGATTTACAAAACGTCTAGAAACTGCTTATAAACCCAGTGCTATAATAAAAAATACTGAATTATTAAATTATAAAAACAAAATCAATTTACCGCGTATCATATGTGTTTCACTCGAGTGGGGTCTCCAAGATATGTTGAAGGTTGTGCCGTGACGAGTGATTGAATCTTTTTGTGTCATCTGAAGATCTGTGATATCATTTTAGAAACATTGGATGATTTCGGTAATACTTTCGACATTTAGATAGTTTAAATATTTGGTGATGCTTAATATAAAAATATTTATATAGTTATAGTGCAATTTATAAATTAAATGAGGACATAAATGATACCAAGCTGAGAATATACTGAATATATTAAAATAATCTAATATATAATTTTGAAATATATAAATTTTCTAAAATATCGTTCTAATTAATTGGTAAATAGTTACCATTAATTACAACTAATGGTAAGATTTTAGCCACGCTATTAATCATATTCAGGTCATTTGTTCATTCGTGTATTGATAATTTAATTATGTAAATTGGTTAGTAGCTTGGTTAATTAGGTTCTCAGTTCAATCCAAATCAAAATCATAGCAAATTTAGAACGGGATATCCACCTTGTCAATGGACTATTAATTAATGACACTTTCTAAGGAATTCTAAGGAATCTAAGTCGGCCTTCGTTTGAAACAATGACTATATTCGGAATCCATATTCACTCATATCTTGACGATCGGCGTCTTAATAACAAATAAAAATAAATAATTTGTGTTCGGATAATATATTCTACATGGATACTTTTTTGTATATGGATAATTTAATTACATGTTTATAGTTGTTTGTACAGCCTACGTAGTTTGTCGTGTTCTGCCAAGTTATACCGATCTTACTTCCTCTGGTCACGTGATACGAGTAACCTAGGTGTTCCAATTACATGTTTATAGTTGTTTGTGCAGCCTACGTAGTTTGTCGTGTTCTGCCAAGTTATACCGATCTTACTTCCTCTGGTCACGTGATACGAGTAACCTAGGTGTTCCAATTACATGTGTATAGTTGTTTGTACAGCCTACGTAGTTTGTCGTGTTCTGCCAAGTTATACCGATCTTACTTCCTCTGGTCACGTGATACGAGTAACCTAGGTGTTCCAATTACATGTGTATAGTTGTTTGTACAGCCTACGTAGTTTGTCGTGTTCTGCAAGTTATACCGATCTTACTTCCTCTGGTCACGTGATACGAGTAACCTAGGTGTTCCAATTACATGTGTATAGTTGTTTGTACAGCCTACGTAGTTTGTCGTGTTCTGCCAAGTTATACCGATCTTACTTCCTCTGGTCACGTGATACGAGTAACCTAGGTGTTCCAATTACATGTGTATAGTTGTTTGTACAGCCTACGTAGTTTGTCGTGTTCTGCCAAGTTATACCGATCTTACTTCCTCTGGTCACGTGATACGAGTAACCTAGGTGTTCCAATTACATGTGTATAGTTGTTTGTACAGCCTACGTAGTTTGTCGTGTTCTGCCAAGTTATACCGATCTTACTTCCTCTGGTCACGTGATACGAGTAACCTAGGTGTTCCAATTACATGTGTATAGTTGTTTGTACAGCCTACGTAGTTTGTCGTGTTCTGCCAAGTTATACCGATCTTACTTCCTCTGGTCACGTGCTACGAGTAACCTAGGTGTTCCAATTACATGTGTATAGTTGTTTGTACAGCCTACGTAGTTTGTCGTGTTCTGCCAAGTTATACCGATCTTACTTCCTCTGGTCACGTGATACGAGTAACCTACGGTGTTCCAATTACATGTGTATAGTTGTTTGTACAGCCTACGTAGTTTGTCGTGTTCTGCCAAGTTATACCGATCTTACTTCCTCTGGTCACGTGCTACGAGTAACCTAGGTGTTCCAATTACATGTGTATAGTTGTTTGTACAGCCTACGTAGTTTGTCGTGTTCTGCCAAGTTATACCGATCTTACTTCCTCTGGTCACGTGATACGAGTAACCTAGGTGTTCCAATTACATGTGTATAGTTGTTTGTACAGCCTACGTAGTTTGTCGTGTTCTGCCAAGTTATACCGATCTTACTTCCTCTGGTCACGTGATACGAGTAACCTAGGTGTTCCAATTACATGTGTATAGTTGTTTGTACAGCCTACGTAGTTTGTCGTGTTCTGCCAAGTTATACCGATCTTACTTCCTCTGGTCACGTGATACGAGTAACCTACGTGTTCCAATTACATGTGTATAGTTGTTTGTACAGCCTACGTAGTTTGTCGTGTTCTGCCAAGTTATACCGATCTTACTTCCTCTGGTCACGTGATACGAGTAACCTAGGTGTTCCAATTACATGTGTATAGTTGTTTGTACAGCCTACGTAGTTTGTCGTGTTCTGCCAAGTTATACCGATCTTACTTCCTCTGGTCACGTGCTACGAGTAACCTAGGTGTTCCAATTACATGTGTATAGTTGTTTGTACAGCCTACGTAGTTTGTCGTGTTCTGCCAAGTTATACCGATCTTACTTCCTCTGGTCACGTGATACGAGTAACCTAGGTGTTCCAATTACATGTGTATAGTTGTTTGTACAGCCTACGTAGTTTGTCGTGTTCTGCCAAGTTATACCGATCTTACTTCCTCTGGTCACGTGCTACGAGTAACCTAGGTGTTCCAATTACATGTGTATAGTTGTTTGTACAGCCTACGTAGTTTGTCGTGTTCTGCCAAGTTATACCGATCTTACTTCCTCTGGTCACGTGATACGAGTAACCTAGGTGTTCCAATTACATGTGTATAGTTGTTTGTACAGCCTACGTAGTTTGTCGTGTTCTGCCAAGTTATACCGATCTTACTTCCTCTGGTCACGTGATACGAGTAACCTAGGTGTTCCAATTACATGTGTATAGTTGTTTATACAGCCTACGTAGTTTGTCGTGTTCTGCCAAGTTATACCGATCTTACTTCCTCTGGTCACGTGATACGAGTAACCTAGGTGTTCCAATTACATGTTTATAGTTGTTTATACAGCCTACGTAGTTTGTCGTGTTCTGCCAAGTTATACCGATCTTACTTCCTCTGGTCACGTGATACGAGTAACCTAGGTGTTCCAATTACATGTGTATAGTTGTTTGTACAGCCTACGTAGTTTGTCGTGTTCTGCCAAGTTATACCGATCTTACTTCCTCTGGTCACGTGCTACGAGTAACCTAGGTGTTCCAATTACATGTGTATAGTTGTTTGTACAGCCTACGTAGTTTGTCGTGTTCTGCCAAGTTATACCGATCTTACTTCCTCTGGTCACGTGATACGAGTAACCTAGGTGTTCCAATTACATGTGTATAGTTGTTTGTACAGCCTACGTAGTTTGTCGTGTCCTGCCAAGTTATACCGATCTTACTTCCTCTGGTCACGTGCTACGAGTAACCTAGGGGTTCCAATTACATGTGTATAGTTGTTTGTACAGCCTACGTAGTTTGTCGTGTTCTGCCAAGTTATACCGATCTTACTTCCTCTGGTCACGTGCTACGAGTAACCTAGGTGTTCCAATTACATGTGTATAGTTGTTTGTACAGCCTACGTAGTTTGTCGTGTCCTGCCAAGTTATACCGATCTTACTTCCTCTGGTAACGTGATACGAGTAACCTAGGTGTTCCAATTACATGTGTATAGTTGTTTGTACAGCCTACGTAGTTTGTCGTGTTCTGCCAAGTTATACCGATCTTACTTCCTCTGGTCACGTGCTACGAGTAACCTAGGTGTTCCAATTACATGTGTATAGTTGTTTGTACAGCCTACGTAGTTTGTCGTGTTCTGCCAAGTTATACCGATCTTACTTCCTCTGGTCACGTGCTACGAGTAACCTAGGTGTTCCAATTACATGTGTATAGTTGTTTGTACAGCCTACGTAGTTTGTCGTGTTCTGCCAAGTTATACCGATCTTACTTCCTCTGGTCACGTGATACGAGTAACCTAGGTGTTCCAATTACCTCTTCTGTTACCGCGGTAAAGCGTTATGTAAAAACAGCGCTTGTTATCATTGAACTATCCGACTTCAGTTGCGGAAGTCGAGTCCCGTACTTCTAACGGCCTCAAGGTCTGTCTTCATAGTGTACTTACTTTTTCTATGCTTCTCAAACAGCATATACTATTTAATTATTTTCCCTTGTTGACTTTGAAAAAAGTGATTACTTAATTTTTTCACCATCTAGTTAAGTTACAGTTTTAATTCTTATATATGAGTCGCCGACAAAATTTTAAGTCGAACATGAGTGTAGGATGAATGTGGATGACCTGTGTAGTCTGATTACTAACTGAGGTCGACTTTTACACTAAAAGAGCCATATATTAAGGGCATTCGATCGAAAATTATTTTTGAAATGTTTTAAAATAAAAGTGTTAGTACTGGTATACATGTAAGTAATAAATGTGTTACGGGAAAAAATTCTAAAAAATGTCTTTATCGAGATATGGATGCCCAAAGTAACTAATTTGGCCTTTTTGGTGCATAACAGAACTTCTGAACAAACCGTGTGATATAATTTATTAACATTTTGAGAATATAGTGGACAAAAGGTACTAATCAACTTAGGAGATAGTAAATCTAAAAAAATATTTTTTAAGTGTTACCAATTATTTTTCTATAAATGATATTTATTCGAATTTTGAGTTGTCATCTTTGGCTAAAAAAGTAGATTTAAAATAAATGTATATAATTAATCTAATATAATTGATAGTTTACTATAAATTTGTGAGTTATGCCCATCTGCCAAGTTTGCGGGGCGGAGCAGGCGGGGGGGGGGGCCTATGAGCGGAGTCAGTCAGGATCTTTACCACTCTTAGCGGTAGTTGCGATAAAATCTAGAACTAAATTCCTTAGAACGCTTCACTGGGCGCCCAATTGTCAGGGACCTTCAGATTTGGGACGCTGACACATCTTGTTGCGGATTTAAAATGAATGTCAATTACCTCTATTGTTTCGTTATCAATTGAGAATGCCTCATTCTCAGAAAAATACCATTTTATACTCCTGTGACAAAACCAAATGGAGAGAAGAACAGTTTGTCATGGAGCCCTAACCACGTGTTGTACATCTGATATAGTTGGCTGTGTCACCCAAGCACTCTACAGCATGGTGGAAGTACCTACTTATCGGTGGGTTATAAATAAGTATTAAAGTTAGTAGCAGAATATGCAAAATTAGCTTATGACAATAATATAAAGTTCAACCACTTCCGATCAGCCATAGCTCAGAAAAAGTTGTTTTACAAAATCTACAAGAACTTTTTTGTTGATGAGTTAAAAAAAACGTTAATATATTTAATATTAATGTTCATCAAGATATATGAACGGGTTTTTGTAAATGACTTTTCAAAGTTGAATTTTTTTTGAAAAGAGTGAAAAATCGTGTATTTTTTCGTTCGACATGTAGTATAAATATGAAGAAATAACACAATTTTTTTCGATTGCACCAATCAACGCACAATGAAATTACGAAAATATCGGCATACCATCAACATAGCTTCTTTATTGGTTTAATTTCCGTAACCTTCCAAACTCGAGCCTCCAAACTTTTGTTACGGACAGTACTACTTTCCAAGTAGTAGGATTACAGCACTGCTCAATTAGAGTCTACTAGATATCGAAACCATATTGTTGAACAGTAAACACAAAAACCAATTTTTTGTTATGTCCAATTTTTGTATGTAAACTCTTATCTAGGCAATTTATTGTCTCTGTACTCTTGTCACACTACTTACGCCCCATGACTGTGTATCGGTACTGCCAGAGTTCCAATCCAATATTGGTCAACTGTTTTCACTTCTTTTCATCTTCACTACCCTCGTGACTCACGTTGAGAGGCGCCTGTCTATTCTTGTCGGCTGGAGATCATTTTCCGGATTAGAAGCCCATCGTAGTAATCTGTGTTATTTTGTACCTACAGATAGGGGTATAAAATACGTTTGGTACGAACTCAGGGCAAGCCAATCGCTGGCACAAATGTAATACAGGAAGATGTGGGTGGCTCACTTAAATTAGTTAAGAGCAAGTAAGTCTTTACGTATTTTTATTCTATAATTTCTCTTTGTAGCTGTTATGTATTATATACAAATATATATTTTCTCTGTCATTTATACACACTCTTGGCAAACCCACCCAAATCCTACTTTTTTAAATTTATACCATGTCTGCGCTGGTTAATTTTATATCTTGCTTACTACCGTAAAGACTCCCCATTACAACAACACCCACCCCTTCCTTCTCTACCCCTCCCCCTTCCTTCTCTCTCCCCTACCCCTTCATTCTCTCCCACCTCCCCCTTCCTTCTCTCCCTCTCTCCTCTATAAAAATATAATAAAATATAATAAATAAAAAAAACACTATTAACCAAGAAATACCAAATTTACAGAGTGGTTCACGAAGATATGCATAAACTCTAGTAGCCAATTCTACATGTAGAAATAAAGATAAAAGCTTACATAAACAAAGTTTGAAAATGTATTGTAAGCCAGCTACGCTCAGCGAAATAGTTTGCTTAGAATTTGGTATCTTGCGTTGAATAAGGCCTTCCTGGATTTCTGGTAAGGTATATAAAGAGGCGAATTCAATAGTTTCTTGTGGTCTTTCGCCTGAAAAAAAAATGCATGAACATGCCTGAGATCTGTAAGTTAAGAAGTTTTTAAGAAAACCAGTGGATAAACAACGGAGTGAAAGGAAACATATTTCAACTTTTGGGCATCAAGCACTTTATAATTTAACAAATAAACAAATATAATTCTGCAATAAAAGTTGTAAAACATTTTATTCTGAACAAAACCCACCTCCCCTCCCATACAAGTTCAGTGGTGTTTACCCACCCACCCTCCCATACAAGTACAGTGGTGTTTACCCACCTCCCCTCCCATACATGTACAGTGGTGTTTACCCACCTCCCCTCCCATACAAGTACAGTGGTGATTACCCACCTCCCCTCCCATACAAGTACAGTGGTGTTTACCCACCTCCCCTCCCATACAAGTACAGTGGTGTTTACCCACCTCCCCTCCCATACAAGTAAAGTGGTGTTTACCCACCCACCCTCCCATACAAGTACAGTGGTGTTTACCCACCTCCCCTCCCATACAAGTACAGTGGTGTTTACCCACCTCCCCTCCCATACAAGTACAGTGGTGTTTACCCACCTCCCCTCCCATACAAGTACAGTGGTGTTTACCCACCCACCCTCCCATACATGTACAGTGGTGTTTACCCACCTCCCCTCCCATACATGTACAGTGGTGTTTACCCACCCACCCTCCCATACATGTACAGTGGTGTTTACCCACCTCCCCTCCCATACAAGTACAGTGGTGTTTACCCACCCACCCTCCCATACATGTACAGTGGTGTTTACCCACCTCCCCTCCCATACAAGTACAGTGGTGTTTACCCACCCACCCTCCCATACATGTACAGTGGTGTTTACCCACCTCCCCTCCCATACATGTACAGTGGTGTTTACCCACCCACCCTCCCATACATGTACAGTGGTGTTTACCCACCTCCCCTCCCATACAAGTACAGTGGTGTTTACCCACCCACCCTCCCATACATGTACAGTGGTGTTTACCCAACCACCCTCCCATACATGTACAGTGGTGTTTACCCACCTCCCCTCCCATACAAGTACAGTGGTGTTTACCCACCCACCCTCCCATACATGTACAGTGGTGTTTACCCACCCACCCTCCCATACATGTACAGTGGTGTTTACCCACCCACCATCCCATACATGTACAGTGGTGTTGACCCACACATCCTCCCATACACGAACAGTGGTGTTGACCCACCCACATTCCCATACATGTACAGTGGTGTTTACCCACCCACCCTCCCATACATGTACAGTGGTGTTTACCCACCCACCCTCCCATACATGTACAGTGGTGTTTACCCACCCACCCTCCCATACATGTACAGTGGTGTTGACCTACACATCCTCCCATAAACGAACAGTGGTGTTGACCCACCCACCATCCCATACATGTACAGTGGTGTTGACCCACACATCCTCCCATACACGACCAGTGGTTTTGACCCACCCACCCTCCCATACATGTACAGTGGTGTTGACCCACACATCCTCCCATAGACGAACAGTGGTGTTGACCCACCTACCATACCATGCATATGGAGGGGTATTGACCCACCCACCATCCAATACACGCACAATGGTGTTGACCCACCTACCCCCCCATACATGAACAGTGGTGTTGATGTTTAAAACTTTTTTAATTTTATTTTTAAAAAGCTGTTCGACTCATTGAACTTTTATTCAGAAAGTATAAAGTAAAATTAACTGGGGAAACAGTAATCTAAACTTATTTTTAGTACAATTTTCAAAAGTGTCTCCTTCGACTTCGATGCATATTTATTCTCGTGTGCTCAATTGCTCTTATTGCTTTTTGAACTTCAAAAGGGCTTTCCTTTAACTACGTTAATACAACCTCACGAGAATTCTCCTTCATCTACTCCCATAAGCAAAGATCTGGTGACCTGGGTGGCCAGTTTATAGAAACTCCACTACCGATCCATTTATTTGGAAAATGTTGACTCAAGTGTTAGGAGACGGGATTTTAAAAATAAAGTGGTGTGCAATCATGTATTTGAAGTACATCTGGTGTCGCCTTGCAAGAGGAATGTCGGTAACACTTCTTAAAGGTGTGCTTGTAAGTGGGAGATAAACTGTACAATCAGCTGACCATGAATACTACACAATACATCGAAGCTAAGTAACAGTTGAAAGTTACGTCAATTGTTGCTCGAGGGTTCACTTCTCCCCATAAGTGTTGGCTCCTTCAATAGTTAACCCCATCACGCGTGAACTTTGTCTTAGATTAAAGAATTGAATTAGAGTTGTTTGGTTTAGGAATTAAAATCTAAATGCTGTAATTTTAAATACAAATTTATTTAAACTTTATTAAATGGATTTATATTGGTGTTTTACAGTATTTTTTACTTTGTACTGCTCAGAATAAATATCATTGAAAAACATCTATTCACTTTCTGTATACTTTATCTACACAGTTTTGTTCAAAATGAAAATGTCCACAACTTTTATCTGAAAATTATATTTTTGTACTGCTTAAATAACAAAATTATTGATTCCCAAAAGTGAAAATCACTTTATTGTTTCCAATTTTTCCACTTGTTTTCCCAAAAGCTACTTAACTTACAGTTCTGAGGCACGTTTCATACGATTTTTCCAGGTCAAAGACCGTCAGGAACTTTTGAGTTCTCCCCTTTCCAGAGAACTAGGAAGCCCTTCTTCAATACGAGGTACCAAATTCCGAGGAAAATATATTGGTAGCCGAAACTCTTTAACTGAGCAGTTACGAACCCATAAATATATAAGCTTTGGTCTTTATTTCTAAATGTAGAATGCGCTGCAGATTCTTCTGCATCTATTCGTTAATCACTTTGTATATTATGTATGTGTCTAGCTTCGGCTCTTCCATATTTTAGGAGATTGGTGTCAGGTCAATAAAAGCAATATAACATGTGTCCTATCTCAAATCGTTTTCTGTGAGACTGTGATTTTTTACTAAAATTTGAATTTCTCAAAAACCGTTTGACATACAATACTGCATTTTTGTCCTAAAGTTAATCTTTAAAATACACATTTCACGTGAAAGGCTGTATGTAAGATTGTCAGTTTCAAAATTGCAACTGTCTAAAACGTTCAAAGTTAAATATTTAAAAATACACGTTTTATCCAAAAATGTTAAGACACTGAATTTGTAGACCACATACGTCAAATTCAACTATATGTGGTTTTAAAAATAAATAAACAGTTTGGTTATAAATAGCAGATTTTAACAGTTGATTAGAAATAAAAAGTCACCTGTTTTTTAAATATGTAAATATGGAAATTACACCATTGTTGTTTTGAAAATTTAGTACTTATTGTTTTGAAAAGCAAAACTACAATGTATAAAAGCTAGCTATAATATATAAACAATTTTTATTTCATCACTTTTTTGATTACATATTGTTTTGTATTTCATTTTTGTTAGTTATCTACATTTAAAAAATAATAGTATCTATCACTGCGAATTTTTAACTTTTCTTATCAGTGATATGAGTCGTTTAACGTGGTCAGAATATACGGATATTTATTTTGTTTGTGGTTTGGCAAATAAAATTGCTAGTTTTACACCAAAATTGTATGCCGAACGCTTCCCTATAATAGAATATATATATATATATATATATATATATATTTATATATAATAATATTATTATAATAGAACGCATCCAAACCCGAAGGTTTTTCCTACTGTCGGCGCAGACATTATGGTCCCCTGAGTTTAAGCTTTAAACGAACAAGCGAACCGTTCGTGCTAGAATAAAACAATTTACACCATTATTTAGCGTGTTTAATTTTGTGTTCATACATATATTCAAATAAATTTTAGCATAACTTATGTAAAACGTAGATGAAGGTATGTAGAAAAAAGTCCCGTTTTATCACTCCTTTGTATTAAAGTTCGACTTTAAACAATTACTGTTTTAAAACCACTGGACCAATCTTTGTGAAATTTTTATACCATATTATACAACTCATAAATAATGTAAATCTCAAGTTTTAAATTTTTATTTCATTTTTTATAGAATCTGCTGTAGATTTTGTAAACGAAAATTATCTCAGCACTCCTTTGTCCGATATAACTGGCTTTCAGCTTGTTTTAAAGAAAAAATTCTTCACATATAAAATTATTTATAACTGTTTATTTCTTAATTCGAATTCATTGCGTTATTACGTGTTATTTGAAATAGAGTAAATGTGCGCTGAAGCGTGAACTCATCGCGCCGCTCGGGGTGGACAGTCTACCCTGATGACTATGGCTGTGGCCGGTTATCACCCTCTTGCGCTCACAATGAGTCACCGGGAATGTAGAAGTATTTGTACAAGATGAGTAATAAACTGACTCAAACAAACGTCGGCCTAATGACTGATTATTGTTAATAGTTGTCACTCTGCTCTTACCGAGTTTACAGCGACATCAAGATGCCTCCAAGATCACCGTTTACCGAGGGCGAACTTGCAATGATTGTAAGTGCTATTTGTTTTTTTAGATCTGTCAGCGAGTCATTATTTTGCATATTGGTAGTGAGAGAGGATTTTTAGAAGGAGCCCAGCTTTGTTATGTGGGTAAAAAGGGTACTGGGTAGATGGTAAAAAAGGGTCAGATGTAGAGCTGATATGGTTGCCAGTTGCACACTGCGAACTGAACGCAATAGAACTTATTTGGGCACATGTGAAAAATAAGGCTGCAAAAATAAATAGATCAAACGCAGAAGAGAAAGGAAACGGGGTAAATGTTACCCGAGATTTATGTAATGAAATATTACAATCAGTGACACCTGACCTTTGGCCAAAATGTGTCGAACATGCAAAGAAAGTAGACGACTGGGAAAAAGACCATCTTTATGATGAAATTCCGCTAGTGCAACCAACTATTATTAATTTGCAAGAATATGAATCATAAAATGACGATGACGATATAGAAGTAGAAGGCGACTTCTCAGATTATAACAATTAATTTATTTGTAATACTTGTATCTCCATAAATGTTGTAATAAATACAAAAAAGCTAAAATGTAAAAAACAAAAAAACACAAAATATAAAAACATAAAACATTTTTAAAGCTGCCGTTGGAGGTCCAAAGCCCTCATGAAAAAAGCTGATTGGAAATGTTTCGTACACTTGTTTGTTTGAGTTAGTTTAGACTACGGTTACAGCCATAGTCATCAGGGTAGACTGTACTTCCACCCCGAGCGGCGCGATGAGTTCACGCTTCAGCGCACATTTACCATAATTTACCAGCACATTTACCAGCGCACATACCAGGGACCATAATTTCTGCGCCGACAGTAATAACCAACGCCTGAGAGAAAGTGGGATTGTCAGAAAGAAATCCTAACCAACGACAAAGGCAAGAAGTGAGAACAGTCGATTGAAGAAGAATTCTTGCCACAAGTACAAGGTAATTCCACCGTTTGTGCGCGTTAGTTCCTTCGTAAAGAAGTAAATCATCCAGTTTTTTTTTTTTTTTTTTTTTTTTTTTTTTTTTTTTTTTTTGGGGGGGGGGGCAAGTGTTGTTCATTGATTAGGCATTTTTCTCGGGGAAGGCATGTTTAACTTACGAAAAATTCACATTTTGACTTACGTAAATCCTAACGGAATTTACGTCTACCATTATTATTTCATATTTACTGTAATATTTATTTTTAACACAGCTGCTGATATAAACATTCCAGAAGAGATTAGGAACTTGCAGGTACCGCTCAATGACTACAAGATGCTTGGTGTCGGACTCGGACAATCTGAGTGTCTTCTAAGGCCTAGTTACCTTTACTGATATTCTCTCATAAAATATAATTGATACCAATATGACTTTCAAACATAACTTTAATACTTTTTCGTACCGTCAGCCCCTTTTTATTAAAAGTCAAACATTTAACGTTCAGTCATTATTTTCATTTTTGCTTACTTTCATTGTACATTCATTGTCATTTTCTCATTTACCATTTTGTCTTACCTAACATTTCGCTGAAATGAACAATGGATAAATGTTATCTTGGCTGTTAATAATATACTGTCTAGATAGTATGTTTTATAGTGGCATTGAAGCTGTTTATAAATAATGTTTCTACTTTTCTCTTATATTTTTAACATTTTATTTAATTTTTCTGCAAATCCTGTCTTTAACTGTACATTTTAATTATTTCAAACATTTGTCCCCACTTTCTTTAGTTTAAATTCATTTATGTTTACAAATTACAAAATAATTATTTATTGTTATATATTATTACAGATAACATGAAATAATGTATATTTTTGTTAATTTTATGTGCACTATTTTTGTTTTCTTTGAGGATTCGTCACACGCACAGGTCTGTGGCCCATGTGTGACTTTTTCAATATATTTGATGTTTTTTTTTGTTTTGTTGTTCTTGGAATAAATGGATATGATTTGATTTATCAACTGTTAAAATCTAATTTCATAACTCAACTGTTTATTTATTTTTAAACGTTTGTTTATTTTTATGCTATTTATGTTTTTAATAGATGATTGTTTCTAATCAACTGTTAAAATCTGCTACTTCATTAACCAGCTGTGAACTTTGTACTGTTTGTGAAATGAAATGCATTCAGCCACAGAAAACAAGCCTTCTCTGTTATTTATCGCCCGATCTTTTAAATTTATTGAATTTGGCGTAATGTAGTCTACAAATGTTGTGTCTTAACATTTTTGGAGGAAATGAGTATTTTTTTCATATTTGACTTTGAAAGTTTTAGACATTCACCATAATTTTGAAACTGATAATCGTATATATACAGACTTTTTACATGAAATGTGCCTTTTTAGATCAACTTTCATACTATAATTCAGTATTTTATTTGAAACTGTTTTTGAGAAATTCAAATAACATTCAGACACACAAGAAACTAATCGAGAAAGGACATGTCATGTTATATTGTATTATTTGCTTGTATTTACCTGACCAACAATCCCATGAAATATGCGAAAGTCCAAGCTTCACACCCTGTATAGACGACATACAAAATACTCCCCAGACTGTAACAAGGACTACGGACCATATTACCACAGCTGACTTGTTTGTGTGTAGAGTGTCACTAAAGAGTTTTCGTGTTTGTAGTGTCGTTAATTCTTGGACGTGTTGTAGTGTTGTCAATTCTTGGACGTGTTTGTAAGTGTCGTCAATTCTTGGACGTGTTTGTAAGTATCGTCAATTCTTGGACGTGTTTGTAGTGACGTCAATTCTTGGCGTGTTTGTAAGTATCGTCAATTCTTGGACGTGTTTGTAGTGTTGTCAATTCTTGGACGTGTTTGTATGTGTCGTCAATTATTGGTATCGTCAATTCTTGGATGTGTTTGTAAGAATCGTCTATTCTTGGATGTGTTTGTAGTGTCGTCGATTCTTTGTCGTGTTTGTAATGTCATTAATTCTTGGACGTGTTTGCAGTGTCGTCAATTTTTAGACGTGTTTTTAGTGTCGCCAATTTTTGAACCTGTTTGTTGTGGCGTCAATTAATTCTTGGACGTGTTTGTAAGTGTAGAGTGAGGGCTACAGAACGTAGTTTTCACGATCTTAGACTACAGAATTTGCTATCATTTAATATTCCACATTAAAATTTTTTATTTATTTATTTTTTTACAATTACATGTTGACGCAATATATGTATTTATGAATTATAAAATTATGCCTACTGATAACAACAATTAGAATAGATCTGTATTTATTATTTTGTTTATTTATTTATTTATTTTTTTAATTTAATTCACATGTTATAGCATAATCTATGTATTAATGACATTATACTACTTGTGTCTAACGATTATTTTAAAATGTAATAAAAATGTTTAAATGTTTTACTTACACCACAAAAGGAGCTTATATTTGCTAATCCGCCGAATGTTTTTTCATTGCTTTATTTTTACAAAATTAGTGTTAAACGACCCTTTATTTATTTTGGTGATAATAGACTGTGTTCGATAAAGACTGACATATTTATCGTCCGTCAAGGACTGTGTACCGAGGTCCTTGGCCCGCCCTCGGCAATATTGAGCGAACTGTTGTGATTACAAAACCCCTTTGACTGTTACATATCGCCACTACTCGAGGGGAGGGGACGGGAGACAGCTACTGGACTCCAGTCGGTCGAGAGTGATCAGCCAAACCATGGAGTACATCGCTCTGCCCAGCGGAGGCCGCATGCCCATCGTCGGCTACGGCACATGGCAGGTCAGTTAGGAACTGAAGAATACAAATTACAATTTATTCAATATTCTCAAAATAACCAGCAGTTGTTTTCAATGTACAATGCCTTTATAATAGTCAATGTTAAAAGTTAAATATTTCGTAAACACGATAAACTAAAATATCTTTTTAAGAATAAATTCTGTTGCAGGGTTATATAGGCACACCTGTTAATGTATATGTGGATTATGATATACCATTATTTCATACAGTATTATAAATGAATATGAAATATAACCATCCTGATATGAAATATGTATTTCTAAATATTTTTAAATAAAGTTTTTTAAATTTACAAATATCTTAATCTAGCTCGATCTTGTTTTTAATTGACGCTGATTTAGTTTCCAGAAAATTTTCTTTTACCACATTTTTAATTAATTACATTTTTGTAGTTTAATTTTCGAGGTTTATTTTAAGCTTAGTTTAGGTAAGGTTAGTATTGAAGATAAAAAATAATGATTGTTAAAAATAAGCTCAATATACAACCATATATTTCTTCATAGTTCACATGAAATAATTTGACTAACCCAGAAAAATGTGGGAGAAATTTTGTTTCATTTAAAATTATACTTTATTCCAGATGTGAAGAAAATCCATTCAGGCAGTGACGTGGATTCAAAACAATTAAAAGTCTTTGAATTTGTAGAATTTAAGTTTCTGCTAAGCTATACTATTAAAACAGTAACATAGTTAAAATATAACAGAAAAGTAAACCTGTACAGACTTTCTTCTAATAAGTCACAAAAATATAACCAAAATTTGCAGAATATCATCCTTCAGGAATAGGTGATTATTACAATATTTATGATCAATATTTTGTGTTCTACTGTAGGATAAAATCTGAAATCAATTAAAGTTTGTACCGTTGCTAGACGTTTCAACGTCTCTGAAATTATTACCTTAGTATTTCAGGACAACAAATATGTGAGGGAAGTAGTTCCTAATATAGGTTGATATTGTACATTTATTACATTTTTTATTTTCTAAGTCCTTCTTAAATGTTATAGTTTACCATTTTCAACTCTGTTCATTTAGTAATGTGTTATTTTATGCATATTTATAGTTAATTGTGATGTATTTTAAGAGCATGAAACATACATAACAAACTACAATCTGAAATATTCAGCGAATATAAAATTCAATGAAAACTGTCGGATTATATATCTACTGTATATTGTTATAAATAATTACAAGATATGCAAAAATAGTAACATTTGCGAACAAATTTAACAACTACACAATACTTTGAAGATCCGCAATAAATTGAAATCTTATTACTTCAATAACGATTGAAGTATAACTATTTCACTCTTCCTTTCATCAGTAGTATACATTTTTATGTTTTTATTTAATTCAGTACAAGTAAACGTCACGCAACACAAATCTATTACAATATAAGCGCAGAATGCACAAATATATAACAATACAAGCACAAAATGCACAAATATATTTGTGCATTCTGCGCTTATATTGTAATAGATTTGTGTTGCGTGACGTTTACTTGTACTGTATATGTACCAACACGTATTATGCTAATTAAAAAACTATTTTATTTAATTGTTTTATGTATGAACTACTCAACTAAAACATTCAATTAAGCTACTCAGCTAAAAATGTTCAATTAAAGATTAATATCCATATCTTTAATTGAAATGTCATTTTGCAATCAATATGCCAATATCGTAAATGGCGACTTCAACGTTGGATCACACTTCGTGGTTTGCGGTATGATTTCCTGTACTGGACAAAAAGTGTTGAATTCACCAGCCCGGATAATTACGAGGTCTGACTCAGCCATCGAAAAAGCTGTGCTACATTACAAATGTTTTGATCTGTCGGCGCAGGAATTGTGTATACTCGAGTTCGAAGGTGTTTACTAAGAAAATAAGAGGCCTACGAAAAATCTAATAAGTTGTTTTTGTTCGTTAATACATGTGTATTTTTGAATTTTAGAATAACTTTTCATAATTTTTGACTGAGTTGGAACAAAAAAGTACCGCAACTTTAACTAGTTTTCACCGTGCATCAATTTTACTTCTTTAAGACTAAAAAAAAAAAAAATAAACTTTATCAGGTAACAACTGGCACAAACTTCCTCCCTTTCCCTTTGTTATGTTTAAAAGTATGGGAAACAAATAATTTTCAAAAACAGCCATCCAATTAATCACATGGCCAGATTTCATGTAAGCGACCTTCAACAACTTGGGTTGTGGCTCCCGGGCTTCGGCCTCTAGTACCAACTTAGTAGGATGGTAAATAAAATATTATAACATCGTTCAAAAATGTTATAACTAAAAAACTAAACGTTGAAGAGAACTAAACTAGTCTTCAACATAATTTATTAAATTTAGGAACATGTGGGTTTTAATAAAATATTTTAAATTGTATTTCATATTTTTTCTAAAAATTTAATCCAAATCGCTAGACTGTTTTTGAGAAAATTACATTTACAAATTTTCATTTAAGTGAAAAAAACGGTCTGGAGATATTGGCTAAAGACAACTATATACCAAATTTTATAAAAATTACCCATCTTTTGGTTTCCAGTGAAGTGGACAGACACACATACGTAAAGATAAACAAATTATTTTATTTATTGTTTCTTTTACCAATTTTTGGGTTCAGTGGGCCCTAAAATGGATTTTTAGACCAACTTGTAGAAAATAATTTTTTGGACGATCACAATACTTTATGCAAACGATATGAGAGAAAGTAAAAACTGTTAATATATAATTTATATTTTAAAACGTGATTGACATAAATGTTTTCTATAAGTTTTATAAATTTCAGAATTTTTAATTTTCAATAAAAAAGGGTTATATCACTTTTCTAAAACAACGTTTTCTAGGCTTCTAGAGGTCGTAAAATTAATGCTTGGTCACGTTGTAATTCCTTTTAAATGTATAGTTACAATACATTAATTTAACATGTGTAAGTAAATGTATTAATTTTAAATATACTTAAATCAATTTAAAATTACTGTAAATTGATACGAAACTTACGTACTATCACATACAGTTCAAAATGATATTACGCAAAAGTGTTATTTTTAATAATTCATATTTCTTTTAATAAGAAAATATGAAATTAAAATCAATTTTTTAAATTAAAACAAATATTATTTGTGAATAAAGAGGTTTGTAAATGGTGACAAAAAATTTCCTTAAGGCAAATTCTAAATGTAGGCCTAAAAATAGACATAAGTACGTTTCTGAAACATAATATTTCGGATTCATGACTGCTAATGTTTGAGGAAAAATAAAAATCAATTGTTATCGCAATTGTCCAATAGGTTTGATAGAAGTAATGTCAAATGGTTGTTGGGACGTGATTTTTGCGTGTTTCTCGATCCCTCGAAAACTGTTATTGCTGCACTAATTAAAGGAATCTAACAGTCGAAGTATTTTTTACTAATATATCCCGCCGTACTTCAAAGGCCTTTCAAACAAAATGAATGTATCCCGTGACGTTCTAACGATTTTTTAATGTAAACAAATCAACCGAGTCCATCGATCCACCACCGAAAAGTACTGACGAAACCACATTGCGCAATAGACTCCTTTATTGCTTAACGTTCTATACGATTTTTAGTATATTTTGTATAAATCGTAATGTTGGTTCCACCTGATACGGTACTTGCTAATTTCACGAGTACACAAAGAACACTTTTATTCATTATTTGTCACTTAGTATATTTTGCGTTATTATTACGTTATTCAATTGAAACAATTAATTTGTACTCATCAAATAGACTATTCATTAAACGTAATTAATTTCTTAACTAAAGCGGGAATTTATTCAACTACTGATGTAAAACATAACCTATAAAAGGACAAAACAAGGTTAAAAACCACCATACGCTAAAGTAGCTTGAAATGAAAGGTTAATTTTCGTAATAAGTAAACCATTAATGACGTTTAATAATAATAACACTTTACAAAGTTACATAAATCCAATAATCTTATCAACTTATATTGCAGAATATAAACAATTGTTACTGAATAAAAACGGATTTAAAAAACATAACCATGTAGATATATAGCCGTAGATCTATTTTCTCACTACTGAATATTTACTTACAAATAGTTTCGTTTTTAAATTTTGACTAGGTTTTACACAAATCAGTCAAACAGTTGTGAATATAACAATGCTGTATGCTAAAACAAGTCATACAGTGATCATGTGTTTACCACTGCAGGTAGAGTTGGTACATAACAACCCTCTTTGTCTATTAACCTGCAGAGGAGATTTACTTTAGGAAACCCTGTTCCATAAATGAAGTGATTTAATTAAAATTGAAAACAATTAATTGGACTTCACAAAAACAAATTTAGTGAATTAAAAATACAAAATGTACAAAATATTATGGTGGTCGAGTTCGATAAACTAACGTTTACCCACAAAGAAGAAAGAAATAGAGGTATTTATGGCCGCAGTGAACGCCTAAGTGTCAGCCATAAAGAGATTTAAACTAATGTACATCCTAAAACGTACGTAGTAATAATTAGTACGTTTCTCCTTTGGGGGAATACGGGAGAGACTGACAGTGTGCTATCCTTGTCATTGCACGACAAGCTGGAGAACTAACTACACGACGCACATTCAGCGCACTATTGGGTACCTAAACCAATAGGGAACAAACATCCACAATACATCATGAAAAACATAAAACTTATAAAAAATGTTTCACACATATTATAAAATTATAAGTTACTTAGATGAACAAGTAAGTGACAACCATGCAAGGTTTTAAGGTGGTCGCTTGGAAGTCGACAGGCCCAGACAGCCACGCTACCGCTTGGAAGTCGACAGGCCCAGATAGCCACGCCACCACTTGGAAGTCGACCGGCCCAGGCAGCCACGCTACTGCTTGGAAGTCGACAGGCCCAGACAGCCATGCTACCGCTTGGAAGTCGACAGGCCCAGACAGCCACGCCACCACTTGGAAGTCGACAGGCCCAGACAGCCATGCTACCGCTTGGAAGTCGACAGGCCCAGACAGCCACGCTACCGCTTGGAAGTCGACAGGCCCAGACAGCCACGCCACCGCTTGGAAGTCGACAGGCCCAGGCAGCCACGCTACTGCTTGGAAGTCGACAGGCCCAGACAGCCATGCTAACGCTTGGAAGTCGACAGGCCCAGGTAGCCACGATACCGCTTGGAAGTCGACAGGCCCAGGCAGCCACGCTACTGCTTGGAAGTCGACAGGCCCAGACAGCCATGCTACCGCTTGGAAGTCGACAGGCCCAGACAGCCACGCTACCGCTTGGAAGTCGACAGGCCCAGACAGCCACGCCACCACTTGGAAGTCGACAGGCCCAGGTAGCCACGCTACTGCTTGGAAGTCGACAGGCCCAGACAGCCATGCTACCGCTTGGAAGTCGACAGGCCCAGATAGCCACGCTACCGCTTGGAAGTCGACAGGCCCAGATAGCCACGCTACCGCTTGGAAGTCGACAGGCCCAGGCAGCCACGCTACCGCTTGGAAGTCGACAGGCCCAGACAGCCACGCTACCGCTTGGAAGTCGACAGGCCCACTTCTGTTTCCTTCTTCTCTGTGGTTTACCTCAGGCCAGAGGGATTCACAAAGTAATCGACAACCATAATATTCGTTACTTATATTATAATAAATTTGTTGCATTTCTACAAACACATAAATTAACTAACACAATGCTAACTAAAACTTTTTTAAATTGAAACATAAATAAAAATAATTAAATGAACTATGTAAACTTATTATTATATAAAACAAAATTGAGGCAACGTAAAAAGTTTGAAGACGGATTTCCTATAAACTAAAATGGTAAGACAAACATTACTAATCAAATGTCAAGCATATCAAATTTAGGATTCATAAAACTATTGTCAATTCAAATATTATTTTAGCAGATAAGACTCTATCTGAGGGTTGACGAACTGCCAATTTTATTGATCTATGACAAACAAACACTTGTAAGTTGTAGGTCAGTGGATGCTTGCTTATCGCGTTTTCTTTACAGCGCGGTTGCTAGAGCTGAACAATTTTGGTATAATAAAATTTAGCAGGTGGGGAAATATTTGGCTAGTATTTTTTCTCAATAGATAAAACTATACCGTAAATCCAATTTCCTTGAGAGACGAAAAATGTTAGCAATCGTGTAAATAATGCATATTTCTATAAGTTTATCTTATTTTTATATTCGAGGATTTTCGTTACAATATAATAATTATTTAATAAGCGACTGAAAATGCATTATAGGACAGACCATGTTGAACATGCATGGGGTTTAAATGGTTTGTTAAAATTGTAAAACAATTTAAGAAACATATTTTTATACATTAAGTCTTGACTCAAAAATATGTTTAAAGACTGTCATATGGTGTCAATGTTCAGGTGTTCTGTGGGGAAGAGAACCGAGTGTCTTGCTTGCCAGTTAGTCTTGTAGGCCAGTCAGACCTACACTAAGTGGTTCGGATTCAACATAAATCTGTAGGTCCCTCAGCTGCCCTTGCTATTGGGTTATTAATAAATTGCTCTTTCTAAGGAACAGCCTACCTTAGTTAGTAACAATGACTACACTCGTTCATCTACTTTCATCACACTAATACGCTCCTCATATTCGCCCATATCTTTTTAATCGGCCTCTTATAAATTAATAATATTATAGTGAGATTTTTATCATAAACTAATTTTTCTTTATGTTTATAGGCTACTATAAAAACTGATCGTGTTGCGAGATTGATTACTTCTTTGTCCAAAATGGAGTTCAAAGGCCTGTGAAGATTATGCACTGCCAGGTTGATTGCATTCCTCGGAACACAACGCGTGTTTGCAGGCTATAGGCTATACAAGCAATCAGTTCCGGCTTTCACAGGTGTCGGACCTTCATTCGCGGCGCCGTGGCCTTGCGGTGGGACCGCAGCGGTCAACCGCGGCCCGTCATCTACAGCTGTCAACTAATGACGATTAGTAGTATAATATAGTATAATACAGCTAGGAGTTCAATATTATACAACTTAAGTGTTTTACATTCCCTTCGTACCTGTAACATTTTCGCATAAAATTGTTCAAAGTTAACTTTTTTATAGGAGGAAGCGAACGTCACGTTTCACTCCCGTTTCCTGTATATAGATCTTTGTCAGCCTTCCAGAGGCGAGCCTGGGTACTCCCACCATACTTTCACTAGTTCTATTTTGCGGTTATATATTATGCAAACAATACAATGAGTGAAACAATAATGACATATTCCGTAGAGCAGTTTTCCGTAATTGTCAGACAATTCTGTAGTTCCGTTACTACAGAACTGTGCGGAAACATTATAAATATTGCTTTATTATTTCATTTCCAGCAAGATTCTCAGTTCAATATCCTTTTATTAGTCTTGTTTATACAATTTTTCTCATAAGATTCATTTTCAAAAACCTGAATTTCTGTTCATAATGGTAGACTATCTGTACTATTTGGCGTTTACATTTGACATTTATATGATCATTTAGAGCCCTTTTATGCAGGCGTTTTTGGCACGCTAAAGAAATCACGCAACTTGTAGATACACTGAGCTTTATATCAATCTTAGTTATCTCAGAGGGTCTTAGTAATTTGGGTGCATTTATACGGGTAAATTTGTGGATCAGACAAAGAAATAGACGTATCACGAGTCCTGAAAAACATGTCACCGGGTCTTTAAAGGCGCGGTGTTTTAAAGAAAAAAATCCTGTAAAAATAATTCGCTTCAGACGATAGGATCAATTTGATAAACCTGTCCAGTTGGTAAAACTGTTTAGAATCATTGACTCAATGGTATAAGTCATTCCCCTTTCTAATATTTTTCTTTTTATGTATACGTGTTGAACATGTCACGCAACTTAAAAATGAAAACGCGCTTCAAATATTATGTGGCTAACGGCGCGGCGCCGACAGTTTGGCTGTGATGAGTGTCAGGTTGTACACCTTCCTGTATATTATGAAACTGATTAAACGTCAGTTGGCTACACGTCGTATCCTTCTCAAAGCTTTGAAGTTACTAATAGATTTTAACCCTATATTTCCGGTTAACAAAATAGTCACAAGTCTTTAACAAAACTGCCGGTAACTGTTTCCTCTCCGATAGAACAGTGTTTCAAGATATATTTAGATTATTATATTATTTTGAAATAGTACAATACAACATACTTTTAACTGAATCCAATAAATTACACGAGTATTTCACAGTATATAATATTAGCGCAGTGACAAAGGCAGTCCAAATATTATAAATTTTGGACAAACACTTTGAGTACTTAATTTTGTATTCAAAAGTTTATTGGGATTTTATTAAAAAGTTTATTAGAAGCATTTGAAGGTATACATCATAATCTGACAAAATAATCTTCTAAACATTTGATCTTCACTTTATTTGCGTTTTATCTCTACCTGTTTGCTATCTAACAATATTTCGTCGGTTTACGTTCACATGCGACCTAATAATATGTAACAATTATCCATATTTATGGTTTTTAGACGATCCGTTAAATCAAGATCTACTTTTCAAATGCGCAACTTGCTTCTGATTAGGATTTTTGACATAAATTATGTAAGTTTATATAAATTTCGTGTTCAAACGTCAAAGTGTACACATAAGATACCTTATCTAACGTTATTATTCTCACGCTCACATCAAAGCTGACAACATTTCGTACAGTTGTTCCCAAGCTCAATTGTTGTACTGATATATAAATGCTCACAACTTTATTTGAAAAAGATTATTATTATTTCCATGTAAAGTTACCGTTTCATATTCCCCAAAGTTGCCTATTTTATATTGATTTTGTCTTACATCTGCAATTCAAGCCTACATTGCAGATTCTTTTTAATGTTAGACCGCGAAGGTGGATAAAAAAAATCTTTCTAGTTAAGTTGTTTATATTTAGTATAGTAAAAGTAAACGTCACACAACACAAATTTATTACAATATAAGCACAAAATGCACAAATATACTACAATACAAGCACAAAATGCACAAATATTATGGTGATCGATTTCGGTGAACCACGCTCACCTTCCTCAGACCAGAGGGATTCACAAAAGAATGGAAAACGATGTTCAACATTCCCAACATTCAACATGTTTCCATTCTTTTGTGAATCCCTCTGGTCTGAGGAAGGTGAGCGTGGTTCACCGAAATCGATCACCATAATATTTGTGCTTGTATTGTAGTATATTTGTGCATTTTGTGCTTATATTGTAATACATTTGTGTTGTGTGACGTTTACTTGTACTGTATATGTACCAACACGTATTATGCTAATTAAAAAACTATTTATATTTAGTATAATAGTTCTTGAATTTTATAGTGAGGTTTTCTGGTTGAAACTCGTGATTTAGGCTAACCACTGCAAGTGTTTTTCAGGCCAATGAGGAAGAGCTAGAGACAGCCCTGGAGGCGGCTCTAGAGACAGGCTACAGGCACATCGATACTGCTGCTGCCTATGAGAATGAGCATGTCATCGGGAATGTGCTCAAGCGATGGATGGACGAGGGCAAGGTCACGAGGGAAGATCTCTTTATTGTCACCAAGGTACATAGCATACTAAAATATACTGTATTAACGAATATATGAAAATACAAGGTACACACAACATTTACTTTATTTATAAATTAGTACAATAAATACACAAATAGAGTAAAAACTTAACAAATGGCAATAAGGAACAAATTTGATGGAATCAAAACCACTCCAATATAAAAGAAAAATATTTTGATTTAAAACACACTAAGTAAAAAACAAAACAGTGTTTTGCTTGAAGAATAACAATCTTAAGGTAGTCTAGTGACAAAAATAACAACTAAGAGTATGATTCTTAAGGCTTGTTAGCATTTTATTCGAAAAACTCACAAAGGGAATTCATAGGTTTCTCAACAAGATTCTCACGTGATCCATTTTTAACATAGCGCCTTTTTAATTCAGAGTCTTTTCTTAGAGTCAGTATATGATCTTAATCTTAAAAACTTAATACCAATACACGATGGCATCTTATTATAAAAATGTAGGTTACACGATGGCATCTTATTATAAAAATGTTGGTTACACGAAGGCATCTTGTTATAAAAATGTAGGTTACACGATGGTATCTTATTATAAATATGTAGGTTACACGATGGCATCTTATTATAAAAATGTAAGTTACACGATGGCATCTTATTATAAAAATGTAGGTTACACGATGGCATCTTATTATAAAGATGTAGGTTACCATGAGTTGTGCTAATAAATGTTTGGTACAAATTCAGAGAGTTCGACTATTAGATTAGAGTGAGGAAATGTACAAGGAAAGGACACGGAGAATGAGGTGATATATAGGTAGCTAGAGGCGGAGCATAACTAATATGGAGTAGAGGTTGAGGACAGTGTCAAGAATGAAGATGGTAATGACTACAAATAAGGGGTTACGAATGGGAGTAGTGTCTAGGAGGACGAATATGGGGGAGATAGAACTGCATGTGGGAATGCAGAGAGATGAGGGCGAATCGTAGAAAATAAAAACACAAATGCGATAGACTTTAGAAAGACTGAAATGGAAACGGGAAGACAATACATGGTTTATGGTTCATTAGAACATATATCATTCAAAACACTGCATCAAGAATACAGTGGTAAATAGGGTAAATCGCCAGTTATTGGCACTTTAAGGGACGCAACGCCATTCAATTTCCTCTACATTTCATATAAACACTTATTATTTTCTAAACTATTTTTTTTTTTTTTTTGTAAAGGGTATTAGTTTTATGTAATGGGGAATAACAAAAATCAACATATGATTTTATATAGTATTTTATTTATTTATTTGAAGTAAAAATAGCTTATGTCAGTAGTTATTGGCACCCTATACCCAGTTATTTGCACATAGATAAACTAGTTATTTTAGCACCCATATTTTTGCAATATTTGAGCTATTAGTTATCACTAATTCTACATAGGCTATCTACCTGTGTAAATAAAAGGCTTACTAAACTTAAAACTTTAAAAAAGAGAATGCCAATAATTAATGTGTGCCAATAACACACTTCACCCTACTTGGCATGGCAATAATACCAATAATTGGCAGTACCGAGTAAAATTACATCTAAAGATCTAGTTATTGGCGTGCCGATTTTACGAGCTATTGGCACTGCCAGTTAGGTGCCAATAACAAAAATTAATACAAAACAGAATCAGTTGTTGGCACCCCAATTTGACTCATAATTAACAGGTAAAGACATAAAACCATTAAGGTTATGTGAACAGTAGTACATAATGAATCCTTACAAAACATTCCCAATACAAAAGTATTTATAGAGGGTAAGTAAACTGAGCTACAATTATGATTATGATTTTGCTAAGAAATGAAGCTTAAATTTCTTATAATATGACATGTGTTTCTTATAACTGTGCCCTGAAAAAGACTACAAGTGATAAGACTAATGAATACATCAGTCAAATTTTTGGGATTTTAGATGGATTTGTTTATTCACAGCAATAATTTTAAAAAAGAGGGTGCCAATAACTATTCTGTGCCAATAATACCTGCCTTTACCCTATTACAATTTATGAGTGGGACTATATATTACTACAATACAAGTACCAACACGTATTATGCTAATTAAAAAACTGTTTATATATTACTGTCATGGTCAGTTAAGAAATGCAGGAGGCAAGTGCTATATAGCTAATTGTTCTTAATCTCAGCAAAGTTGCCTTACCACAAACAAACATGACACTCGTAAGCTCAGTCACTCATTTAAAAGACATAGAGCTCAATACCATGACTACGTAATTGGCCCTACCTCTCTTTCAACACATTAACCATATGTGCAAAGGAACATGACTGTGCGTAGCATGAATCATGCTGAGGTTGTGTGTGCTTAAGGTATGTAAGAGGCCATCGCTAACTTTCATGTACGTAGTATTTAAACAGGCCTGTATTTTTGCAGTCCTCTCTTCATGTGAAGGAGCTGTATTGCAACATATAATGAGTTATAACTTAAACACAGGTCAAAGAATTGCCAAATGTACATAAAGAGTTTAATTAATCAGGAAAGATGAAGACAGGGACCACTTACATAAGAAAAAAGACTCCATTTGGTCAAATCAAATTAAACTTTATTACATGTTCATTTGTATACAAATTAAATTTCTATTACACAAATTATGATGTATTTTCAGAAACTTATACTAAGTAAAGCTACTTTATATGATTTACAGAACTTAAGTACATTCTTTAAATTAATTTTTAATTAACAGAAAATAAATGTATTAATAAGAAACAATAAAAAATTTAAAAACTTCTGATTAAAAAATTAGAACACCCAAGGTATTCCAGCTTCATCTTCTCTTGCCAATCGCCATCTTCTTCTGGTTCTTCTTAAAACACATACTAGTTGCTCTTAAGGTTCAACAGATTATCCTTACTCTTAACCAATTCATGATCAAATTGATCAACTTCTACCAGTTTTTCACTTAGTTTTTCTGCTATACATCTTAACAAAGATTGGAATTCTTTACCCAAGCAATCGTTCAAAGAAGCAGGTCCTTAATTACAGTCAATTTATATTCTTAGGGAATTAAAATGTTCTTTCTAAAATGTGTGATATCACACCATTACTGAAGTTTATTTACTGAAATAATAAGGAATTACCTTTAAAGCAAAGTGTCAGAGCGTATTGAAGTAACGTGTTGAGCATATCAACTATAAATTTGCTGTTTCAGTTGCCTCCAGTTGGAAACCGACCTGAGGGAGTTGAAAAATATCTCAATTTGTCGCTGGAATCCCTACAGCTGGACTATGTGGACCTGTACCTGGTTCATACACCCTTTGGATTAGAAGATGACCAGGGATTATGTCCTGTGGGAGAGGACGGAAATGTCCTTATGGACCTTAGCACAGACATCGAAGCTGTCTGGAAGGTATGAAGTATCATATGATTTAGTATCGTTACCATACTAAAGGTAAAGATAAGTATTAATTATGTAACACAGAAGAGATTTAGGAGCCATTAAAACTTAATTAGCACTCTCAAAGTATGCAAGACAATAAAACTGTTTGGACCAATGAGTTTTTATAAAGTATAAATTCTACACATTAGGAGTTAACTGTTTGAGTGTGTAATACATTTTCTCAACACATGAAAAATGACCAGCAATCTCCATATTTCAGAGAATAACAGAATCAATACCTTTTCTCATTTATGGCGATCCTTTACATCATTTGTTTGATACTACTAGTACTACCACAGTTTATAAATTCTTTCCGTTATAAATAACGGATACAGGAAATTAGTTATGGCAGTATGATAGCATACGGATGAGAATTAGTTTACAGAGTCAAACAACAGTAGGAATGGGAATAATGATTCAGGAGTCTAGCAAAATAATTGATTACTCACCAAAATGCAGCTATAAAAAGATTTCCGCTGACACTGAATCAAGCAGCGGGAGACTACAGTCGAAGTTGGCAGAATTTGGACGAATGAATTTCAAGGGCCCCGAGTTGATATGATTGGAGAGTGAAATTTTAGTAGGAATTACCTTGTGTGGAAGAAGTGACGTTGGAAAGGGAAAGAGAATAGAAGGAAGACTGAGAGAACCCTCTCAAAGTTCTTGATGCTAGAGGTTGTTGTTCTGGTTAGGCTTTCACGCACTTTGGCATTGGATAGCCCTTTTTGCGTTGGACTCAATTACACATTGTGCCCTCTTAGTATCTCGATCTCTCTTCTTTCTTTCCTAGACTTGACTAACCCTCTAGAAGTTCCCTGAACTTCATTCGTCAAAATTCTTCCTGGCGGATGGATCTCCTTGCTGCTTGATCTAGTGTCAGTGAAAATCTTGATGGCCTCATATAGGTAAGTAATTAATAATTTTGCTAAACTCCTTATTCATTTTTCCTATTCCCACTGTTATTGGACTCTGTAAACTGATTCCAAGCCGCTTGCTGTAATTTCCTATCTGATTTCCTATCTTCAGTCTTGCATTTGCTTTCCGATAGTTCTCAAAAAAATTCTTTGATACTTGAAAACATAAACTTAAAAAATGTTAAAATACATTACTATGGCCATAGTTTTTCATATAATGTGATTATCATATGTACATCAGGCAACAAATCTTGTTTATAAATGATCAAATGATAGGTGTATATATTATACAGTAAGAATGGGTATGTTAAGAGCATTACGTTAAGCATTGCCAATGTCCCATGTTTGTTATGTCAGTAAACCACTTATCTAAGGATTCCTTGTTCAAGGCGATGGAAGCTCAGCAAGCAGAGGGAAAAGCAAAAGCCATTGGGGTTTCAAACTTTAACCAATCTCAACTACAGCGGTTGATAGATAGCGGGTCTTCAATTCCTGAAAATTTGCAAATTGAGATACATGCTTATCTCCAGCAAGATGCTTTAGTGCAGTTCTGTCGGGACAACAACATTTCAGTGTGTGCTTACTCACCCCTTGGTAGTCGTGGTACTTCAAAGTTACTTGACGCTTTCGGCATCAGGTAAGATTACAATTATTTGTACTTCGAATGAAAATTTTACTCAGTGTGAAATGATTCGTTTTACACAATCAAAGCAGTTTTTTTTTTTAATTTAAGAAATGATTCCTCTTTACGTATATCCATTTACCAGAATATATGTTAGCAAGTACTCTAAGGTCTAGATAAAAGTAGGTGGGACTGAAGAGTGTTTTAGCTCTTGAGACCAAGAGGTCTTGTAGAGGATGGTTCTGTTCATCTCATAAATGTGGCAGGAAAATAAACGTAATTAATTCAACATTCCTGGTCTGTTCACAGCAAGGAATTGCCAGACTTGATGAGCAATCCAGTGGTGGTGGAAATAGCAGAGAAGGTGGGTAAAACTCCTGCCCAGGTCCTGCTGAGACACACTGTACAGAGGGGTATAGCAGTAATACCCAAGAGCACCAACCCTGACAGGATCACCGAGAACTTTGAGGTACACTGACTTCGCTTTCGATGGAACTGCTTTCAAGTCTTAACCCTTGCAACACGGAATAAATTGTTCTTATTTTACTGAAAAAGCTTAATTATTTAAATACATAAAAATATTGTAAGTTTATTAACGCTGACTTTTTATTTAGTTAGAGTATGCAATAAGATGTAAAAAAATACCAAAGTATTAAGAAATGATTCAAATTTTATTTTTTACAAATTTTTAAATATACAAACAAATTCTAAAAATATATATGTTTACAATTTTGGTGTGTTCAAACTCAGTTTATAGCCAAGATCAAATATAAATAAAAATTAACTAAGCTAAAAATGACAAAATATAAAGCAAATGAAATAAAATATGAAAAATATATAAAAATACAGTATGGTCAATAATACTGATACTGATAGATAAAACTGCATACAATAAAACACGATAAATTGGAACTAAATTGATCGAAGACATGTACACAAATGATAATAAACAATTTAACACTAGCAAAACTCTGTCACAAACTAAAATAATGAGTCAAGGATATATCCGTTTCACACGTAATGGGTAACCACAGACTGGCAGTCGGGAGTGCCTTAGCTGACAAAGACACTCCCCCCTCCCACTACGATCGACCAATCACTTTCAGATCTCACAAACCGTTGTTTAGAAAGATTATTCAACATTCTCCTGAACTCAAGCGGTTCCCACTGCAACTACAATTTATTAAATGTTATAAAGTAGGGTTTGGAGGATGTATCCGTTTACTGCATTTCACCCCTAATAGAGGCTGGGAATATATCCGTTTCCCGCATTGCAAGTGTTAAACACACAAGGTTTCTTTTGGCTCCTTCTTAATTTGTAGTTCACTTAAGATTAATCCATATAATCATAATAATACATAAAATGGAAAAAATAGCTTAGAAAATGAAAAATAAGCCACACACATATCATACCCAATGAAGTTCAGTTGGAGCATTGACTCTAGGTGTGCTTTGAGTATGTTTTTAACCTTGTCCTTAGAAACAATATCATGTCATAGAGCAAAAATCTAAACAACAAATTTAAAAACAGAACAGCAAATATTCCTAAATACCATAGAGTAAAAAATCACACATACAGTATTATGCTCCCCCCCCTACACATCAGCCCTGCATGTTGAGTCACTCGGAAGAAATTGCCTCACCACTTATTAATGATTGGTTTGCTGCAAGTAGTTTGAGATTCAATTCATTGTTGACATTCATGGTGAGATTGCTCCATGGATGTAGTGGCTCTGTCCCTCCCCCCCTGGGTATCTTGAACACTTGAGGGAATACTATGTTAGATAAGTTAAATTTGTAAATTTTAATAACCTTTCCATGTTGTATTGTTTGTATTTATGATCGTCTGGAAGAAGACATGACTCTTCAGATAAACTAAATCTTAGTTTATAAACATTTAGTTGTTTAAGGTTGTTTGGTACTCGCCAAAGGGCGAGCCGGTGGCCGAGCAGTCTAAGGCATCAGGACTTTAAGCTTGTGTTAGAGATAGCACTGGTTCGAATCCGGCCAGGACTGAATGATTTATCAGTAATATTCACCTTCTACTGTACTGGTTCGCCCCCTTACTCTATCTGAACAAGTCCTTGCACAGATCAATAGTTAGTGGGGAATGGGCAGAGTAATGTTAAAAAGGAGGAGGTTGGTCCCACCTTTTTATTAAAAAAGAAAAATATGATTTGACTGACTTACTCTTAGATACTAACATTTCTTTGAAGTGTAGGTTGACGTATTTTGTAAAACCTGAGCATCAACTATTTAAAAAATAGTTTTTAAATACTCAAAACATTGGAAATCTCCAAAAAATTAATAATGAATTTAAAAGTTTCTTGAGTGGAGCAACATATTAAAAGTAGTGAGATAGAGTTGATATTGGTTACTTTATAAATTCAAATTATTAAATTTTCAATAAAAACCAATAAATTTTAATTTCAACAAGGCCTTTCGCCAGCAAAGCTGGCATCATCAGGCAACACAACTTTATTTATTTGTAAGCAAACAAGGCAGTAATTATTGGTTTTTATTGAAAATTTGAATAAATTAAAAGTATTCTCTCTCTAAATTATATCAAACCTTCAAAATTTGGAAACTTTTAGATTCACAGATTCCAAAAAGTGTACATTTAACAAAAAGTGTAAATTTAACAAGTTCAAGTAGGGTATCAAGAGAAAGGTATTTTTCTACTGAATCCCAATATTTCTTTGAGCTTAGAAAACTCCCAATATATGTGGGCTCCATTGTCCAATACAAAAAAATGGCTGAAAATTTTGGGAAAAACTTATGTTTCAAAATATTCTTGAGCGGGAAATCAAATTGAAAGTATTCTTCTCCTGAGTCATAATAAATTTTATATATCTGAGTGGTTTGAGCTTACACTATCTAGAATATATAATACTGGCTTGGAGGTTCGAGGGAAAAATCTAGGTCTCCATCGAACAATTTTTTAAATTTAATGATCAATACACCAAAACCTAGATCAAACAATGTAAATTCTTTTTATAAATTTTATCAGCCATCAAACACACCCTAGTTATGAAAATAATACTAAATTTATTATTTTGGAATTTTATTTTCAAAATAATATTCTGAGTGAAGCTCCTCAATATAAGTCTGTGTTTTGATATACTACATTTCAATAACAAACTAAATTTTATGTGTAAAAACTGAATTCAACACTTTTAAATGTCTTTTAATAAGAAAGTGTCTTAAGTTTTATTATATGATACTTGAAATAATATCAAGTGATTGATTAGTTGTATAAAATGTTGAATTAATAAAAAATGTTTAATTTTGGAAATCACGCTCATATGCTTGGTTTTAAGCACTAGTAATACGAACGGGAAAAAACTGCTTTGTAGCGTAACATACAAATGGTTTAAGGCTATAATTTCCTAGAAAGTGTCATAAGTTAAATTATTTTTTAAACATTTGTTTGTGTGGTTCCTAGTTGTTTTCCAATCTATTGGAATATATAAGCAACCTTATTAACAGATTTAAATAAATGAAAACTAAGCTTAAACTGTTTTACAATAATTTCTTTGTAAAGTTTAATATAATTTACTTTCCTGTATTTTGTTAATTTTGCACATGTACAAAATTTTGTGTTTTTTTCTTATAGATATTTGATTTTGAACTAAGTGAAGAGGACATGACAGCCATCAGTGAACTGGATCAGGGAGAGGCAGGACGAGTTGTTGACTTTGTATTCTTCAAAGGGTAATATAATTGAAAAAAAATAAGTGCAGTTAATATTTTACTAATTTAAAAAAAACACCACTACCTTTGTGTTTAAGACATGCTTCCTTGATCAGAAAGGTTTAAGCCTAATTCATGAATTAAATGTGAATATATGAATCGGAAATAACATTCCACCATGAATAATGGTTTCAATAAACAAAACACCTTTAGCAACATAAGCTAGTTTTCCACATTATTCTTCTCGAGTTTGAAAATTATAACCAATATACAATATTGGATCTCTCATTAGATAGGTACGTAGAAAACTAAAATTTATTAATTTACTTTTTTCTTCTTCTTCAAAGTTTGTTCTAATAATTAAACAAGTAAGAAACACGTTTAAAAATATTTGGCAAAACAATTTAATAATAGTATAATTTAATCTGTGAGTAAGGCATGGTGTTTCCTTATTGTATGTTATAAATTTAATTCTGAAATATTTCATATAGCGTTAAGATAAAAAGCTGCTGTTGGTACCACAGAGCGCAGAATAAGATTGAAATAAAATTATTATTCTGTGCTCTGTGGTTGATAGTAATAACAAAAGAAAAACATAAATTAAACCATTGGAGTATATAATCAAGGATTAAATCTACTCCTTTAAAGTAAAAATAAAATTACCTGCCTAGCAATAAAAAAAAAATCTTAGCTAAGAATTATTTTAAATTTTTTACAATTTATGATAGAAGAAGTTAAGCTTGGATAAGTTTGATTTATGAAGGAAAGAGTTAAATGAATGTATTTACTATTAGTAATGGTTATTTTCATAGGTGCAAAAGAGAGTAAAAATCAAATTTGTTAAAAATCATATATTGACAATTTCATCGCATTTGAGGTGACCTTAAAGATCCATACAAAAGAAACGTTGTTAATTTGTTTTATAAAATAAATTATGGTTCAAAGTAAGAGAGTATTTAATCATTCCAATTATTATATTATCTGTTATATTTTTGGTATATAATAATAATAATAAATAAATGAAGCCCTTAATTATATTGTAATAATAAACTAAAATGTAGAGTATGCGTGAAAATTAAAAGGTAAAAGAAATATTTTTCTCATATGGAATCAAAACTTTATTTTCATTTTAGTTATGAACGTGAACAGATTTGGAGATTTAAATGTAATGGATATATTTATATTTAAATTTATATTAAATTTATGTTTAAATTTACCATGAATTGTTCCCACAGTGTGAATAAAATAGATGAAAATGTAGATATTCTAAAAGTTTGTAATAAAGGTAGGATTATGAATGCAAGGTGAGACCCATCCCCCCCCCCCCCAAAGCTGGTAAGCGTGCCAACCGGGGGATGGCTCAAAACAAGTCGAGCGATGGGATCACGGGTGGCAGTTGGAGGGTCCAAAATAAAACTCGGCAGCTGAGCAAAACTACTTTTTATTATCAAGAAAGCAAACTGGCAGGCAGAAGGCCACAACATAAAAGGCAGAAGGCCACAATATAAATTCTCACTTAAATAATTAACAATTACACTGAAATTAACAAGATAAGACACAAGCTACAAAACCAACAAACTCTACAAATACCAAAATTTATAATTAACAACTATATGGTGTATGGCCCATCTGCAGTTTAGCCAGAGACACCCAAAACGTAAGCAATCAAAGCCCCAATTAAAAGTGAAGAAAATTAAAAAATTTTTGGTATCACCAATTACACCGGCAATTTGGCCCGCATCCCTTGATTCCACCGAGGCCAGGGAGTAAGCCGGAATCCCTGGGCAGCTCCGAATCAGATGTTACGTAAAAGTACAATAATCCCCTTTTGGTGAAAGTTTAAAAATTAAACAATTAAAAAAAAAATCTAACACGGTACCGTTCGAGTAAAAAATCACTTCAAAACCCCCCCCCTAATACACTTAACAAAAAAAAAATAACAATAACTAGGCCTAAGCATATAAATAAATAATAACAGGATTTAACAATGGGGACCTAACAAATATAAAAATCTACACAAATGTAACAAGAAAATAAACTAATTAAAAATAAATAACAATAAATATTAACAGCGAACGTTCTTTGTGTATTTAAAGTTTTTCTTTCTTTAATAAATAAATATATGTAAGTCCCCATGGCTGAGTTCCATAAATCACTGTTCAGTCTTAGGCCTAGGCCACATAAAGTTCCACAAACATTTTTTTTCCTTCTTTTGTTTTTTTCTTTCCATTTCCTTTTTCACTTTTAAATTAAACCCCCAGCTCAGCCGCCGGGAAACAACAAGGAAAGCACTGACCTGAGGACAGAAGACTCATACCCAAAGATGTAGGTGGGGCAGCAGGGTCACCAATGGCCTCTATACATGGTCCTCAGGCCAGGCTGGCAGTGTGGATGGTAGACAATCCCCGGACGGCAGGCCGAGGGCTGAACGTCCCACTCAAGGACCCTGGAGTTTTAGTGTCTCTCAGCCACGCATAGTCAAGTTGATCGGCAGCAGAGAAACTGAACAGACAGGACCACCTGACCGAGGCTGGAACCAGGAACGAAACGGATCGAAGCCAACGGCCACCAAAGTACGTGAAACGCAGGGCAAAAGCGAATCTCAGGCAGCCCGGCAGACAACGACAGAAAAAAAACGTAATGTACCGGTCAAAGACCCGGTACAAAGGGAAGAGTTATTTATTTTTCAAGAAAAATGTAAGGATCGTGATAAAATAATGAATGATCAGGTTAATTTTGATTTCAAAATAGATTTTAGTAACATATTTTCAGCGATTGAAAGAACAGAAGTAACAGCCAATAAGAATTAGCCAATAATATCACAGCATTTTGATATTTCCAGCCAATATGGTCACGTGGTCGTAGGCCTATAAATTGAGTTGTTGAACACCATTTTCAATTCTTTTGTGAATCCTTCTAGTCTAAGGAAGGTGAGCGTGGACCTAGCAAAAAAATGCCTTTATATTTATATATATTCCAATAAATTGGAATCTCATATCGTCTAAGAAGTTTTAGAAATTTATCTTACAAAATTACTTTGATGCTCTGCACATTTTGTTGTCTAATTATAATCTAGATAACACCAAAATTAATGTTGGTGCAAGCTTTTAGTTACATTTGGTACATGTTTGTTGCAGGTTAGCGGATGGCCACCCAGAATACCCTTTCAAGTAAATAATTTAGATTTTGATCAATAAGACATAAAATATGTATTTAACACACTGATGTTCCTTTTAAATATGTATATTATTTATGACAATCAATTAATTAAGTTGAGTAGAAAAGGAATACAAAGAGGCGGTAAAAACTGTTTGATTTTTTCAACTTCAACACAATTTTGCTTTATGGAGATTGAAAAATCAGGCAAAAATTATAATAAAAATAAGTGTTTAGAAGGAAGCAAGAACACTGCAAATAATTATTTTAAAAATGTAGTTATTGTCAAAATAATAAAAAGCCCAAAAATTGTTGTTTGTTTTATTACTGATCCAACATTTATTACTACCATTAAAATTTCAGATAAGATGAAATTTTTTTGTAATCTTAATGTGAGTCTTGTTTTCAACTAACTTATAAGTGAAACATTATCTTGGGGGCCATCCATAAATTATGTATCACTTTTGAGGGGGGTTTCGACAGCGTTATACACCATTACGGGGAAGGGTGGGAGGTTTCTATGTAGCGTTATGTAACTATTAAACCTCAACAATTTGTTTGAATTTATTCACAAAATTTGATTATTTTTCCCAAAACTACAAGATTTTAAAGTTAGTAATGTATCCCCCCAATTAGAAAACAAGCGAAACAAAATCAAAACATGACTATCATAATCATAATATGCATTAAAATGGATGACAAAAATTGGAGGGAGGGTTAAGTATTAATGTTGCAAGTCCATTACACCGGTAGGGGGGGGGGGGTGGAAAGCCAAATTTCAGCATACTATTGAGATTTTAAAATATCCCGGGTTTTTTTTTTTGTGGCAAATATACTTCAATTCACTAAAATCGCATTATGTATATATTGTAGCAAACATATAAAATTAGCATGCAATAGTTGTTCCTCAAACAGTTAAGGTCGTGTGGGATTAGGGTTTTTTTGATACTATATGTGGTAAAAAAAACTTACATATCTTTTAAGTTCGCTTAGACTAAAATAAAGAACTTTTATGTCTTTAATTACATTGGTCAATCAAAGATTTCAGAATTGAAAATAAATCTCTCTTCAACACTTAATGTACAACATGTAGAGACATCTTTGATATGTGGAAAAATTGCTCAGTGTCATTCACATGAAGGGAATTAGAAAAATAAAACTATGTATATAAATCTTGGAACTATATAGCTATTTTTCTAAGACCTCTTCGACTCTTTACCTCCAACTGGATGACAAATATGTAGTTCAGTTCCAGTTCATAGTGGTAGGAATATTTGTGTTTTTTACTTAAAACTAAAAATAAATTAGTTCTAGCTTATTAATTTAAATACATATTTGTTTTTAAAGTTAATTATTAACCAATTTTAAAACCTTCATAAATGGTTCAAATAGTTCCTTTCCTGTTGTATGACAAAGACAGAAAACAAAAATTAAAAATTATGGTTTTATAGATAAGTTGTTGGAATTCTGAGGAGTTAAATTCAAACAATGATTCTCTATAAGTACTTTTCCTCCAAATTGTTATTCTTATTGTAAGTAACTACACATAAAACGTCATTGAGAACAAACCCAGAGATTGACCAGGCTACTCAACATTCTCCAATTCCTTTTCTACCTTTTTGAAATCTGGAAAAGTGAATAAAAGATAATTTTATGGAACACAAAAACTGAGTTTTTAAGCTTTTCCTTATTCAATTTTTGGGCGAGGTGACTCAGTGGCTAAGGCTTCAGACTGGAGAGGGCAAGGTTAAAAGTTTAAATCACAATTGAGCTAATGATCAGTACTTCACGTTCAATTAAGTTCAAGCACAGGCCTGCAGGACCATGTGAACTGGCAAGCTCGGTTTTAATATTAAAGAAAATCAAACAACAATTTTAAAATTAAACTTACAATATCAACTCAGTTGGAAATTTAAAACTTGAACCATGCAGTCCACTATACCAGCACAAAAGTTTCTAAAGGAGAAGGGAGAATTTAACTTCCAAATTTACAAAAAAATTTTAATATGTGGTAAAAAAATTTTGAAGTTTTATATATTATAAAATATTTCAGTATATAATTGAATGGTGCAATGAAATCTATTCCAACTTTGTGTTGCTCTTTTACAAAGATGATTTGTTATTTTTCAAACATTAACTAGAATATCATTTCATAAATTAAAGTCTATGTCCCTGTCTCTTAGTTGGTTACTGCATCATAATTGATTTATCATACATGAAGGCTTCAGAGTATGAAAGGAAATTTGTGTCTCTTTTTTTAATAACATGAGTTACCTGTTTCATCCTTCCATAGATTTGGGCATCTTAACTTACTAAAAGCTCTACGAGTTTTCCGATATTACAATCATTATTACTAAAAATATTGTCCCTGAACAAATCTTCACTAAAAAAACCTCAATGCGAGTTTCAAGCAAACTCAAAAATTATATTTATAAAATATTGAACCTGTAAGCCAATGTCCTTGCCCAGAGAGTTTCAATGTTATCGCAAAATTACAGCATCAAGCAACATTGAGTGTGGCTGTTCCTTAGATGGGTGACCAGTGAGGAATGCAGTCCTTGCACACAGCCCACTCACTGGTGGTGGTTCTGAAGTCACGTTTAAGCTGTTAGTCTGTAGGTTAATTTAGAGAAGGCTTCTTAGCACTAAATTCACCTCGTAAAATGTGACCTCTTTAATTTTTTTTTTTTTTTTATCTGTGATTGAAAGTCAACTGTCCATTTATTAAGTATTTAACTAACTTGAAAATATTTATGTAGAGAAAATAACCAACAAAGAGGATCTTATGAGAGTTTGAATGTACAAGAGAATATTGACGTTCAATGCCAATATTAATCTTTTCCGTGGTACTGACAGTCAGTCAACATGTCAAATTAATTAAAACAGGCCAAAATAATAGACCTTTTATACAAAGTAGTCTGAATGAGTTGGAGGCTTAATTTGTTGAGTGATTTATGATAGTCTACATGTGCTATATATTTTTTCTAGCACTGTGTAAATTACTATATGCAATTATTTACCAATATCTCAGCGTAACAGGTTTTAGATATAAATTAGTCATACACCAATTTCATTCCTTTGTGAATCCCTCTGGTCTGAGGATGGCTAACGTGATTAACATAAATCTACCACCATAATATTTGTACATATACTGAGATTGTATTGTAAAGTTTTGTTTTTTATTATTTCTTTGTATGCCAGAGGAATTTTAAAGTGACGTCCACTTCTTTTACAATACAACTTTACTTATTACGATACCCTTATTTTCAAATCTACTTTAGTCAACAATGTTAAATAAAGTTTATTTGCTTCTATAATTTGAATTCTACTACCCTAGCATTTGAAATCTCTCTAAATTAACATCACTATAATTATAATGAAACGGCTTTTCATTATATCTGAATTTAAAAAGTTTGCCAGTATTGCTAGGTCAGTCTTAAAGATACTGAGTAGAACCATAGACTAACAAAAAATACTTATTCGATATCTGGTAGAGCTAAGCATTTATGACCATCTGAAAGATTGAAAATTTGTTATTAAAGCAAACAAACTTTTACCAAAATTGCGAGAGAACACTTCCAGGGAACAACAATTATTTCCTGAGTCTCATGAAGAAGTAGTAATGATAAAACATTAATAAGACCAATTCTAACTTGTTTTTTTAGTTTTCCTATTATTTTTGCTCCAAATAAAATATGAAATTATCATTTTAGAGTTCCTAAGATCATAATGATATGTCATTCAAAATACTACATCTGGCCTGTATTTTCAGATCTATTATTTTCTCTCATTACAAGACTATTTCATTATATGCAGATATTGTCCTAATATTTAGTAGCATGATTACATTTTAATGTTAATTAAGTCAGTTTAGATTAGGTGACACAATGTTGTGTATTTTAAGGCAGTCAGTGACCATTTAAAGCATTATTAAAATGTAAAGTGGTTTAGTGTTAAATCTAATTAATATTACTGGACAAAGAAGCCTTTAAGTAGACGTCATCTATTTCAGTATCTATCAATTTATTACACAGAAACCCTTAAGAAAAGCCATTGTGTGTTGTATCGAGGGCAGATATTGATCACACTTCTAAAGAAGTGATTTGTCAAGAGAACCAACAAGTCATCGAACGTTCTAGACTGCAATGGTGCATTGTTATCACAGTGCAATAATGAGAGTATGAGCGTAAAGGTCACTTTGTCATCGGCCGTTTTATAAAGCACAGTTCCTCTTGATCCTGTGACGTCACCGTGTTCTAGTTTCAGTTCTGTTATTTAGATTTAGTGTGTGGCTGTCAAAGTTCTCATTGTAGCTTGTGAGAGGTATGGACACTGATATGAAAACATTTCATCGTTCTCCTTCTTCGGTATTTAAACACATACTAAGTATTCATTTTAATTATTTAGTGTACTAGTTTAACATTTATATCTATGTAACATTTTACTAAAAGATGTAATTGTTAACTTAGCTAGAGTTAAATTATTTATTCTTTAAGTTATTTGTTCAATGAACGCCATTGCGTTATAAATACAATTGTAACAAGTGACATTTTTATGTTTAGATAACTCTCAACCATTTTTAGAGTTTCACAATTCATAACGCAAATACAGATCTGAAACATGTCTGTCCGATTGTCTGTCAAAACAGATTTTCACAAACCAATCTGACAAGATGATTTAAATTCTTTAGCCTGATTTAAGATTAAAAAAGTCAGTTGACTACATTATCCATTGTATGATGTATTGAAAAATATTATACAAGCATCAACTCATTTATACATATCAAAAATTTATAAAGTTAGTACTTTTGTAAAAATATTGATATCTTATATTAACACCATATTTCTGATCAGTAAACATTCTGATTTGTTATTATGAACACAAATTAAATATAAATGTAAATCACCTCTTTTATATCTAGGGTCAAATAGAATATTTGCAATTGTATTCCCTAAACTATCGTGTTTTAAAAAAGTATATGGAAATTGTTGTTACAAGGTACTAGGTCAATACATATTTTTTTATATTGATAAATTTTAAATCCAGACCACTTTCAAGCACATACTTAATTTGATGCTTGAGCAAGAATATTTGAACAAGAATTTAATGTTAGTTTGTCCAAATTTCATCTTAAATCTTTTTTTTTTAATTGTTTTTCTCCTAACCATATAAACAAATAGATTAAAAGTTAAAGGCTAATTTTCTTGTTTTTGTTGCTTTCACAAGTATTTATTTGCTTAGTTTTAAATATATGTTCATACTTCCATTTTGTGTTGTTACAAAGATAATAGTGAATTGAAAACTGTAAACTATAGTTGATGACTTCGTTTTACTGTATCAAATTGTATAATATAGAACATTTATTTTTTACCCAGAACTCAATGAAATGTCCGCATTTCTATTCATAAAAAATTAGAGCAAGAAATTGTTACGTAACAAATTTATAATTGTTTGAATTTCTCCGGGGAATTTTATTTCAATAATCCTCAAATTAAATAAATGGTTCCAAAGAATTGCACAAACTTTCCCCATATTAAACACTAAATAAATCAAAATTTTGAAAATTACCAGTTTGATTCCTAATTATGTTTTTTTTGCCATATCCCAAAAACTAGTCAAGTTAGAGACATGCAGTTTTGACTAAAATACGTTGAATTGTAATTCTCATATTTTTTTTAAAAATGTAATCAAAATCCCTAAAATGGATTTTTAGACCAACTTGTAAAATGATTTATTTTGGACGATCACAATACTTTCTCTATGCTAAAGAATATGGGAGAAAGTAAAAAAACAAATCTAAAAGTTTCTCAATATAACTACATACAATATAATTATTTAAAAATGTGGACATAGCAATTTGTTTGAAAAATAAATTACTAAACATAAGAAAATGTAGCTACTGGATTCAATATTTGAAATTTCTATAAAATGAAATAATGAATTTATAAGTGTTGGTCTAATATTAAAGCCAGATAACTGATATTACACCACATTTGACCACAGTCTAACAACATACAGTCGTGACACTATTACAAATTGGCAACAAGCACGATACTAGCACTCTTAGTTGCGGGAGCAGAGTAACGCATATTTCTGCACTATTTACATCCACAGCTGTTGTGTTGTGAGTAAATGTCAAATAAATTATATCTATAATTTGTCATGTCACTTTTTCTATTGTTATTGCTCCATTTCTTTGCAAAATAATGCAACACAACAGTAATATGGTGTAGTTGTATGTTCCTGCAATTAGGAGCGCTGCAATGGAAATGTTGTGACTGTTATTAGACTGTTTTATTGACTTATTTAATAAAATAATAATTAGCTTAACAAATGTATTCATTAATTTATATATATTTCAAAAAGAAAAATGTGACTGATGGCACGAGCCAACTCAAAAAAAATCCATTGAATAATAGGAATAAATATGTCCAAGGAATTAAAATTGTTTAGGATACAATTACTAAAAGTAACCTTTCGCTATTACATTCTTATAAAACACTAGCTGTACCCGCCCGCTTCGCCGGTCATAATATTGAGTTTTGATTGTATCATTGAAATGTGCAGCAACCTTTCAGTTTACACAGTATCCAATTTACAACAGCTGATGTTTTGTGTAGTTTACTACTGTACTCAATTATTTTTAATTTTGAAAGTTTTGCCTACCACAATTTTATTCTATTTGTTTTTATTTAACAGCTGTTAATCAAATAAATCAATCAATTAATATAGCTTCACAAGAAATCAAAACATAAAAATATAAACAGTTAAAAAAATTAACACATGGTTTAATTTAATTTTGACATATTTAAAACCCACAGCTGATATTCTTTTTATATTTGACTTATTATACCTTCATGCATCCTGCTATTTGATTAACATCGAAACTTTAGAAGTCCAAGGGATGGAGCCCTGAGGGATTAAAGAAACGGAAATAGGACAGAAACCTTCCCTGGGGTATATAGAACAACTTCCCCAAGTTTCATGGCGATCGGCTGGACGATTTGGTAGCGCATAGAGGATAGACAAACAAACATACATTGGATTTTATATATATAGATAATTCTATTACAATAAAGATTTGCTTAAGGGACCCGGTGGCTAATTAGTATGTTACTCACTTACGCAGCTGGGTTTTGGGTTCGTTTCCCAGGGCGTGGATGGAAAATTGTAATTAAGTCCCTCAGTGTTGATCTAACATCATGAGACATATCTAGAAGCTGCGAGTTCGCTAGAAATTTCTGGAAAGGAATACTGGAACTAACAGTGTCGGTAACCAATATGCTAACCCCCCCTCCATGTAATAATGATAATAATCTTGGAAAAGTTATGTTCTTTAATCTGGTTTGCTATTGTATATTGAGTAGCTGAGTTTGTCCCAGCGATAGAAACCGTTTGTCAGCCGTTTGATTGCTGTATGAGTATCGATTTAATTTCATAATTGTCATGAACTTTTTATATATTTTTTTTTTAATAACCATGAAATTGAATCCTTAAATTGGTTAGATTTAAGCACTTTTGTTGATTTAAAATAACTTTGCAAGGATTTCATTTCCTTAAAAATCGTGAAAAAGAAATGTAAAATATTACCAATGAGTAAAAATTGAAATTATTTAAGGTTATTTGCTATTTTCTTATGTTTATTAACAAGAATATTTTTGATTGAAATACAATACACTCTTGATACTCCGACATTTACTAGTCCGACATGTTTGGTAGTCCGACGCCACATCAGATGACGTACTGTACACTTAATACTGTATGTAATAAACCTTACTGTGTTACTGTACAAAATGTCTTTGCTTACATTTATTCAATTGTGTTGTCAGCCTCATTTTATCACGGCTGATAGCGCGGAAATTCTAAGAAGGGTGTACGTAGTGCATTCAGTTTATCTTAGAAATCATAATTCTCGTGAATTACAATGGACATTTGGTAATCCGACGTTTTTGTTAATCCAACACACCGTCGGTCCCTTAACTGTCGGATTATCAAGATTAAACTGTAGTCATATTATGTTTATGAGAGGTCTATATCAAGGTAGCATCGAGACGGTGTTAAGAGTGGGGACCCCTTTATCGCTGTTCACTATTAGGAGAGGGGAAGGGGCACACATCCTTGAGCAAAAACACCGCCCAGCATGCGTGGTTCAAGTAGGCTAACTCGCAGACTATTATTATTAAAGAGGTACTCATACTAAGAATGGATTTCTAAAACTCTGTTTCAATACACTGCCTTTCAAAATAGTTCTTTCATCAAAAATCTATATATTTGATTTTGTAGGTGAATTGGTACCCACTAAATTTCTGATGCTGGGAAGAAGATAAGATAGCTTACATTGATCTTAAAGGTTACAGCCCAAGGACGGTGGGAAAAATATCAGAAATTAAAAAAGTTACCAGGGCTCCACTGCACTGGCTCTAAAAGACCCAATGATTTTCTATCACTATATAATATATATATATATATATATTATATAAACATCTGTTATTTTTAATGATTGTGCTGATATAAAAATTGATCATTTTAGTGTGGATTTAAAGCTGTCTTATTTCTTATAAATCATAAAACAATTTTTATGGGAGTATCAGATTTGGCACATGAAGTGTACTAGGGTGTCCCCAAGTATTATTTATTTTTTCAAATTATTTTTGGAATTTCATTATGAAAACAGTAGACATAAAAAACAAGCATTATAACTTAGAAGAGATTAAAAAGTAAAAAAGATATGTTTTGTGAGTCGCTTTTAGGTTTTTTTACGTTGGCAAATCAGTGATGTCATGAGAGAGGAATAGTCATTTATTATTATTCTAAATAAAAATGGCATATTTTAAAAACTAGACAATCAATAAAATACAGCGTTTAGAATCACAACTTTTAACTTCACAACAAATTTAATATATCGATTTTTAACAATCTGGTTCAGTGTGCATAAGAGGATTAATCAATTTCCCTTATGAGTAAAACTCCCTTCACACCTGCAAAGGAGTTCTGTGTCACTGGCACTTTCATCAGGTGAGCAGAGTAGAGAGTCCCACTCTCCCCCTCCCCCTCTCTCTACTAACCTGAGGAAAGTGCCAGTGGCACAGACAATTTGTGCAACATTTTATATTATATTTTTTTTACTACTAGTGTGATGTTAGTGGACTTGTCTTCTTAAGATGGTGCAATTGGTTTTCGGTGAGTTAATTATTTCCCAATTTTATAATCAAAATGAGTTAATGTACCTTCCTTTGAGACAGGAAAAATTCAAAAAAATTTGTTAATCACTACATTAGAACTTGTGGCCTTATGAAGTGGTAAATTTAACTGATTTTAAATCAACTAAAAGACAAAACCTTTCAAAGTACATTTAATTTTTTATAACTATGTTTTTTACATATAACTGATAAGATTACAATGTTTTTAATTTTTTTAAAATGTAAAATGTTTTATAATTTTAATGGGTTGCACAATAGCAAGCCCAATCCGCTAAGTCATTAGCAACAGAGACCGTTAATTGGTTTAATCAACACCAAGATTCAAGCTTAGAACAATTAAATTAAAACATTATACAGTACTTAAATAACAATTTTAATAATAACAATAACACAATGAATAATAATTTAAACAATAAATAGCAAGTCAAAACAAACTTGTACAGTTCATAACTTTTAATTAAACACTGTTGCAGAAGTTGAACATTTGAAGGGAGAATTAGTTACGTGCATGAAGTCATGCTCCATCAGCTCAGCGGTGGAACAATTCCCCTCTGTTGCTGGAACTCCTACATGCCCTAAATATAAGACTCTGGTCACTTACTGTCTGGCCCAATTATGACCTATTTTGTAATTTTATATTATAATATGATTTTATTCCAAAAGTGATGCACATCAGTGGGCACCAAGAGATTTAATTGGTGTCCCTACACCTTCTGGTGGAAGAAGTCTTGTCTGCCGACTCACGTCCCGGAAGACAGGACCTAGAAGTATGAGGAAATTTAGGACCTTCAAAGGTCCACTCCCTACTTCCAGTTTGATGTTGGTATCGGAGGACCCGAACAACCCTCTGTTAAGTAAGCAGATCCGTTTACGGAGGAAGACCTACCTGGGCTCCTGTGTCTTACACTATGTGACTACTTATACACTACAAAATCTGGATCAAGCCTTGCCTCAACTTCAACCACCAATGTCTTTAAAATTAAAATGTTATTCTTATGGACAATGTTTAGTTTTAATTTTACTCAGACAAATTTGTTGTTTAATTTAGATTACCATTGAAATCTTCAAGTTCAGTAGAGCGGAGCCATACAATCAAATGTGAATAAAACCACAGTAATGCTTACAACCTTCCCTGGTTTAACATTATGAAAGATCTAAACTAGTAAATATTACAAACGCCATTGTTTACATTCCAACAGCTGTTATAACCTTTTGGAAAGCATTATTTACATTTGAACAGCTGTTACTTTATAACTCATTTAAATCTCCCTCCATGTTATTCTTATGCCCGTAAAACGTACTTTGAGGGCTTCCTATTTCCTTCAAAGTGAAAATATTGAAAAATTAAGACCTTATTGCAGATCTACAAACAGAGGTAAATTTTTTGACAACTCAACTGTTTAAATAGATCAAGAAATAAGAGAAGAGTTGCGTTGACAACAAATGGCTCCACATATTATATATATAAGGATACCAGTATAAGTCACTTTGGCAGTATAGATCTCATGACAGTAAGCTAACTATTGTCTTTTGCATATTTTATTAGGTTTTTTATTTTTAAGGTAAAGTGAGTCTAATAGCTTATCTCTGTCTTGCACGAGAGGAGAAGGTGCTGCAGGCAGAGTGGGAATGACTAGAAGTGATTAATCAGGGATTAGAAATGTAAAAAGCCAGCATAAAAGGTCCACCAATTGAAAACAAAATAAAAACTCTGTGATACATCTAGCGAAAAGCAGCAGACCTCGTTCCTATTTTGTTATGACATGCCAACAGGACTGACAAAATGGATACCAGTTGTACTAGATATAATGTATCATAGCATGCCAGACTATTGATGTTGCTATGCTGGGGTTCATAGACAGACCCAACATCATTTGCGTTAAGTCAGTTGTTCCTTTAACATTTGTACCAGCCCTCATCTAAAAAGTGGTTACTATTATTTGTAAACAACAATATATTCAGAGAAGATGCGGGACACTAGATATGCATTTGTTATAAGAATGCAAACATTATAACATAATTAAATAGTTAGAGAACTAGTAAAAATGAATAAAATAATCTACATTGGTATTGAATGTCAGAAAAAAAAGAAAGAAAAAACTGAAATTTGAAAATATAATTTTTATTTAGTGTTATTTCAATAATAAATGTGATCAGTCTTATGGTAAATAAAACATAACTCTTGGCAAGTAACAATAATGACAAGAGACAACTGTAAAGGACAAACTTAACAAGTACATAAATTACAGACCAGTAATTACAAGTCAATATTTTCTAGTCAAGTAAAAATAATTTTCTATTTTAATGAATAGAGGAAATTGTTCAACAGAAATTTAATATAAAGCAATGTAGAATATTTGTATCCTTGCTGATAAGACCTTAATGCTAAGGAAGTAAAACTTTTGTTTTATTACAATTTAGCAGGCATCATTTGCCCTCGACTAACAAGAATAAGATAGTTAGAATTTTTGCTGTCATTATGATTCTCTGAAGTTAAATGTAGAAATACTAGCTAGTGAAATACAAGACCATTGAAGCCACTGAGAGTCTAAGGTTACACTGTAGGCCTTTTTTTATTTATTTATTTCATTGGTAAATTTTCTTAAGTGTAACCACTGGTACAGTTTTTATGTACCAGTTTCCAATAAGTTACTACTTACTGCATTTATTTTCCTGCAAAAGTTAATACAACTTTAAAATAGACATGTTCTGTTTTTAGTTTCATTTACTTAAAATATGTTGTGTTCCGTTCATATTTCTATGAAGGTCCTTGGATGAAAGGTTTGGGAGCCATTGCCTTAAAGCATACAATCTATGAATTGTTTTAATTTGTTGAATTTCAGCGTTTATTAAAAGAATTGCATTTTTATTAGTTTTATTTTTAAATGTTGTTAAGAGAAAAATATTTGTTCAACATTTTATGGTAATGGAAGGTGAATTAAGTTAATGTTACAATGTTTATATAATTTAATGATTTGAAATCTGTTACAGATGTCTTTGATGAACTACTTCTTCAATGGCATGGTGGATGAGTTCCAGCGATCTGCCTTTGACCCCAGTTTTGGGTCTGGACTACCTGTTCGGTTTGGCAGACAATTGAGTGCAAGAAACGCAGCTATTTCTAAAATTATTAATGACAAAGATTCATTGAAGATCAATCTGGATGTGCGACAGTTTTCTCCTGAAGAATTGACAGTTAAAATCGTTGATGATTTTGTTGTTGTTGAAGGAAAGCATGAAGAACGTGGAGATGAACATGGTTTGGTGTCTCGACACTTTATCCGTCGTTACAGATTGCCTGGTAAAGTGGATAAATCTGCGCTGGTTTCTAACTTGTCCTCAGATGGAATTCTTCAAATATATGCTCCAAAGGAACCTCCATCAGACGAAGATGAACGAGAGATTCCAATCACACAAACAAACTTGCCTGCAATTAAACTTGAGGAAGGCGAGGAAGAAACGACAGATGAATGAAATAATGAGGAAATGCAACCTGATTCAGATTTGAATGTATAATGAAATATATATTGTATTAGATTCACTAAATAAAATTGTTAAGCACTTTACCAAATTAAATTTGTAAAATTATTTTTACCATATTTTTTCAATAATATATTTATAATTTATGAATATTTGGCTTAACTGAACAAAAAGTTATAAAATTTTCCCTGCTGTCTCATTAAAATTAATTCCATACTCATTGATTTTGAACATTATTAAACTTCAGAAAGAACTATTACTAAATTAGAAACAGCCTTATTCATGGCCAATCATAAATGTTAATCTCTTATTGCCCCACTTTCCTGTTCTATAAGCTGTTGAACACGCAGCCTCCTAGACTGAAACTGAACTTTTAAGATTGTTTTGTATATATTGTCATTGACCCTACTGTCCACAACAACTATATATTATTCACTGTGAACCAACTGGCAAACACTTCCTAGCGTGATCCGATCCGAGGACTCTGCCACTTCATTATTTCTTTTAATTATGAAACGTAATATATAAACAAAACTATCTGTAAGAATTGAAACGAAACTTAATAATCTTCACTAGTAGGCTTCAAAAGTTGTCACTAATACTAATACAAACTAGGTCTTTTTTGTTTTTTTGTTTGTCAAGTTTGTTCTTTTAGTAATGTAAAATTATTCAATGACGCCGTCAACATTTGACTCTTCAGAATTCTCTGGTAGATTCCACGTCGGTGGCAACCATTGAGCAGGCGCTTTGTTGGTATTAAGAGGACCAAACATAGAACCTATTGCATACAATCTCATCAACACTTTGTCCCCAAGTAGCTGGGTTACAGCACTGCGCCAATAGTGTCGACATAGCAATTAAATAGTTTAACATAATTTCTTTTTTCATGAAACATTCAATGATAGATATATGCACTCAAAATTGTGAAACAATAGCAACTGATGTCACCGACACTCCAAGGTATTGTTTCCGCTGTTTAAGACATTACAGGCGATGCCTGTAAAATAACACAACCCATTACACTTCCCACACCTACTAACCTTTCTTATCTACACACCGGAGAATTTATTTTACTTTCTCTTCATCAGAGGTTCTGGATACCACATAGCTGGATATGACAGGGTTTACTGTGATGAAATATTGCTGTGTAATTTGGTATAGATGGACAGATGGTTCCATATATGGAATGAGAACTTAATCTAAATTCTTAGTTTACATAAGTAATATTGTAAAACATCGAACATAAAAACGAGGTCAGAAAATAAACTTACTACTGCATTTGAAGACAAAAATCACTTTATTTTGTATCTGATCAAGTACATAGAAATATATAAAAGCTTTCATACTAAATATTAGTTAATATGAGGCAAACAATGCAAAAATATTACAATATAATTACATTTTTAAATTGATATTTCCAGTGCTTCAGTTTTCCCACATAAGCTGTGAATAATTATTGTTGGTATCCAATACAAGATAAATAAAAAAGGATTGTACCGTTCTCTTTTTTACTTAAAATAAAAACTCAATTACACATACAGTATTGTTAAGTGAAAAGCTGCTAATATTTATTAACTATCTGTATAATCAAACAACATAAAACTTTTTTTGTATTGGTCCTTTTACTCATGTTCAAAAATAGTTTAGTCCTTCTCAAAAAAACTCATCAAAATAAAAAATTTTACTAGATCTGAAGTATTCTTAGGACTATAATTTTAGTTTTATAAAATAGATCCACTTTCTCTTAACACACTTTAGACACAAAGTATGCAAGTGCTAGTTGCAATGTAATATCTAAAATAATCTATACTAATCTCATTAGACTTTTTTGTTAAAATATGACTTAATCTAGCCTCCTTTTAACAAAAAGAAAAACTACTCTATTTACACGACAATAAAACAAACAAAGTAGATATACAACAATAAACACAATCAAGTGCGTTTACAGCTACATTTGAAAGACACTGAGTTAACTTTGCAAGTTAAGGACTAGCTTGTCGGTGATTCTATCCCTATCTCACATATTATGTTAACGTTTTAAGTAGAGTAAAAGTGAATAGTGTATATTCAAAACATACTCATTGCATCTCTTTTAGTTTATTAAAATTTAAAGTATTATGTAATACTAACACAATAATAAATAAAAAAAATAACAAACAATATTTATGAATGAGCTTCAAAACAGAAAATCTTGAAAACCAAACAAAACTCAATTTATACTTCTAATCAGTGTTCAACAATTGCATCAGTACCATAACAACAGATTATTAAATATGAATATTTTAGCTTTTGATTATTTTATGTAATAAGTTTTTAGTATTTATCACCCTCTATAAGCAATTACTAGGACAAGCTAAAAGTTTGGTTATGGAGCAGTAGTCCAGGAAATATACAAGATATGGATATCAGCTAAATTACCTGAGAAACCAACTAAAAATTATTGTAACATGTGTCTTTATTTGTTTGTCTTCTAGGGTAAATTTGCTGATACCCTATATCACTTCTATTTTTAAACAGACCTACAAGATGAACAATTGTTTCCTTAAAGTTAAACATTAAATTGAAATAGAATGAAAACTGCTGCCTCCAATAATTATGATTGTTATGAAAGACTATAATTATGCATGCTGGAAGACTTCGTTAGATTGAGATACTTAATGTTTTAATTCAAAATTAACAATTAATTACATGTAATAGTTCAATAAATCATTAATTATACTAACATGTGCTAGAGGGCCATGTCTCAGCAGTACCTATGCCTGTAAGCTCAATGAAAACTCTCGCTTAAGATACAGATCACAACATTTGTTTGCCACAGCTGATGAGATTCATGTAACAATGACAGAAATCTTCCATTAAAATACCCATTATATCAACTTCTGGTGAAATGTCAGTATTTTTTTTAATCCACCTACATACAAATTTTAGTAACCATCTTTCTCAACTACATTACTAAAGTTCAAAATCTCTGTAATGAACTATCTCCACCTAACATCTATACCACCATGGTAAATGCATAAGAATTAACAAGCTGACTTGTCCTGAAAGTAAATATAATTCTTATAAGAAAATAGAACGTTATGAGGAGCTTTACAAGCTTATATTGGGGCGTTTTATTTAATAATTTTCAAAAGATTAATAAAAACATGTACTTCTTTAAGAGAATAGAATAAAAAATGACAAATACAGTTATAGATAACATTTTTATGTGATTACACACAAGAAATTGAGATAAAACAGAACATTTAATATGTTTGATGCAGTTGAAATAAATCTATACTGGTACAGGTAAAATTAAACAATTGGCTTTTTACATAACTTTATAAAAAAAATTATTAGTATTAAGTTTTTAGGACAAAACAAAAGTGCAACAGAAGAATTATTATGCTAATTTTTAGTATCTTCATGAAGCTTTATAGTTGAATTATATGAAATATCACACATTTACATTGAACTAATATCTAACTAATTTAAATTGTTATTACTTTACAAAAATATATATTGAATACTTGTGTGTCACTGAATTGATTAGTACTTTAAAAAACATAGTGGGGTTATGAAGTGAAAACATAGTTTATAATGTTCAACTGTTATAAAATATAAACCAGAAAATAAGGTTAAGATTGAAAAAAAAATCCTATGCTCCAATTTGAAAAATCAAGCTTATCACAGATTGATTACACATGATAATCTGGCAAAACCCATTGAGGTATTTGAGAGTTCTTTATATTATGTGTATTTTTAGGTACCAAAACATAAGCAATAACATACTTGGGGACACAAAAATATGAAACCACATATAAAGGGTTTGGTTGAACTTACTTGCTTGACCATAGAGCCTAGAGATGAGCGGACAGAGGGGTTTAAGGTACTGAATAACATGCTCATCAATTCTGTTATTGCCTATATAAAACATCTTATTTGTTAGGTTATGATGTTCAAAAACTGGTTTAAAAGTAAAATTGAATTTATCTTTAAATATATAAAATATATTGCAAGGAATTCTACTATATTTCTGTACAAATATTACTTTAAAACTTATTTTATGAAAATGGAAACGCTTTTACTTTGTAAAAATATATATAAATACTCATCAATTTACTTAGTTGTTCGGTGATAAGTATTTGACATCTCATGAATTCTCCTGGTCTCTGTACTTGAGTGTAGCTTCTCGACGAGCATCAGGCACGAGCTGACTGCGTACTCCGCCAAGTAGGTTAGACGTGGCAGCACTCGCCAAGATGATGGGTGCCACTATAGTGGGAGGGATCTGCCGCAGAACCCCTCCAACCGCACCAAACTAACCACAACACAACAATTGAAAATCAGTTTAACATTCATAAAACTAGTTCCAATCATATAAATTTATCGAGCAAACATGAATAAAACAATTTGCATTAGCCAAGTGACAAATATTAAACAATCAGGAATCCTCAGCCTTGGCTAATAGATCATTTCACATCAGGAAGTGTATAAGTCATAGTTACATATTCTTTAAAGAACAGTTATGAATCACAATTTGATATACATTGATTTACATACTATAATATAACTATATAAGTGATATATTGTTAAAAAGTTGTTGTGTACAGATTTTAAAATATGTAATCAGAAAAATTACATGTGGAATAGTAAAATTACAAAAATACTTATAGTCACATTAATTTAATTTTTAACAGAGTCCATTGTTGTATTACAAACTATTTCTGTACATATTTACAGAACTAACATCATAAAATATATGATTAAAATAACTAATTATCATATATTTTTATTTCATAAATTAGATTTGGTAGCAGTTGACACAACGAACGCTTAATACACAATATAACACATGTACGGTAATAGATTACAATAAATGGTAAATTCCGTGTGAATCATTTTTGAGTGAAGATGACAAACCTGGTAACAGCCAGAGCTAGAGATAGCGTAGGTTTGCAACCTGGCCTTGACTAAATGTATTTCTTATTAATATTCACATTGTACTATGTTGGTTCTTCCCCTTGCTCTGTCTGATAAGGTCCCCACATAGATACATAATCTATGAGGAATGGGCAGAGTAAGGTTAAAAAGAAATAGGACTCTCCTTATATTAAAACTTATATAATATACCTTTCACTTGTTTGTAATAATATTAGTTTATACTGTATGTATGCATTTCAAATATTGCTGGGTTAACATTTAATTGTTTATTTCATAAAATATTAGTAACTACTGAATCTGAAATTGATTTTTGAAGATGTGTATTTTCAGGTTAGGTGGTAGGTAGAAATGTTAGTAAATGAAAAATATAAATGTTATTGAAATCAATAAAAAAATTCAACTCAGGAGGAAATATCACAGATAAAACAAAACCTGTCGGTACCTCCTCACTAATGTTAAAAGAGAAGTTACTAATGTAGTTATTCCACTTACCGCTCCTTTATCCTCGTGCTCTGCCAATGCCTCCTGCATCAGAGTGTGAGCTGTCTCTCCAATACCCTGTAGGATCCATCAATCGAAACTTATTTTCAGTTATATGTAAAAGCCAGAAAGTCTCCAGACTTAACTGTAAAACTCTTATTAAAAAACCCCCAAAACACATGTTACAATACTGACAAACTTTTGGAGGTTTTGGAACCTAACTGGAATAAGATTTTCCTAAACAGAGAAATGAGTTTACATTCTATATTTTCGAGCAATTCTATGTCACTTGAGAAGCTTTTATCCTCCTACATAAGAGAAAGTGTAATCCTTGGTAGCCATAGATTTATTAACACTATAGTAGTCGTAAATTGACCCCATTTCTTTATAACGTAACTGTACTCTTTACTCACTAAACAGCATCATTCATGTGGTAGCTGCCATAGCTGGGAGATCACAAATTTGGGATGGTCCAGCTACCAGGTTTGTTGCTTATTTAGAACTACCCAGGAGATACCTACAGATTTGCTGTGGACTTGAACATCATCCTCCTACAGGAACACCTGTAGGTGGGATAAACCTCCCTCGTAGATCAGTCATGAGATTGTTGGGAGTCTATCCAAACAATGGTCACATAGTTTCAGAGTGCCTCTTGCGCTGTTTTACGGAGGAATTAGCTAGCATAAATAGAATCAGTGAGGCAGGTCTTAAATGGCTTGATGGACTGTATTTAGCTTTGTGACAGGAGATAATTTGTTATTTATTTTTAATTTTTATTATAGTGTAATGACTTTTGGATGTTTTGTTCAACTATAAAACTTAGCTTTTACATCATTTTAAATAAAAAAAAGAATATTAATGGTAACTGACAAAAACCATATGATGTAAAATATATAGCATCAATCGTAATTTTAAAATAAATTATTAATTTCCAATAAGAAGAGCTTCTCAAAGATGAGCATCATTAATAGTTTTAAAAAATGTACATTGTGTTGTACATTAGACTGTTACAAATTTAATACATGATTTTTTTACAGATATATTTATGATCATTTTTAAAGCTATCTTAAAGTTCAAATGGTTATTCACATGTAACTGTATCATTTAGTCATATTTAATTGTACTTCCAATTGAAAAAAGCTTTAATGAATTTATTCCATATAAAACAATTTTCAAAATTACTGACACATAGCCAAAAAGATACTAACACTTTAATATACTTGAATTTTGATACAGTTTACTGTACACATTAACTTAGTTTAAACGTTGCTTCAATATGTTATTACTAAATTAAATGTACAACTAAATTTATAGATATAATTTGATTTTACCATAACCGTCTTTTTATGCAAAATCTGACTCTTTATTTCAAAGTAAGTTTGTTTCCTAAACACTACAATTTAATACAAATTGTTCAAGAGATATTAACCAAAAACATCTTACAAACACAATTAAAGCTCTTAAAATACAAAAATATCCTAACTTGACTATACTTGAAAACCTTATGATTTTAAGCTCATTTTTAGGAATTACCTGACACAAATCAGAACTGATGGAACCCTGGACAGATGGTTTTCTGACATTAACTAGATAAATCCTACATCATGAGAAGTAATGCCCATAGGGATTTGAACTTTATTGAATGTTGTTCTGTTTTTAATAAGGACTTTGCTATCATCCTCATCACAGCTGACAGACACTCCCTAGTTCTATTTACAAATAACTATTGAATTATTATCATATTGTAATTATTTAATATCACATTATTCATGTTTAAAATCTTAATAGGCTTAATTTAAGAGTGTAGTAAAATAATTGTTTGTATAAGTCATTTTTTTAAAATCCAAATTTGTATGGCTTAGTACATTTAATACACAAATTTTATAGCCAAACAATATATAATACTGAAGACATTAGTCATTATCATTTTATACAGTAAATCTCAGTAAAACAATCATTTCAGTAATCATCTGAAAGCAGTTACCAAATGAAGATATAGTATTTTAATTAATAGAATTTTTAAACTAATCTCTAGCATATTACTTTGATGATATTAAAAGAAAAAGAAAAACATAACTGCTTTACAATAAAGGCACGCTTACCTCTTTAACAAGTGCCATAGCATTGGAAACACCTTCCCTGAAGTCTGCTGGTGGAGTATAGCGGGATCGAGACTTGTTACCACGTTTATGCTTTCGACGACGAACGCTGGGACCTGGAGAGACCATATCAAACGCAGTCTCTGCTACACTCTAGAAAATACCAAAAACTTTATCAAGATAATTCAACTATTACACCAAGATAAAATATGTGCTATTTTATAAATATCTTTGAATTGACAATGAAAAATCAGTGGATTAGCTCAGTTTTAGATCACCTCTCACCTGAATGGCATGTACTATCCTGGTTGTCAGTTCGAGCGCAGCCATTGCGGTGCATGTGGTGAAGGAGTTGGCTCCTCGCTGAAGACCTCGCACAATTCTGCCATCTTTCTGGTACTGCTCTATGGGCAGCCAAAACAAGTCGCGGATACCTTGAACTGAAATACACATTCTTATTAGTGAAACTTTTTTAACTTCAATCTGTATTCTGTATCAAATAGTAGTACCAAGCTTTTAAACCTTGTATTTTCAATTCAAAACACCCTTACGCATGAATGTAATGCTCATATAAAATGTAATGAACATTTCATTAACTTCATGTTCCAACATGCTTAGCACTTGCTGTTTTGAGGTTGATAGTCATTATCTAAGTATAACACTAATAGGTGTACCTTCAAAGTTCCTACTATAATTAATTATTCATTAATTATTAAGATGCCGGTCATGAAGATATGGGCGATTATGAGAGGCGAATTAGTGTGACGAATGTAGCGATGACAATCATTGAGCGGGGTTGGTATTAAGCAGACCGAGCATAGAACATATCTCCTCAACACTTTGTCCCCAAGCAGCTGGGTACAGCACTGTGCCACTAGTGCCGAATATTATACTTTCTGAGTTAATATAACTTTTGTAATTATTTACTAATTCTGAAATATGGTTTCCCTTAGACTTCCCTTGTTAATATTAAATGCAAATAAATTTATTTTTTATTTATTTATAAGACGCCGATTGTCAAGATATGGGCAAATATGGATTTCGAATGAGTGTAGATGAGCGAATGTAGTCATTGTTTCAAACTAAGGCCGACTATTCCTTAGAAAGTGTCATTAATTAATAGCCCAATGACAAATGAACAACCGGTGATTATCAGCTGATCCTTCTCAAAATGTATTAAATTAACATACTTCAAATTTTCTGAACAAATTGTATGTTTCATGATCAATACTCATTCTACATTACTACTAGAGATACAAAAAAAGGTGGGTTCAAAAAGAAAGAAAATTCCATTTGTGATCTTGCCTAATGCCCTATAACTAACATTAAATAATACATAGTAGTACAAAAAGAATATATTATTACTTTTGAAAATTAATATCTAATATAACCTTGTAAATTTTTAAATATACAGATCAGAAACTAGTTTCCCACAGCAATAAGGGTTGTGTATTTTGAACACACAGAGGATAATAAATACTACAGGGATTAGTATGTGAAAACATAAAATATTTGTTGCCAACTATGATCAATTTTCGGTTGTTGGATATCTAGAATTTACAAGAAAATAAATTTAGCTTGATGGGTTTGGATCGTTGTACCATACAACCTTTGAATGATCAATACAAAATACCACTGGCATTGAAATACAATTGAAAAATCTTTCAATCGCAGGTTTTAAACTTACAGAGTTGAACAACGGAGTACATGGGACCCACACCTCCCAATAAGCTGGGCAGCTGGTTCTTCTTGATGTCGTTGAGCCATTCAGCCATAACGTAAGACAGCAACTTCTCAAAGCCTAACAGTCTACAAGGAATAAGAATAATTAATTTATTTGTTTTTTATTTGAATCTATAGCGATAGGTTTAATACTGCCTAATAAAACAGTTTCAGTAAATAGAGTGTGTGAGTTAAAGCTATGTATCTACAAATTATTATCAACACTGAATTACTATATAATTTTTTATAATAATGACTCGGTTGCTTTAACAGAGTAATTGCTTGACAAGGTGACTTGAAAATAAAGACAAGGCACGAAGGTTACAACATACAAGTTATGATTTTTTTTATATAATCAGGGTGGAGTTTTGCTTTCGTGCTTACAGGTAATACTGAAAGTTTAAAATAAAAGTAAAAATATTTAAGATAGCTGAAAAAAGATAAATTTTTGTATAAAGAAAATATGAAACAAAAGTAATGCCAATATTTCTCTTCTTTAGGAAATGGCTTTAGAAATTAGATCTGGTTTGGAATTTATGTTAGGTTTCTATCAATAAAAAGTATATTCAGAACCATTACTTCTTGATATTACTTTTAATGTTATTTATTTTTCAGTGTTTATTGTTAATGTTTATAAATTGTAATTCATTCTAACTATGGACTTCTTTTTTTCTCTTCAACTCTCTCACCACATACATTCCAACAGCCAATGACATAACGCACAATGCAAACCAATTTCTCTTTTATAGACAATAGACAAGTCTTTATTGTACATGAACGCCTGTTAAATTATTACAGAGTAATACACAAGCTGGTACATAGTCAAGTTTGTTAGAAAACTAACAGTATTTCTCCTAAATATCTAATACTAACTACCTAATACAAATATGTTAAAAGAATATCAGTTTTGTTGCTAAATATAAATAAATTTATACAGATCACAGAAAATTTGACAAATAGTTAATCAATATTAAATAATACAATCTTTAAAAAAATCATGAATGTTATAATAAACTTTTTGAGAAAGTGTCCCTTTTAACTTAGATGTAAATTTTACTAGGGAAAGATCTTTATAAGCATGAGGAATATGGTTGTATATTTTTAGACCCATATAAAGAGGGCCAGCTTCATATTTGCTATATTTGTGGTTAGGATACTGAAACATTTTATTGTGATTCCTTGTATTATAACCATGACTAAACTTATAGTTTTCAAAATACATCGAATTTTTATGTACAAATCTTGCAATTTCTAATATGTATAGAGATGGTAAAGTGAGTATATTAAATTTTAAAAAAAAAGGTTTACAACTAGTTCTTGATTTTAAATGAAAAATTGCCCTCAGGATAGATTTCTGACGCAGGAATATCGTTTCAACATCAACTGCACTACCCCATAGAATAATGCCATAACTCAATAGAGACTGTACATGTGCATAATAGACCGACAGGCAGACTTCCATTGATGTTACTTTACTTAATATACCTAAACCATATCTCACTGAATTTAGTTTCCTATTAAGATAAGCAATATGGCCAGACAAGCTTAATTTTGAGTCGAGATGTAAACCCAAAAATTTTACTATTTTAGTATTACTTATTAAAGATTCATTAGGATTATTTCTTAACTTAAATTGTAAAATATTTGTTTTGTCCTTATTTAGTTGCATACCGTGAGCAGAAAACCAATCATTGACCATATCAATGACACCATTAATGTCATCTTTAAGTTTGCTTAATGAATTTCGTTTTAAAAGAGCAGTTGTATCATCTGCGTATAAGGTGAAGGTACACATTTTTTCAGAGAAAAAAGCGGGCAAGTCGTTAATGTAGGCTATAAACAGCAGTGGGCCCAAAATTGAGCCCTGGGGAACGCCGTACTGTACATTAGCCCATTTTGATTGATGTTTTTTATAATTTTGTGATATAATTGTTCGTTGTTTCCGGTCAGATAAATATGATTGTAGAAGTTTAATAGCAGTTCCCCGAACACCCATGGATTTTAATTTTGTAAGTAAAAGTTTGTGATCAACACAATCAAAAGCCTTGGATAAGTCACAAAAAACCCCGGCTGTTAACCGCGACTCATCCAAGGCCCCGAGAACATTGTTGATGAATGAAAAAAGAGCTTTTTGTGTACTTAAATTTGTCCTAAAACCAAACTGCTCCGGACATAGTTTTTTATTAGATTCTAAATAATTTGAAAGTCTTATATGAATGATTTTTTCATAGACTTTAGATATAGTACTTAGTAAAGAGATTGGTCTATAATTTTCGGTATGTTTAACTGAGTCTTTTTTGTGAATTGGCTTGATTTCTGAAAGTTTTAAAAGGTCAGGGAAAATTCCTTCCAAGAGTGATTGATTTATCAACTCAGACAGGACAACTGATATTATGTCAACAGACCATTTAAGTAATTTAGTAGGGACTTCATCCCATCCACAAGCATTAATATTGCTCAGTCCTACAATGACATTTTTCACTTCAGTTGCGTTAGTAAGTGGAAAAGTATGCAGGTCTGTATTACTATCAGAAAATTGGGAACACTTTCTCATAACATATTTACTACTGTATGATACTGCTGGTACATTTAGTATCTCTTTTACCTTTGAATATTGATTATTAAAGTGTTCAGCAATTTCTAAAGGGTTAGTTGTTACTTGCCCTCCAAAATCAATTTCAAGTTCGGCTTGTTTTTTGTCATTAAGGCCCAATTCGTCCTTTACCACTTCCCACATTCCTTTGTTCTTATTTTTTGACTTCAAAATATATTTACTGTTACAAAATTTCTTGGCTTGATTTACAACCTTTTTAAAGATATATTTATATCTTTTAACGTAAATTAAAAATGATTCCTGTCTACAAGTTTTTGATAGTTGATGTAATCTTCTTTTATTTGCCGAAGAAATCCTGATTCCCTGTGTTATCCATTTCTGTGGATTTTGTTTGTTTTTAATTTTTTTAATTTTTTCTGGAAAGATTTCATCTAATGAAAGTTTGATGTTTTCAAGAAAAGTCTTGTAATTTTCATTAACAGATTTGTTTAGAGTTAAGGATTCAAAGTTTAAGGCTAAACTATTTAAAAAATATGGAACATTATTAATAGGGAAGGAACGACATTTAGTAAAGAAATTGGGTGAGTTTAAATTTAAATCAGGCAACTGTATAAACAGTGCATTGTGGTCCGATAGGCCAAGTTCAATATTAGAAATTGCTGCTGTAACATAGTTCATATTCGTAAGAATGTTGTCTATACATGACTTTTTAGTGTCAGAAACAATCCTTGTGGGATCCTTTACATTTATTTTATAGCCAAAACTGTCAATTATGCTTTCAAAATGTCTAGCTGTTAGGTCATTTTTTAAAATATTAATATTGAAGTCTGCAGCAATAATAACTTTTTTTGTATAAGTTTCTGACTGTAAAAACTGTAAAAATAACTTAAATTTCTTGAGGAACAATGTTGTTATTTTACTCCCTGGTATTCTATAGATAGAAACAATAAGAAGTTTTCTACTTGCAATTTCAATATAGGATCCCTCAAAGCCTAAAGTCTCATTGAATTGTTTTAAATCAGTTCTAACAGTGTAACAATCAATTGAGTTGTGAATCAATATACAAGATCCACCACCAGAAGTGTTCCTAAAGAATCCGTCAGCTAGTTTATAGTTTGCCAACTTATTTACGAGTAAAACAGATTTATTAGCTTCTTTAATTTTATGTTCATTAAAACAAATTATTTTAATTTTTGTTGCCTCTTTAAATATTACTTCCAATTGTTCAAATTTATGCTTAATCCCCCCAATATTAAAATGCATCAGCTGCCAAGATTTGAAGTTTCTTAAATTCTTAAAATACATTTTTAGGTCACTTCTGGTGGTATTTTTCCATCTGTGTTTTTTTGTTGGTTAAAATTTTCAGAAGTTGAAACTCCAGTAAAAACATCATTGTGATCATTAAGATTAATCACAGGTAGGCCAAACAATTTAGATTCAGTATCATTAATACATTTTACAATTGGAGTTGATGACAAATTAACCAATGAACAAGCTTCAGAAGAATCAAGCCCTTCTTCGGTAGACAACACTGAATGACTTTCACAGACACTAGACTGACTTTCACAGACACTTGACTGACTTTCACAGACACCAGATACTGCCACAATTGACTTCTGTATCAACTCTTCAACTAGAATCTGTCCAATTCCTTGTGACTTGATGGTTGTAGCTGCTCTTTTACTGCTAGGCAGGGAAGAGTCGCTCTGATTCACATACTCACAGGGGTGTTTCAATTCCAGGTATAGTTTGTCAATACTAGTTTGAATTTTCTGAATGAGATTGTAGTAGGTGTAACCATTTTTTAGCTTCTTGAAAGGAATTTTGTTGTGTATAATAATATTAACAGGGACTGCAGTTTTAATCTGGAAATTAACAATATTTTTGGCAAACACTTCCGGAGGCAATCCATCTCGTATACATCCCATGGGAGAGCATACTAGGCTATTGAACTTCTGTGTCTTGAAATCTTCAGTAAGTGCAGTAAAAGCGTTGTTATAGCTAGATTCTGTTGGTTTTTGAAAGTACTGCTGTTTAGTTATCAAACCATAAACTGTACAGCCATTATTGATTTGTTGCAGTGACAAGTTTTTAGTTAAGCAGTCAGATTTCTTGGGTTTTCCAAATTGATCTCTAAAGGTGGTGGCTACTCCAGCACTCATCCGCTTGGCACTTCCAAAGTCATTCGAAATACAATGAGCAAATGCTACCGTCTTGTCATTGTAAAACTTTGTTATTGAATGCTTCATGTTCCCGTTGATAAAGTTAATCTTGTTTTTGTTGAATTTTATTGAGAATATTGTATCTAGAGTGTCTATAATAAGCCTGCAAATTTTGATTTTTCCATTGTCATTTATGTGGAGCCCGTGTCTTGTATGATCAAACTTTTGTAACTGGTTTAATTCTATAACATATGTGGACTTTAAACGAAGTGCTAATTCTCTAATATAATTATTTATTAATATGACTTTGGTATTTGTTGGGTCTGTCTCCTTTAGGTCATATCTAAGAGGGATGGTACATAATAGGACAGGTGTTTTGTTCGTCAGAAATACAAGTGAACTTTCCAGAGACTTGTAAATTGAATCAAGATCATCTTGTAACACATTATTTGTTCCTGCCATAATAACAATGGCATCATTGCCAGTGGAACTCACAGCCGTTTCAACAACTTGCTGCATCTTTGCATTTGGCATAACACTCCCGATGACTTTGATATTACAGCTTCTTTCTTCAATATAATGGATTATACTGCGACCTTGGCTGTCAGAAAATATTGATAGTTTAATACTTTGGTTGGATGATGATTTTGTATTCACATTTTTTATGGTTTTAAGCTTAAGTTTAGTTTTATTTTCATGTTGTTGCAATTTTTGAGGTACAGTTGTTATTGATGTTTCGGTAGTATCTTCTGTTACTTCAATATTCAATACTTGGTATCTATTTGAAGTGGTGATTGTTGGAAGCTGTGGCCCGGGTTTTTCAGCAAAGTTTTTTTTAATTGGATTTTTCGGTACGTGAATCCATTTGGTTTTGTGCAGTTCCTTTTCGTTTATATTGGTTGTTTGAGGCATGTTAGCAGGTTGGAGTAGCATCGACTTCAGATTGGAAGAACTGATCAGAGAGCTATTTAATATGGTATAGGCTATCTGAGATCTTTTTGTTAGCATTGCTGTCTCATTGAATAAAGGAAAAATAAGATCTTTAAGGGAGCATGATGGACTGGAGGTGTGCTGCAGAATATAACTGATTATAATTTCAGTTGTAGCAATGGTGAAGACACCACAATCATAGTTGTTCTCCTGTTGCGGAGTAGTACTTACTTGTATGAAGTCATAATCAGTCTTTCCACCTTTGGGGAAGTAGAGGGACACTTTATGTGCAATACATTTTGCTGGTTCAGTATTGTACTTCTTTAAAGAATCGTAATAAAAAAATTTGTTTGTGGATCCTTCATATACTAGCAGACTCCAGTGAGAACCTACTCCATTTAGGTTAGTAAGACTACTCTTTGCATTTAGTTCATCTAAATCTTTACTGTCACTGACTGGGATAAATAGATACTTTGCCTCTCTCAAATCTAAATTATCCAGTATAAAATCATAATCTATCAGCATTTTTATTGCTTGACATACAGTTGGGTTCAAACAAATAATTTGTTTTCCTTTTAAGACTTTATCATTTAACAATTCGTAATACTTCCAAATAGTATCGTCTTCAACCCAGTTTGGCCCCAAAATATTTAACACTTTATCAAGATTGTGAGAAGATTCAAGTGGTTGACTGATAGTTTCAGTGATATTAGGTTCAACAATATCATTAATGACAATATGGTTGGTATTCTTAACCAGAGGGCTGCTAATTGCCAAGGGTTCACAAACGAGATTAGTTGATTTATTGTTTACTGAAACATTACTGTTTGTGTCGGTCAGGTTATGTGTAGTTGCGATTTCACTATCTCGGCTGGATGAGATACTGGAAGTTGTGTCATTCCTATTTTCAGAGGAGGAATAACAATGTGATTTACTTAGTTGTTTGGAGAAACTCAGATCTGTTTCTTTTAATGCATTTGAAAATCCCTTACTTTTCTGATATAGTTGACAAAAACGTGATTTGTTTTCTTTAAAAAGACATATATCTGTTTCTTTGATATTCACACCTATTTTTTTTTTTTTTGTCTCGTAAAAGGTCACATTATATTTTATGATTTTTGTGTTGGTGTCAATATTGTCTATAACAGCTGGCCAGTATTGACATCCTTTCACTTTAGCAAATACTCTATCACCTAATTTGAATTTAGGTTTTGTTGAGTTATCCATATTTAAATTGAAATACAGACAAATGAATAAATTGTGATATAAAATTCAAAACATTCTCTCATGATAAATAAACAAACACAGCTTGCACAACATTTCAATTTGTTTGTAACATAAAACTAAATAAAAGTAGATTTGTCCTTTGTAGTAAATTTAGGACCTTGAAGTTTAATGGAATATTTACTTTGTTAAATTGGCCAGATTGTTTACAACAATCAAAATAATCATCTTGACAGTTTGTAAATAAAAATTATAAAATATATGTACAAGCGAAGTTAATTAGGACAAATATAACTGGTGATAATCCTGTCAAAAAGTAGATTAAGGATAAACTGGTTAATATGTTCAAGGTCAGTGTCATATGTGGTTTGATTGTTGTCACTTATCTATGGCCTATCTATCAATTTTATTATAACGTATAGTACTCAAATAAATTATTAAAAGATATAGTGAACATTATGGAAAGAGAAAATAAATAGAAATGAATTTACCATATACAATATATACCATACAATATACTATTGTCCTTTTTATCTTCTAAAAACAGGACATGATTTCCTTGGAAAATACTTTAATAATTTTGGAATATATGAAAATTCAAATTGTGTGTTATGTAAATCATTTGATATTATGGACACAAACCATGTTATATGCTAAAGAAAAATAATTTACATAGTAAATATTGGGAATTCAGATCAATGATGAGTCAAATACTTGATGTCGCTTACACTGTTATTTAATAAACCAGCCATTTTTATTGAACCCCTAAAATGAGTTAGTTAATTCATAATAGTTTATAGCACTTGGTAACATTGACAATATCAATTTAATAACGACAACATTTCATAATTAAATAACTGGTTAAATACCAAATCTTTCAACTCATCATCATCAAGGGTGTATTGCCGTCAGGCAGCTCCTGTTGCAGCCTTCAGCCAAACCTGTATTTTGAGCAAGTCTTTTTGCTGTCTTATACCTTCCATCCATACACTGTCCACAATCTTATATCATCTTCTTCCTTTTCTACTTAACCTTTAACTCTTGGAAAGGCCTACAGCTGTTCTCAACAGGCTCTCTCCTCTCATCAAATCTTCTAACATATTTATTTGTCTTCTTCTTATTTCTTTAAACATAAGTGGATTAATTTTATATATATATTTTTTTATTTTTGATATGCATGAATCTAATTTAAAAATAATTTTGAAATATTAACATAACAGGAACTAACATGTATAAGGCTGGCAGACAGAAATGGTTTTGTGAATAGGTAATGAATAACATTTTTAAATTAGTATTTTAAATAGCAATTACCCGTGTCTGTGAGAGAGCCGTTTGAGCCGCAGTTCTGAACAGTTAAGTTGTGCCAGACCCATCAGGAGACCAGCCAGCGGGCCGTGCTTCATGTCTACCCTCTTCCCCTCATAGTCCAGTCGAATGGGCACCTCAGGACTGAACTCAAACCTCCTACAGGAACAGAGAGTATGAGGCTAGAGTTAATGAACAATCACCATAATTCAGAAATATTGATAAGCATAATTAGCCAAATCACATTAGTTTGTGCTTTTTTAGTTTTCCTTTTTCTTTAGATATCGTGACTACTGAAGGAAAATTACATTGCATGTTCTAAAGATAATAAGAGGCATGTTTTTTATAAATAACAAGGTCCTACTGTCGGATTCAAAAAGCAATGTACTCGAGTTTAAATTAACGTTACAAAATAAATAATCATCCCATTCCGTTGTGTTGTACACCAACATTTAGCTTATTTAATTCTACGTAATTTCATACAGCTTACATGTTTTTTTTAAACTAATAAATTTTTATAGCAGGTAGAATTTTAAAAAAACATGAAATTTTAACACTTTTGGAGTAAAGCTCAACTTTAAAAATTTCTAAAACAAAAAGTACTAAAGATAAGTCAGTGAAACTTTAACCACATGTGAAGAAGGTTCTTTTTTGTAGTCTGTACAATTTCTAGCGTGTTTACTCTTTTGCAAAAGTTTCTGTTGTAATTGTTGTAAACCCTTGCAAACTTAGAAATGGCTGATCATACAAACTTCCAAAACTGTTCAAAATTAACGGCAGAGTCACCGAACGCGGTGTTGCCACTTCACGCAGCTGGACTTCCACCCCCCCCCCCCTATTAGGGGACTTAATAGCTATGAATGACAGGTATACATGTTACAGCTAAAGGCTGATAAATCACTAACAGTTATTAGAAATGTGATAAGTACATCCAACAATTCACCAATATAATGGGTGGCTCTCATTTTCACGTTATATCCAGCTTGTTATATGTGAAATTTACATATTTGTAAATCCTGTAAATAAGTTATTTTTTAATTTGACAATGTTTTTAGAGCTATAACATTTTTAAACCTGTCGTTGGAGGTCCAAAGCCCTCATGACAAAAGGTGATTAAAAAATGGTTTAAATTTAAATAGAAAACATGGTTGATTACTGTTCAATACTTCCACAGTAATAAGCCTTTCGTGCACCGTTTAATACTTCCAGGAGCACGATTCGGCAACACCAAAATGCTCAGTTGAAAATAGTTTTGAAGTGCTGTCCGAGGAGATTTGCTTACACATGAGCGCACATTAATTTCTGTTAAATTATCATGTGATATAAAATCGCAAGATTTTTTTTATTGCACTTACCGTTTTATAATCTTACTTAATTTTTCAATGCTGTATTTTTGAACCGTTTTGGAAATTTGTATGATCAGCCATTATTAAGATTGCAAGGGTTTACAACAATTACAACAGAAAAATTTCGTAAAAGAGTTAAAATTTTAGAATTTGGACAGACTACAAAAAACAACCTTCTTCAAATGTGGTTAAAGTTTCACTGACTTATCTTTAGTACTTTTTGTTTTAGAAAACTTTGAAGTTGAGCTTTACTCCAAAAGTGCTAAAATTTGGTGTTTTTTTGTATTCTATCTGCTATAAAGCCTTTTAAAAAATATGTTATTTGTATGAAATTACATAGAATTAAATAAGCTAAATTTTGGTGTACAACACAACGAAACCGGATGAGTATTTATTTTCTAGCAGAGGTTCAAACTCGAGAACATTGCTTTTTGAATCAGACAGTAGGACCTTGTTAATACTTAGTAACATGATCAAAAAGAGTGGTAACAAATGGTATGCTGTAAAGTTTCCTACAAATTAAAAAAAGTTGATGTTTTACCGATTTGAACTACATTTGATTTGATGTTGTAAGCCAAGTACAATTAAGTATGTGCTTATATCTGTTACAATGTATTCACAGCTGCTGAAATAAGACATGTAAACACTTAACTGGTCTAACACAGTTGCTTTGATGTTCAACCAGGAGTGCATATTCTCAATTCCTAACTGAAACAGCTACTTGCAGTAATTTCAGTGTCATTTAACGCATTACATTCTTTATTGAAAGTTCATCATGGTTGGCTGGGTCAATGAGCAAACAAGGATGGCTCATCTTACCTAACCTTACTTACTTTTTGCTAATAAAACAACTAAAGAAATGTATTACTGATTTTTAAAGTCTGATTGGATATTTATCAGTATGTTTTCATTTGACACAGTGTTTGTGCCATGATCCACTAGCTTTTCTAGGGTGATGGAAACAATGTAATAGCAAAGAATTTCACTGAACATTTATCGAATCCACCATTTTGACAGAGGATGAATAAATCCTGTCACCAAATATTGTACTAATATGCAAATAAAAGGAGATTAATTGAAAGTGGAAATCGGCTTTTAGAGCAATCAGATTCATTAAATCGTCAACGTATTAAATGTATGATCACACTAAAGTATTATGTTTAGCAACTTTTACATGCTACTAGTACATGCATGACGCCATTCTCCGTTTTAAGGCCTTTAAACCAACTGGAAACAAGCTTGTAATTGAATTTATAATCAAAAGATCTGACCATCCAAAATGGGCCTGGTCCTATCAACTTAATTGTGTTCATAGTGTATAAGCATAGTACATAAAATAAACAGTAGATTTTTTAAATACCTAAAGAATATTGGAGAACTAGGAAGAGTCTCATCACTTTGACATGAAGTTGAATCAGTCTCGATGATGCTGTCTGTATCATTCAGCATGATCAGTAGCTGAGGGGTAGGTGGATCGGGAGGAGGTGTCTGGATTCTTTCACCATCTACCCCCATTACAGGTGGCATGTGTTTGGGTGAAGCAGGTACTAATGATTCCACCTCTAGACATGACAGAGTAAATTCAAGTTTTCCCTAGTATAATAACTGGTTTTTTCACAGTCTAATACAATGCCTGAATGAATTTGAATGAATCTTTTTTTTAAATTGAAGCCAATTTTATGTAACATGGAGTGTTGAAATGTTGACTGATTTTGAACTTAAGCTTTCAGTTTTTACCAAGACAAATAGTAATTTTTAAAAAGTAAAGGAGCCAAGGGAAACATTTTATGTTTTTTTAAGAAGTTTACAAATCTGCTGTTTCTTTATTTTCATCCTGTTGTAATTGAAATTATTGTACATTTAAACATTATTAGTAAGAACAATAATAATTCAGATATGTATATTTTGTTTATTAGTATACATGTTATGATCCGAATATAGGTTTTAATGAGGACTTAGCTATATGGTGCGGCTGAAAAATAATCCCCCACCAGAACACTGGCTACGTTCCTCCACACTTATGAGACAAATCATAAGGGTTTAGGGACATAGCCATTAACAGCCAAAGCTTGCAAATTTACATTTTAGACAGTAATTTTTATAGTTTGGTAGTTACATCTCCATAAATAAACTTTAATAAATCTAAAAATATACTTATTTGCAAAAGTGGTTCTCATTGAATGACAAATGTATGAACTTTACCTTCCTTTTCATAGAAACCAGCAATCTCATTTGAGAAGGTGATAAGGAAGAGTAGTGAGTCCTGGTCGATATTGAGCCTCAGTGGAAGTAAGGACACTCTGAGGCAGCACTCCTGCACTGGCAACTGGGGATCTGGACGCAAGTGTGTGGCTTTCACTACCACCTACAAAGTTAACAAATATTTAGAAGAGCTTACCAGTCTGTTAGTTTGAAAGATACTACAAGGTCGAACAAACATTAATGTTCTATAGTATATAGTATATAACTAAATAATAAAACCAATCTCAGTTCAACAAGCTGTTGTTACATTGCTTCTGTCAACATGCAATTGATTATAAAAGATATCTCACTTAACTATCAGATTGAAGACTACATGCAGATCTTTAAGATTTTATGTGTTTTACTGTAACTATGCTTTATATTCAATTACAGTTGACATTCAAGAACAATAATACGAGGAGTATCCAAAAAATAAGTTTCCCAGTGTGTGTCACCAAGCGTGAGTGACGGAGCATCTTTCCGAGAGCGGGGACTTTTAGTTTGGGTGTAGTGGTACCGATTCCCGCCGCATTCTTGACTGTACGCCGTTTGACCGTGTTTGGGTGGGCGGGTGGGTCACTACCATTGTACGTGTATGGGGAGATTTGTGACACTTACCTCTGGGTGAAACAATAAATGCGGAATAGTACTGTGACATTCTCCTAAGACTTCGTCGGGCAATCCAGAACAAACGACGTGGGCTGTTGTCACGGGGGGTGTTTTTTCTTCACAACAACGCCCGCCCACATGCCGCTCGAGCAACAAGGGAGTTTCTTGAAAAATTTAAGTGGGATATCTTTGATCACCCTCCATATTCCCCAGACCTTGTTCCTAGTGATTTTCACTTGTTTCCTGAGCTCAAGAATCACCTCGGCTTTGCTAACAATGATGACTTGGAAAGTGAAGTGAATACCTGGTTTAAAAGTATGGCGGCTGAATGGTATGCAGATAGTTTGAAGAAACTAAAGCTTCGGTATGAAATGTGCTTGAATAGGGATGGAAATTATGTAGAAAAATAGAATATGATGTGAGATTATAAAAAACATGTGTTTATTATGAAATTATGTTTTTTATTTCCTCCCAAAAATGAGGGAAACTTACTTTTTGGACCCCTCTTGTATTAAATTATATTTTCAATATAAAGGGTGACTCACTTAACTATCAGATTGAAGACTACATACAGATCTTTAAGATTTTATGTGTTTTATTGTAACTAATTTTTTTATTCAATTACAGTTGACATTCAAGAACAATAATAATAAATTATATTTTCAATATACTATAGAAAATAGAATGAATACTATATGAATATACTATATGAATGAATTGACATAGTTTCAATAAAAACTTTAAAGTGGTAAATCTAGAATACAAGCTAATATTTTGAATAAAATTACCTTTTATTAAATAACATCTATCAAAAACTTAAATCACAAAATAACTAACCCAAATAAGGTATATATAAAAATTACTAGGCTGAATTTTTAGATGGGCAAAAGGGATGGGTTTGTGTGTATATCAACAATTTAGCAGATTTTACATGAATATTCTAGCATGAAATAAGATTTTTTTAATTGTGCCCATCAAGCATAAGGATGATGGCTGGACCATAATACTATATTGATTATCAAGTTGCTTGTGACAAAGTATGGGATTCCTGTGTTGAAACATTCATCCTTTAAACCAGAACTTGCTTGGATTTCATTTTCCTGTCTAAAAGTAAAATTTGAACTGACAGGAACGGTATTTGAGAAAATGTTAGAGAATGGAAGATGTGAAAATAAGAAATAAAGCATTTGAACGACTTTGAACATTCCTTTGCGTACAAGGGATTTTGAATGAAGCAGAGTAAGGATTGCGTAGCGAGGTGTATGAATGAAGCACCTACCATGTTTGCATGTGACTGTCGAGGCCTAGATTCACTGGTGTACTGGTATAGGAACTTGTTGATCTTGGACACAGCCAGCCGATCACGGATGTCCACTTCATGGATAAGCAGTACTTGACGGGAGGCCTGTGTGGTGTTGTCTGGATATACCTCATGCTGAAACCTTACCTATAAAAACATTCAATTTACAATTTGATTCAATTCACATAAAATAATTCATACATCCAGTTTTTTCATCCCAACTTTTAATATTAATCGCTACATCCTCTATTGCCACTAACAAACCTTTTAAATGCAGCCAATTAAATAAAGAATATCCGATACATATCCAGGGACCGACAGTTTTATATTACTTTAAACCACTATAGCGGCACAGGAGGAAAAGTACATGGTATCTCACTTGGAACTGAATTCGATGACCTGCTTAAGAAGCCAGTGTCCTATGTCCTGTTCATATCAAGCTGCTTTTTACAAGAACTCAAAACAACGTTTAAAAGCATGGAATAATTAATTGAAAAAAAAACCTTGTGTTAACTGGAGGCAAGAAACATTGATTGCTTTTTTAGTAAACAAAAGCATGAGATTCAAGGTCAAATGCTATACTACAAACTCTGAAACGACTGAAGGACTCTCTACAAACTGAGGAAGAGGCCAGAAGGAATACTTCACTATTATTATCTATTCATGTTTGTTTTTGTCATTACTTTAGGATTTATAAAAATCTTGGGGCCAGTATCCCTATGAATTAACGGAAAGCATACATTAATTAACTATTCTTTATCTATTTGAAGCTGTAGGCGTACAATGCAGGGACGTCATTTTCTTGCTAAGCAGCTGAGTTGGTTCCCTAGCAACATTAATAATTAATTAAATAATAATTATTGTTGAACTAAATATTTCTATTTCGTGCTTTTGGATCTACAGTAATATAAGAAGACTGAACATGCCACATTCCAGAACTTTCTGGGAGGCGCTCAACATTTTTAGAGGATAATCAAAACAGTGGTTGTTCCGATTTTTATCTGACAAAAAAAATTTAGGATTAAAAAGAAACAATAATCAATTTTATTAATATATAAAAATGTTTTGGTAATTTAAAATACTCAGTACACTATGGACAATTTAAAATCCTACACTTTTAATTTTAGTAGCTCAAACCCATTAGCCTATGATACTCCAGGCACATGATGATAATGAAAAGTTAGGTGGCAATTAAAAAATCTTGCTTTTTATCATACTGAAATATAATAATAAACAAAATAAAATTAAGACCTTGTTCAACTGCAACTCCATGAGAACGTCATGTTGTCTCCCCACTCCACCCCTGGTCCACCATCTGTTTTTGAGTTTGCTGCCATAGGAGCTGTTATTGTAATGGTGGTTGTCTTCAGAGTTGCGTCTATTGAAGTTCACCTGTGACATCAATGAAAAGGATATTATGCTAGGTGTTATGCACTTTTAATAACAATTGTAATGCAAAGTTTTTTTAAATAAGTTTTGAAGTTTAAAACTAATAATGGTTCATAACAATGTATTTTATTACACTTGCACATTTTTATTTATATAAGCAATTACAAAAACACCAATTTCTAGGGTAAAATTTGTCAATTATAAACTAGCCAATGTAAAACTAATTCCAACTAGGGGTCGATTGCTGCACTCGATACACCTCGGCATGTGACTTGACTATAAATAATAGTAGATTAACTGTATAACTTAAAATTACAATATTAAATTTATTTACAGTATCTCACTCACACTACTTGCGTTGCTACCTACTTATTACTCAATGGTATTACTTAGCTACTTCAAATGTGTTCATTTCATTTGTTTTTATTAAACATCTGAAGATTAAACTCTTGATCCATTAATAGGATAATGTCAAACATACAAAATAAGCACATTTACTCATTTGCAAAACAGCTGTTATTAATTTAATAAAATCAACCCAATGTTATCTTTATGGAACAATCTTTTACGGGCAGTTTCTACCCCCTTAGAAGTATTTTACCAAGATGAAAATACTTTAGTTGTCATATTTAAGACCTAATGAAACAGTGTACAAAAGGTCAGCTCTCTACCTACATGGGAAGTTGGAAAATTAGTGAAAAGTGATTCAGTCAGTGAGTCAACTAGGACTTTGCCTTTTACAGATATAGATTTATACGGTTTACAATAATAGCAAAGCTACAAAAACTAGCGACCATCAGATACTTAGCATACATTTAAATGGAACGTGTTTTCCCCCTAAAATAAATAGTCATCTACAGAGTAGTACGCCTCCTAAAACAAAAACACCCATAACTATTTATTTTTATTACAATTTTTATTAACTATTATTTTTAAGAGAATCAAGGTCTAATATGATTTATTTTAAACATCACTAAAAGCATTGATACCTGATACCCAAGTTAATGTGACATAAATTGCCACTAGATAGCAGGCATTTTGACAATATCACATTTGTTTTTAAATATTACAGTTAAGTCCAGATCTTAATTAAGACAAATAACTATTTATTTATTTATGTAAATGGCTTTTACCATGTTTATTTGTTGTTAATTGGTTAAAGAGAGTGAATTATTGATAATACAATATTTTTTTGTATTTACATAAGGCAATAGTTAGAACAGTGCAACAAAATTGAACACATAAAAACTATATTACCTCCTGAGGACACGTCTTGGAGTAGTTGACATCAACATTAAAATGCCTTTTATTGTTAGCTGGTGAAGTTGGAGTGCTTCCACTGAAAAGAAAAAACACATGTCTCAAATATTTTGAATAATATAAAAATGTTTAATGTTGAGCTTTTTTAATCTGTAAGTTATTGAGCTGATTGCTTGGCTTCAAAGCACAACTTATACTAATGTACGTTATCACAAATAAATATATTATGACATTTAACATTCTTTTAAATTAAAATAAAAACTAAATTAATTGCTTATATGACAGCTCAATTCACAGGTTTCTTAGGAATAAAAATTCTTCATAGAATCTGTTTAACCTGTTTCATTGTAAACTGGATAGACAGTTTTAATTTATTACATGATAGCAATGTCCAAAGACTCCTCCCCATTCTTAAAAAAAAGGATCTTGTTTGTTGTGGTCAGTAAAAATTCCAGTCTAGCTCTCTAAAATTTCCATCTTAGTCTCTACTACTTTTTTATAAATATGTGTAGAACTTTATAAATCATAAGAGGGTACTTCGTTTAAAATTTCTAATATTGGATCTTAGTATATTAGGAGAGATAGGACATCAGCAAACTCTGCTCACCTGAAGAAATTACAGTAGCACAGAAAATTTGTGCTACATGTGATTCTATTGCATTTGTTTGCTACTACTGTGGTGTTAGTGGATGTAAGTTTGCTTCTAAGGTAAGTTTGCTGAAGTCCTATTTCTCCCTGGCCTAGTGCCCTTAACCTAACCTAATATTGGATCTATAACTCTTTTAAATCTACAAGTCGATGTGCACGGGAGGGGGTACGGTTGCAACACATTGACTCTAGATCCAGAGATATTGTGTGCATAAGGTTGACTGATGTTATAAAGCAGAAGGGTGCAATTTTTTTCACGTAAAGTGCGTTGAATGATGGAAACAAAGCTCACCTTTCAGTATACAGGGTGACATGTTTCTTGGGCGGAACACTTGACTTGAAGTCAAGCCCACCGTACATGTGCCAGACCAGCGTCATCTCCCTGAGTGTGTACTTGTACACTGGAGTGGGGAAGCTCAGCGGGGCCTTGAGCAGGTCTGTCTTGCCCACAGGCTTGGAAAAGTGGTTCTCTATCACAGTCACTGGTTTGATAGTGAAGACCCTGACCTCTGGCAGACTGTTTCCCAGCTGAAATGTCACACTACCATAAGTATACAGGTTTGTTTGACTAAAATAAAATAATTCTATTTGTAGTTTCATAGAATCAGTCATATATAAATAGTAATAGTTAATCTAAGCAGTTTTGTGAAGTCTACCTGGGTAAATGTGAGGTCTACCAAATTACAAAATATAGTATTTGTAATTCATCACTGAACACATCATACTATGACATTTACTTTTCCATAAATTGTTTGACACAACATAGCTAGGAAACAATTTTAGTGGGCTTAATCTTTAAGTGGGCAGCTTGAGAATTTGAGTTAAAATTTTTACTAAATCTTCAATTTGCACTGATTTAGATATGGTGGATTCATTAAAATACAAATTAATTCATAATTTTATATTAAAGCAAGGCATAAATTACTCAATAATTTATGTCAAGCGATTTTTTCCATTTTAAAGACAAAAGTAGATAATTCTTCTATTAATAGAGCGTACTATTAATAGCCCGCTTTTTAATCTGTGTTTTAATACTCAAGTATACCAAAAATTATAGTTTAATAATAAGATATGTCTTAATCACTTAGTCCAGTAATAGGCAAGTATAGAATATAGGGTTCGACCCGATTTTAATTTTTTTTTTTTTTTTTTACTAGTCTATATTAACTCCACAAACACAAATCCACAGAAATCTTTCGGCAAAAATTTTTTTTATAAAAAATAGAAAAAATGAAAAATATTTTGACACAAAAACAATGTATATTACATTAAAACTTGTATGGTTTTTCTCCTGAACAGGAATATAAACCGAATCATTCATATGATAAATAAGAACTAAGATAGTTAATAAAAATAGTAGTTGTGTGTTAGGTTAGGTTAGTATATGTTGACTGTGACTACCAACTAACCAACGTAACCTAACTTTAACTAACCTAACATAGCCTGTTTTGTTGAATATCATATTCATGTTTAAGAGGAAAAACTACATAACATTAATGTTTCATAAATTGTTTTTGTTATATGTTTTGCTTTTTTTTTAAATCAGGCCTATCCGCCAAAAAATTTCTATGGATTTTTGTTTATAGAGTTAGTATTGACTAGTCAAACAAAATCATGAAAGTCTGGTGGGACCCATTCATTGTACGTTTACCCATTAAAAATTATTACCAGGACTCCTGAGCCAGCTTCGTGTTCAACTATGACAAACTCGCCACTATCAGCATCGGAGGAGTCAAGTGCAGGTGGGCTCACGTCTATGGCTTCTCTCCCCATGACTGTCTCATCAGGGAAAAAGAATACCTCTACTCCCGGAGCTTTGACACCTTGATCACCTGTAATTATAACAATGTTGACAGTATAATGTGTGCATTTATCATCTTCCAGTTTATACTTGTGTGATGAAGAGTTCCATTAAAATATTACATTCAATCCATCATGTTATCACTCCATAAATTGTTGACATTTGATCACAATCCTGAATTAAATCAAGATATCTCAGGATGTATGTTACTAATACTATATATAAAAAAAAAACTGTATTTGCAATTTTTAAACAAAACTATACAACTAACCTTTACTTTTTTTGGGGTCTTTGATGTCATCAATCATAGCCTCTTCCATCAGCGTGTTCACTCGCTGCACTGTGGACTCTGAGAGAATGTTGATGTTGTCAACAGGTGCTGGTACTGCAGGATTGAGGTTTGACTCTGGAGGCTCAGCACAAGAGGATGACGGATGGCTGATCTCTAGATCCCCATACGAGGCCAGGTATACAATCAGCTGAGCCAGAAGTCTCGCTGAATCTGAGCATGTCCGAACATGTAGTACATTGTTTGACGCTCGAAGATCCACTCGAGGACTGTCACTCATTCGCAATGACAGCTCAAACAGTCTAAACAAAGGAATAATCTAAAATTAACGGATTATACTCACTAGACTAACAACCAATTTACTACTGTTACTGTAAAATTAATAATAATTAATTCATTCAGTAATTGCATTTTGTCTATAGTCTTTTTTTTTTTTTTAATTCCAAAACATCTTATAGAATTGTTAATCAAATTTTTTTTAGATTCAGAGACATCACCACTGATGCCGTTGCATTAAAGCACTGTACAGGTAAAATGTTTGATCATGTAAATACTGTAATAATATCTTGTCACTGAGATTCCTGGAATCAGTTTTATCTAAAATTCAGGTTAAAATCTAACATAAAATTGTGATTTACTACTATGTTATTCATAAAAAATACAAAACAATGTAGGTATTACTGTTTGAATATAACATTGTCATAAAAAAAGAATAATCAATCCTGTCTCCTAATACACATTGTAATTTGAAAAATATGGTAAAAATTGTAATGTATACAATTTTGTAACAACACACTATGTCAAGGAAATTGTTCAGACACCACATAATTCTGAAACTACAATATGGATTGTAAAACCACATTTATTTAACCACCACCCTTGCTGCTTTATAAACCTGGGATAAACACACAGTCACATGTGAAATAATCCAATTGCACCATTCCCCATTGTAGTGCAAGGCTTTCACAATGTAGTTAGTTAGCCCTTCCCTCCAGGTCAACACCCCCAGGGAAGTAGGCATAATGAAAATACAAAAGAGTCAGAAGTTAGCATTGACTAGTCCTGCCTAAATCTACATTATGACTTCAGTGGCTGTATCAGTGATAAGGCCACACCACCTACTTTCGGCCCAGGCTGGACTGTCACCATTGTAGCCATCTCAATACAGCGATGGAAGTAGAGCATTAGCCAAAGCACCTTTAGAAAGACCGGACCATATGATCAAACGATCCACAATTCTTTTCAAACTGTAGCCATCTCAACTGTATGGGTATCCCAAGTTAATAAAACTTAGTGCTAGTTTTACTAACATAAAATGTCCAACTACATACAGAACAAAAAATCTTACCCAAGATCCATGACACAGATGTAGTCTAGCCGCAGCTCTACATTGGGTGAGACCTTATCAGAAATGAAAAGGTAAGCGTCATCCACAATGAAGCGCAATGTTGAGCAGCTGGTCCTGGCCACCAAGTTACTTGACATACTCAAGCTGCTGACGGCAAGGAGACAACGCATGGGCAGGTGAATGGGTCTGTGAGGCAAAAAGACTCGAGTTACAATGAGATACAGTAGACTCCCAATTATCCACAATAATGAGTGGCTGACCCTTTATGGATAATCAAAATCGTGGATAGTTAAAAAATTATCTAAAATTACCTGGTAATGACTAAAATCAACTCTGAAACAAAACTGAGTTCTAAATTAGGCCTTACTATGAGTTTAGGTTTAAAAATAAAACAATTAAAATACAGTACTACAGTATATACTGACATTTAATTAAGTATCACATAACAACATTTCAATGAAAGTAAAAAACACTTTTATTGTTGGGTTGGAAAGAAGTCTTTTATAGATTTTTGATTCTTAGCGCTAGACTCTTTTCTTACAATGCTTCACAAATTTTTCTTAACACCAAAATATCACACGCTGTTATGTCTTGTTCCTCCTATATGGATTTTTTGTTTATCAATCTTGTAAATCAGTTGATAAGCACTTCCACACTGCACTGACTACTGTACACAACTTACTCACAGTGGCAGACGGCAGTGAACTCAAAACAATAGAGCGCGCCACTGCCAGCCTGACGTGACTCATCAGTGGCAGGCGAAGTACATTGTAAACAACTACCCTACACGTTTCGAAAATAACGTTGAAGAGCGGAAATAATGATAATAATTTCAAATTTTATATATCATATATAACACATCAAGAGACATTTGATCATCTAGTGATCATTATTAATCTGTAATTATAAGTTAAATTTTGAATACAAATCAAATTATTATCATTATTTCTATCATAATAACATTGTTATATAAACTATGTACTATTGTGCTTTAATTTTTTTTTTTTTACGATCCTGGTTGATCCGCAGCGTACTTAATCCACTCATGGATAATCAGGAGTCTACTGTAAATTAACTTCCAACTATTAGTTTAGTGTGAAAACCAAAATTTTGGAGAAAACCAAAATTTATGCAGAGTGCAGATAACATAATTTTATGGCATTAATTATGAAAATAAAAATTTAAATCATGTAAACAGTACTTTCACGAGTCTTCATACTTTTTATAGAATGTTAAGATGTTATTGGCAAATGTTACCATTATAATTTATGTATTATATTACTGATTAGGCTATATTCTCAATTCTATTACTTACTGTTGCCACCCAACAGTGTTTGAATCAGTTTGTAAGTAATCGATTGATCAATTAATAGCACATTTATTAGATGACAATATTTTTAGTGATTTTTAATGTTTGTGTGAGATAGTAGTGATGACAATGATTATGATTGTTTAACCCTTTGACAGGTATTGACGTCACATAGATGTCCAGTATGTAGAACCTCGTACTGGTGAGTTTTTAGAACTTAAATGTGCCCCAAAAAGTGAGTTTTTTAAATTTTAGTTAAGTTGTCTAACGAAAATATTTCATTTAATACGTTCATTTTTAGTACAAAATAAATGAATATAAACTATAAAAATAAAAATTAACCATGTTTTGTCAAAAAAATTTAATTTTTACTTTGAAATTTACTATTTAAAAAAAAAGAAACTATTTAAGGTAAATGAGTAATAATTCGTCATTTTACATACGAAAGAAGATTTATGATATATAAAAAAGACAACAAGTTTTATATGTGTTCAAAAGTTCCGCTTTGTGTGGTAAAGGTGAGAACACTCGGGAACGCAAAGCGCTACGACACAGTCCTTGCACATAAACGGTGTCTCTTGCCGCTTTTGTGGTTCAATTGTCAACCATTTACAATGGTGGCACTTCCGTAACTACATAATCTTGCTAAATAATACTCACTCATAAAAATACTAGATATAAAACAACAAAGCAGATGCTAGCGCAAGATCAGATTGTCTGCCGCCCTAGGCGTTCGCGCCAATAGCACATCCAAGTGCCACAGGCTGCAAAATGGAGCAGCTCATGCTACCTATTGTACAGCGCAAGAACCATCACTGATAATTCTCCTCATACCTCAAAGATGGCAGGAAACGCCTATAAAAATCAAAATACAGACGTGACATAAGCGGCGATACTGGTGAAAGTAAAACTGGGCGATGTCAATGTAACGTCATTCCCTGTATTGGCACTCAAGAGGGCGGACGTCCATGTAACGTCGATACCTGGTAAATTGTGATTTCTATTCGGAAACCTAATTGTTAAAGGGTTCCAAAAAAAATCATCAAAAAAAGCAGGTATTAAACACAATTTTATTGAAGTAATCTACAGTATTTTAGACTAGTTACTTACTGTCAAATGATTAAATATAACAAAAAATCAAGTGTTATTAATGGAATTACTTTGTTAACATTATTTATTATGAAAAGGACAGTTTATATACGTTATATGCTATTAAACAAGTAGTCCACCTTCCTGAAATTTACACATAAACAGAAGTATAAAGACGAAGTTATGAAAGAACTCCTTTTATATTTACCACCAGCCCTGATGTCACGCTGCATCATCATACTATTCTATTCAGCTTGCCATGTACACAGTTTTGCATGTAATATCTCCCATTAATGATATTAGGATGGAATAAATACCATTTTTCAATACAAACAAAGAAAACTGTAGTCGCTAGAACATAAGGTTAAAATCATGAGTTGTAATTAAAATCATTGCGCTCTTTAAAAAAGGACACCTGATTTTCTTTAGTCTAACAGGTACCATATTTTTCTAACAGGATGTATGTGTGTTCTGCAAAACTATCATTCCCGACACCAGTGTACAAGAGTGACCAAGTACAGACCTGTAATCAACAGTGCAGTCCCAGAGGTGTTTGTGTAACTCCGTGATGACCTGGGAGGGCTGGTAGCCGGCCACTGGGTAGTCCATGACATCAAAGAAGTCCAACAGCTGAAGCAACCAGGAATGTGACGATGTGGTTACTCTATGGTGCAGAGTGGCTCCACGGATTCCACATGCCACACACATCATCTGCACAATATATTTCTATTTATTACAACAGAATTCGTCCACTGACCTTGGTATAACTAAACATTTTCTTGTTGCCCAACGTGATGCACATCATGTCAAACGAATAAAAACTATATATTAAAATTCATTAAATTCAAGTGGCACATATATTAGTGAAACAGTACAATAAGAGGACAGAAACGTAACAGTTACACAATGTTGGTCAGGACTAATAAAAGCAATATGATCAGACTATCATCAGACTAACATATAATTTTAATCTTAAACAGCTTATTTATAAAAGTTAACTTATTTCTTCAATGCTGTTGGTAGGAATTGTTACTCTCCAAATACCTGATATTATTTATGTCATTTACATTCTACGAGGGTTGTCTCAAAAGTAAGTTACACTATTTTATTAAAAGTATAAAAAACATCAGAAAATATTTTAAATGATATATTTTGAAAAGTACAAGTTAACCTTATTTTTCTACATAATTTCCATGATTTTCTAAACATTTTTGGTAACGTGGTAACAGTTTTTTCAGTCCCTCATCATACCATTCTGCCGCCATATTGCTTAGCCAACTCTCAACCTCTTCTTTCAGCTCATCGTCATTTGCGAAAAGCCGACCTCCAAGATGTTGTTTGAGGTGTGGGAAAAGATGAAAGTCACTTGGTGCAAGGTCGGGGGAGTAAGGTGGATGTCCAAAAACATCCCATCGAAAATCTGTGAGCAGGTCTTGGGTCTGACGAGCAGCATGTGGGCGAGCGTTGTCATGGAACAAAAAAACTTTTTCCGTCAACTTTCCTCTTCTTTTGTTCTGGATTGCTCTTCTCAGTTGTTCCAAAAGTTCACAATACCGGGCTGCTGTTATTGTAGTCCCACGAGGAAGGTAGTCGATCAATAACACACCTTTGTTGTCCCAAAAAACCGTCGCCATGATTTTTCCAGCGGATTCCACAACTTTCGCTTTTTTTGGTGTTGGTTCGTCCTTTCCTTTCCATACCATACTCTGTCTTTTTGATTCAGGCGTCCAATGATGGATCCAGGTCTCATCCCCAGTCACTATTCGATCGAATAAATTGTCTCCTTCATCATCGAAAAATTGTTGAAATTGCAAAGCAGCATCAACTCTCTGCTCTTTGTGCTGTTCTGTGAGAAGGCGTGGAACCCACCTTGCACACACTTTTGACAGATGAAGATCATCAGAAATAATCCTGTGGAGTGATGCACGGCTTATTTCCACATTAGAAGGCAGTTGACAAAGGATTTCGTCAAGAGTCAGGCGCCGATCGGTGTCAATGACCTTTCTGACATCTTCAACAACAGTTGCCGCGCGAGAAGTGGAGGGGCGGCCGCTTCGTTGTTCATCATGCAGTGTTGTCCGTCCTTCAATGAATGATTGACGCCAACGAGATACCATTGGCCTTGACATCACACCTTCACCATAAACACTACACAACTCATGATGAATTTCAGTAGCAGTTTTATTTTTTGCTGTTAAAAAACGAATATTAGCGCGAATTTCACAATCGGCGGTAGGAACAAGTGGTGTCTCCATATTGCCTGTAGTCTGACTGGCCGATCGATCGACGCACGCGCATAGGAATTTTACAGTGCTGCCACTACGCCCAGACGCAAATACTCCGCGACTCCCAGACTTCTGGCGCCAACAGAACGGCTTTAAAAAAATAGTGTAACTTACTTTTGAGACGACCCTCGTATTACATGAATAATATATACATTTGAGCATAGAACAGTTATGTAAAAGTAGAATAAGTTTATCATCTTTTCTCCAAAAGAGAACATATAAAATACATAATAAATAATAGATCTAAGCCGTAGAACTTTGATGTGTGATACCGGCCTTAAAACTAAGTTGTACCTTAATCCTAGACTCATCAACTTGCGACTTCATAGCAACACTTAGCATGTCTGCACTCCTGTCTGATCCGAGGCCCACAGCTACACCACCATTGTGAACCATGGCTCCTGCCTCGGTTTTGCAGATCACCATACTTAGGTGGGGTTCAGGATGAGCACTGAATGACTTGATATTGAAAGAATAGTTGGGATCTGATAATTGGCCTGTAAGATTCAAAACAATCAGCATTAGTTCCTACATTAACAGTCGTTAGATATGCTAATTTGTTTATTTTGATCTCTTCAATTGTTTTAAAACAAATCCTTATTTTTATTCTATTTTCTTACACTATTTAGGTTGGACTATTAGATTTTGTATGAACTATGGCTCACAAGGCCATTGGTATTTGTGTTTTAATACGTGTGCAGTGGGTGAAAAAGGCACCATGAATGTATGCACAGTGAGCAGGTAGTAGTTAACATCTGTCTTTATACAGAATGTTTGGGAGAGCTGCAAATATACAAGATTTGGCTGATATTTTAGCCACATTGAGGCGCAGACCTGAAAATAAAACACTATACTACAGAGTCATATGACTTTTCTCTTAATTCTTCCCTTCAAACTGCAAGTCAAACTCCCAGTTGTTTGACACTGAAAATATATATATTCCCTTTGAAAAAAATACGGTACTAAGTATATTAAAAGAGGATTAATGTAAAATTTGATTGGTCAACCAACCATAGAGACCAATTTTTATTCAAAGTGGGCTTTGGCGATTAATTCCTGATAACAATCAGTTAACTTTATGAGTAGTTAGTTCAAAGAACAAGAGAAGATTGAAAATACTCACATTCAGGGTAAATGTTAAAACATTGAAAACATTGGAGATTTAACTTAACAAGACTATCGATTGATATTATATACAAATGATGCTGATGGCTCGTCAAAAAACAAGAAATGGGTGCAATTGGTGAAATCATATGAATCGAAAAGGAGAGCCTCTGTTTTTTCTAATAAGAATATCTTCAAATGAGGAGTCTGTTTACAACGTTGCACAATGACCCATATTGCAAATATTAAAAATTTTAGAATTTTTGTTTAATTCATTAACACGTTCACTGTGTTGTTATAATTCCTCCGCCATTCATCCTGTGCACCACACAATCCCGGGGTTTCGTTGCATACCATCAATTTAGTGCGGGACAAGATCCCGATATCTTGTTGCGCAACATAAGTTCTGTGCACAATATCAAGTCATCAATTGAAGATAGAGCACTCTAAGTTATTGTTTTAGAACTATCAAGTTTCTAACGTCATAAGTGCTATGCAGGGTGTGGATATAGCGTATAAGCACGAGGCCTCAGGATCTCGTGTTGCATATAAGGAAGTACTGTAATAAATTATAATCTAGCTGAGAAATTCAGATTATGTTGTAAATAAACAGACGACTCAGCAACCACGTGGAACAACTCTCCCGTCTTTTCAAACAACAGCTTACAATCTGTTTGCTAATATTGACGTTTAATAATTTTAATTTTTTAAGAAAATGTAAAACCCATGTAATATAATGTCATGTTGCAATTTATGTTGCTGAAATTTTGTGAGATTGATGTTTTTGGTATTGGCCTATTACAAAATCACTTATTAAAAACATGCAAAGTGTCATTTCGTCCTTCACATTTACAAAATTGTGTATTGGTTGTTTATGCTACAATATAAAAGTTATTTGCAAACTCCTTTCTATAACTATTCAGAACTTCCGATGTAAAACATGTCCGACTTTTACACGGACAAGGTCTTAGGTATCACAAATACCATATGATCGACAAGATCTATAGGTCTTGTACCGCATATAATAATACGTCATTACTCTGGTGCGTATGTGCTACAATAATATAATGGTAGTAAGCTATAGATCTCGTGTAAGATTTAGGTTACTATGAAATTCGCAAAGAACAATACTTCCATAGAGTTCAACTCCTGCAACAATGTGTTAATTACAACAAAAAATATCACAAACGCATAAAAGGAATTAAATGCGCATTTCATCACTGTGTGAATGTAAGCCTACAACATGAGACCCCGAGATCTTGTGACACAGTGAACGTGTTAAAACATGGTTTTTAGCTTCTGCTATTCAGTGAGTTACATAGATGCTCATTATGCTCAGTATCCGAACTCTATACTGACCAACCAGACTTTTCTTCATATTACTTTTTATTTCCACGATTGAAATCTGCTCTGGATGGTACAACGTACAACGTTTTGAGAGAAGTGAAGCCATGAAGAAGCCAACAGAAACTGTCAACATGCTTTAAGAGGATGTTGCACTAATTAAATATGAATCAGTGACATTATTGAATACAATCACACATTACACAGTTTGATATGAACAGCATATTATTAATTTTTAAGGCAGTGATGAGCCAGAGCTTGTTATTGCAAAGAAGGTCAAAGTACGATGTATATAAAACAGCAAATATTTCAATTAATTTAATTGTTTACTTATAATTGAACTTTATCTTTTAATTCCTAATCAAGCTCTATCTTTTAATTCCTTTTACGTTCTTATTCAAGGTCAGTTATAATTGGGATCTGATAATTGGCCTGTAAAAGATTCAAAACAATCGGCATTAGTTCCTACATTGACAGTCGTAAGATATGCTAATTTGTTACTGAAGCAATCTTATTTTATTTATTTCTAGAATCAATTGCTTCTTTATTCCAGTATTTCTACAGAGAATAGAATATTTAGACTACTAATGCTTACATTGTCTAGAAAAATTAGTGTTCATAGAAAAATCTTCCCACGCCTTAAAAAAACATTACTGACTCAGGTAATAGAATTAAAACGAAAGAAGTCTATATTTAGACATTAAATACAGTACTCTCTCTTAACCGGCCACCTCAGGACTGGGGGCCTAACCGGATAACGATTTGACCGGCTAAGCCGAGGTGCTGAAAACCTCTTTATATTGCAGTTTATCTAAAGCAATTAGTTTCATTATTTATTAGAATACCCACTGTTCTCACAAAATGAAGTAAATTCACAAAATACATAATTAATTGCAAAGGTACGTGATTTAAACGAAGACAACCTATAACTATAGTTGTATGATTGGTAAAGGTCACCACACCACAGAAGCTCTTGACAGACTAATAAAAATAATTATAATTCTTTATACAACAGTAAAAACATTGTGGCAGTTTTTGATGAATCATGGATATTACTAATGTCACCAATGTTCATTATCAGCCAATCACTAACGTTTAAAACGATGTCTCATTGATAAATGGCCGTTTAAAAAGAAGTCACTGTTTTGCAAAAGGGGCCAATTAAAGCAATAGCCGGTTGAAAGATGGCCGGTTAAGAGTGATTCTACTGTAATATGAAAGACGTCTATATTTAGTCATTAAAATATACAAATTTGCTAATTATCTCTAAATATCTGGCCCGAAGAACGTTCCATTCGAATGACAAATATTTGTATTGTGCTAGCACATAGTTCCAATCGAGATCATGAACAATGTATCAATAATATATCCAGAGTCTGTTGACAATATAAATTGTAATAAAAAATATACAAATACTATTCGTCTCTTACTGTGTTAATAGTCTATGACATCTTGTCTACAATTTGTATTACAATTTGGTCATAAATTAAATTGTAAAACTATAAATAAGAAATTCATCATTCTTACAAATTCTTGATGAAATTCAGAGTATTGTAAAGATTGTTGACTTGTGAAATCAAATTGTTTAAAACAAAACATGAAAACAAAATCAACAAAATATGTTGTATAGCTAATTTGATATGTATAGTGGTCATCTAATAAGATCACAATATTTTATTGAAATATACCATAGCAATATTTTTAATAGAAACAAATAATATAATACTAATAATTTTCTATCTTCTTGAACAATAATTCCTCACATTTCCTAAAATACTTAAGTATTTAGGTATAAGCTCGTAATTGATCCATGGCTTATAGACAAAAATATTGTAACTGATAAAATAACATTGGGTGCTTGAGTAACAATGAGTCAAGTGAAATCACAACTAGTCACATGGTTAAATGAAAAACCTAAATACATAACTACTAAGAAATTAAAACCTAATCTATTTTTTTACTAAAAACTTACTGCAATGTAGAAGGGAGAAACTATTCACTTGAGCACAAATGTAGTTATGTTGAGGCATTCCCTTAAACCCTGTTACAGAAAAGAGGCTGACTTCTTTTACATTAAGCTGCAAGTGGCCATGATCTGGGCTGGCAGGACTCGCATTCTAGAAAAAAAGTTAATTAATAGCTGGTAAGATTTTTGGAACGTCATAAATGCAAGAGAAGATTACACCAAATATACAATTAACACTAGTATTAAACGTACAAACATAAAAATTTGACACTCTGATTAATTTATTTGATAGGTAATTCCTTAATCCTTCACACGTGGAAATTATTTTACCCTATTTTAAAGTAACAGGTTATTATGTAAAAAAATAATTTTAATGAAATATGAAGTTAATTTTTTTAAGTTTTAGAAACATAATGGGACACAAAAAATATAAATTTATATTTAAAGTTTAAATTATAATTTTTAATGCTATTTTATTGCAGATGTAGAAAAGTACAAATATAAAAAATTTTAAACATTTTAGTTGAAACTTTTAACAGCACCTGTCATTTATAATATAATAATAACTACAACAAAATAATTGAAAACTACAAAAAAAGAAAAAGAATGATAAGTGATGAAAATAATGTGCTTGCAAAATATTATGTCCTAAAAACAAATACCTTACTTATTTAAAACATACTTCAGATTATATAGGTCCAAATTTCAATAAACATTTAAACATTTCAATAAGTAGTGAATTACAGAGAAAATAATATTAGCACTGCCTGGTATGAATGTGACAATTTTACTTCTTATAATTTATTTCCTAGAGTTAATGAGTAGATTTGACTATGATACCTTGAGATTGGTGATCACACTGAAGGTTCCTTGGCCCACGTTCAGCGATACAGTCAGTTTGCTCTGTCCTGACATTCCTGACGCTGCCTTCGGCTGTGGCGGTCTTGTGTCCCAGACAGAGTAAAACACATTTTCCCCATCATCTGATTCAGAATCTGACTCTGAGAAAAAAAAACACACAATTGCAATTACTAAGACAAAATGTTGTAATAAGCTTGTAGATTTTTGTCAACAAAGCTTATTAAAACCATCTTAGATACATTTTAAGTGTTATAGTCGTATACTTTTGCTGTGGCTATTTGATTGGAGATAGCCTGAGCAAGTTTTTGGATACATCTGACTTTAGATAAACTAAGGATAAAGCACTTCTATTTTATTTTGAAACATCATTTTGCTTAAAACTTAAGACAATTTAGAATTAAGGAAACATTTTTGATTTAAAAACAAACAATGTGTAACTCACCAAACAGCAGAAGCTAGAGCACATGTTTTTATAAATAGATTAATGTGCTGTTATTGTTTATTTATAACTCAAAACTCTACAGTCTAAGAAAATTTGACAGTAAAATTAAACTGGTAGAAATAATATTTGATCAAATTAATAAACAGGGTGTCCAGTAAATTTCCTTAAACAAATTCCCTGACTTTTCCCTGATTGCATAAACAAATTTTCCAACCCCGAATCGATGTAATTACATCACTCGTATTCAGTTTAATCAGTAGTATTATTTGCAATCATGTATATAAATGTTAATAATTTACAATACATATTTAATTATATTAATAGTTAAATTCAAAGCTACTACAATTATTATTTTCAAACTAGTTTAAAAAATTTAAGGTTGAATTAAAATAGTAAAATTAGCCTTGAGTAAAATTAAATATACCATTAATTATTCCATTGTCACGTTATTGGCAATTTAGAATCTACATTTTACGGTGACAACCGCGTCAAGGTACTATCTACAATATTTATAAGATGACCAGACGTTTCGCAATGGTGTGATGTGGCATCCTCTGAGGTAAATCTCCTGTGATGTGACACTCTGGTCATCTTGTAAATATTGTAGATAGTACCTTGACACGGTTGTGACCGGAAAATGTAGATTCTATTCTAGTTATGACACCGGCCGCTTAAGCCTAAGTTCTAAGATTATTGGCAATTATCACAAGTTACAGTGACTTGAACAAGGTAAAATATTACAATTTCACCAAAACAATACTCAGATAATTGTAGGTCTCTAATATTTAACTCGTACTGATCAGACAATTACTTCAGTTAATTTTAAATTTTAGCAATAAAAAACTAGTTATATAAAAGACTGCAAACATAAAAAAGTTAATTAATAACTTTTTCTTAATTAGATTATTAAATGACATGTTAAATCAAAGTTTGGTAGGAAAAAGAATTCTTTGAAAAGCACATAAGAATATAGTGACCATTACAAATTTCAACAAACAGGTGTTCTTGTTAGTACTTTCCAGGTTTTATTTCAAATTCCCTGATTTTCCCTGAATTTTCCAGGTTATTTCAAATTCCCTGACTTTTCCAGGTTTTCCCTATTTTCCCTGTTGCTGAACACCCTGAAAAAGAAAAGATGTAAGACTACACAATAAATTTGGATAAATCTTAAAGATATTTTTTGCCTATTTCCTTCAACACTTATTTTGCTGTTCAATATAGGCAATTAATTGTTGTTTCAATAGCCTTTGACTAATTTAAGTGTGTAATCTTTGGCAGAACTTCATTTAAATTGTCCAAATATTGGGTTTTGGATTATTTAGTCCTTTCTTCCATCTTGCACAGTAACCACGACCTTGAATTACTACTGATAATCCCATAAGTAATAGGAGCATTGGATTGTGAGAGGTCCTTAGACATTTTCTGAAGTACACTATCTGTTATATAATGATGATGAATAATTAAGTTTAATCCAACTAAATTTAAAGATACTTATTACATAAACAGGTATTACATAAAAAAATATTGTCTTACCACACTGTATGGCAGATTTGCACATAGTGAAGGCAGGGGAGAACACAGAGAGGGGAGGAGAGGAGACACTGCCTTGAGGAGAGGGTGTCCACAGTGACAGGTCGGTGTTCAGCCTGGACAAACACTGGGGTCACTATGTGTAGCAGGAGCACTTTCTATGGTTTACATCAGAACTTTGAAGAATTTAGACTGTCCATTTTAGAAAAAAAGGAGATAAAATAGAATATTTAATCAACTAGCCTCAATAAAACAGACTCCTTTTTTTGATATAGCTTGAATTAAATATATAGGTTAGAGCAATTGTACATACAAAAATATTACTATTTTTTTATCACAATAGCAGTAATATAACAGTGTTCAATGACCTTATATTTTAGTTGACTAATTGCTTATTTACGACATGATTTTATTATTGTAAGCTGTTTTATTGGGATTCACAAATCACAGTCACATTAGAACATCTAACATGTTCACAGTTTTAAACTGCAACTATACTGGCAGTTGAACTATCAGCTGTTTGTAGCAACACACTCAAGTTAATGTTTCAAGCAGTCCTGTTGGATGTCAGAGATGTTAAAAGTGTAGAAACCTTTCTTATATTTAGGTCATCTGCTACAGACTGGACAGATACATTATTGAGCAGCAATATACTTTTTCATTATTATTCATCTCTAAGACGCCAATCTTAGAGATATGGGCGAATATGAGGAGTGAATGAGTGTGATGAGTGTAGATGAATGAGTGTAGTCATTGTTACTATCTGAGTTCAACTTAGCTCAGAAAGGACTATTTATTAATAGCCCAATAGCCAGGGCAACTATGGGACCTACAGATTTATGTGGAATCCGAACCACGTAGTGTTGGTCTGATTTTCAGCTAACTGACAAGTCTGACAACTTTGCAAGGTTTGTTTTCATTACAAATCTCTTTCACTGACAGCACATTAAAAAAAATAACCAAACAAACCTTACTAATTTATACACTTATACACATTAGAACAGTGTGAAATAAGTAGATATTTTTGTACGATACTGGAAGCAAGTCCAAATTTCTTTGTATTCAGGTTTATACTTTGTCATTAGAGCTAGAGTGAAAAATTTGTATGTTTAAGTAACATTACTACACGCTAATGTTGCAATTTCTTTTTTCTTTTTGAAACCTATAGAAGAAAAGGACTGCATGTCTCAACAGAACTGTCTGCTAAAGGATTAAGCATGCTGTTTGGCTTGTTGGTTATTCAAAACCAAAGATGTTATTTACACAGAGATAAGAATGCCCCAAAATAATAAAACAATTGGTTAAAACAATAAAAACTTTGAAAACTAGACATATTCAGTCATACCGGTTATAGATGAGCTCATAGAGGTGCTTTGAAGGTAGGTGCACGTTTGCCTTGGGTAGATTTATTTCTACCTGTAGTTTTGCATTACGAGAAGCAATGTCTATGAACTTTCCCATTTCCTCTCTGTCCCCGGGAATGATTAGCTCTTCTCCCTCACCTGCAACAATATTCGTAAAATGAATGAGTTCATCGGGCCATGCTTTTTCCTTGAGTAGGAATAGGAATCAGATTTTTTCTATTTAGCCATATCATTGAATGTGCATCATTCTAACATTTGTTTATCTTTTGTTGTTAATATGCATTAGTTTTTGCATTTGTATTTTAAGTGTTTGTTGTAAACCAGTTTGACTCTGTTCATGTATCTATATACAAGATGAATAAAGAATGGAAAACATTCTTAATTTAATTTTACCTTAATATCTATTGTGAAGAAATAAAAAATACTAAAATATAGCCTTAATTTATAGTATAAAAATGTCCAAAAGCGGGTTCAGAGGCCAGCCCCTCCAGCTTAAAAAAAAACATACATATAAAATCCTAAATTATAAATTAAAAATTATCTGGATTACAAATGATGCACTAAAATGTTATATCAATATTCTCAATTTAAACTGATAACTAAACATTTTCTAAACCACACACATTATTAAAAAGCTCTAAAGTGCAACAATTATATAAAGTTTATCCCATAAACTAAAAATAACGAAGATAATAGAAAGAAGAATACGAAAAGCCACAAAGAACAAACTTGAAGAGGAACGGTTTGCCTTTAGAGTAATCGTTCAACCACTGACCTAATTTTACTGCAAGAAAAATAATCAAAAAATATATTGAAAAAGATAAAACATTACTATGGTCTTTCTAGACATTAAAAAGGCCTATGACACAGCAAAATATGGGAATACCTAAGACAGAGAAAGTTAATTGAGTCTCTGTTGCGGAAAGATGAAATGCTGTACCAAAAATGCCAAAGCTGTGTCCAGATTGGGAGTAGCATGTATCTTGGCTCGAAACTAAAAGAGGAGTCCAGCAGGGTTGGTCACTTTCACCATATGATATTAACGTGGTAACTATAATATAGAGGTACCCATCCTCAGAGTGCATTGTGGCCTGGGACCCACTTATGTTAGGGCCTATAATTCGGTCAATGGTGCACTTGCTAGCCTTAAAACGAGTTAACTTGTACTGGCCGTACTGCTAACTCTTAAAGAGTGAAATGCTCACAAAGACCATCCAATGCATCAAGGTCTGTTTAATTTATTTCAGCGAACACCCGGGAATACTGAGATAGCGCGAGTGGAGGCCTAGCAAATTCTACAGATCTAGGTAGTCTAAAACCTTCTTACTCCAGAAACTGATTATGATACGTAGTTTCATAAAAAGCAGCAGACTCTTTCCCTGAAAAAGGAGCAAACTGAAAGACAGAAATGAAGATAGCACTCATTTCACAATCTCTGTTCTAAGAAATGTGCAAATTTGCAGCTTTTAGGCTATTCCAAAACAAACTTTTATATAGGCTACTTAGGCTCGTTTCACTTTGTTTTCCTTTTCTACAATTTTCAATCTTATTATTTCTAACAAATTATTAAATTGTAACTAAAAGAAATTTAACTACACTAACTAATTTAATTCTTAATTACTATTAAAGAAAATTAATAGAAAAATAACATATGGCCATTACCATTGACCCAAATCCAGTTTCCTACATGCTCCTAAAATTCTGACACTCTTATCTTAACGACTGAGCCAAAAGCTACAAGTAATAGCAGGCAAGGATCCAACCCATGTTTTCCAAATCTTTTTTGGTAGAGTGGACATATTTAAAATAATCAAATTTATGTTACATAGATGACAAAGTTTATATTGTCTATACGAATAAGTCAATTGGTTTTTTTGTTTTTTTCTATCAAACACTTATTTATTTCCTGTGAAATGGAGTTCTTTATATAAACAGAGAAAATATAATATGTTAATTAACTAAGATGTGTAAAATTCAACAAATATTCCATAAACTAATCTTGATTTAAGACCACTGCATGGTTTTGGTTTTAATAAATCCTTCATAACTTCCTTACTCACAATTTCTTAAAACAATCTCTGAAGAACAATGTAGTGAAACTCACACTGTGTCGAGGTATGGGGGGTGTCACTCTCATGGACTACCCTCTTGGAGCTGAATGGAGATGGCTCATCCTTCTTGCTGTCTATGTAGACTGACTGCATCATACTGGCATGAGCAGGGACGTTGGGCCAACTGTCCTCCCCATCTCCTTCTCCCAGCATCCCTAGATCTTGGCCAGGGCTCTTCTTCACCACCAACCTGTCACATGTTCAAACTTTACATTATAAAACATCCTTCAATATTCTATGTGACTAACAACTAAATTTAAAACAAGTTTTCTTTCTTAGAAAATTACATTTAACAGAGGATACTAAAAATGAAAACAGCTCACAAAAGTCAACATTAGTGTGAACAAAACAGGAATACAGATCACTTCAGCTGTGTGCATCACACAGCTTTTCTAAACTGTAACACACAGGAATATACTGCCCATATTAAGCTTAAACTGTTTATCCTTAGCTAAGAGATCAACCTCTTCACATTGTAGACTTTGCTTAGTAAAAAACAGTTGAGTAAAATTAAATGTTTTTAAGTGTAAGAACGAGTCTTTTAGAAAATTAATTAATTTTAGGTTGAAAGGCACTAGGCCAGTAATTAGTAGAAAATTAATTAATTAATACAACAAGATGTACTTACCTAACCCACTCACTGTCAGCTGACAACTTCTCATCACCCTGAGCAAACCCTATTGGAACTTGACAATTAGTATCACCTTCCTGGAAAAACCCACTTTTTTCTGTTACAATAAGTACACAAAGGATACAAATAAACAACATAATTTAGTTTGCCATGGAAAGAACGTGTTTAAAACAAACAACTTAAACTTACACATGGGCATATTCTTTAGAAAAAATAGTTGTATGTAAGAACAATGGCATAAGTACCCATGATTAAACCAATTAATAAAAATGAGAGTTAATGTAAACATAATGCTTAAACCAATAGACATTCAAAATGTAGCTAATTTAACTGAAAATGTGTACTTTTTAAGTACTTTCTCAACCTAGAAAAGTAAAAAAACAGTTAATTGTATGTTGACATCTGGATGAAAAAATGTAAAGATGTCAATTATTATGACTGAAGAGAGTGTTGGTAGCTTTCAGTTGTGTAAGTAATGTGATAAAGTGAATATTTCATATTATAATTTTTTTTAAACAAATTAATTACTTTGTAAAGTTTACAGTTACAATTAAATGAAAATATTCAATCAACCTATTTGGGGCTGAGAAAGTGTTAAAAAATACCTTTTTGTATTGAGATAAATGAGATATAAAATTGAATTGTGTTAGATCGGACATATAACCTCTAGAGAGAGAGAGATTTTTAAGTGGATTAAGAGATGAAGACTGCTTGTATACTGAAAACATAACATTCATGTTATCAGTTTGCAATCTTTCAAACTCACCAAATACAATTTAAAAGTTATAAAGTTTAAAGCATGCCTTTTATTCAAACCTGGAACACAAGATTAAAGAAAAACAAGATTGAAAATAAACACTCACGCCAGAGTGTTAAATATCCTGCAAAATAAACACTCATGCCAGAGTGTTAAATATCCTGCAAAATAAACACTCATGCCAGAGTGTTAAATATCCTGCAAAATAAACACTCATGCCAGTGTTAAATATCCTGCAAAATAAACACTCATGCCAGTGTTAAATATCCTGCAAAATAAACACTCATGCCAGAGTGTTAAATATCCTGCAAAATAAACACTCATGCCAGAGTGTTGAATATCCTGCAAAATAAACACTCATGCCAGAGTGTTGAATATCCTGCAAAATAAACACTCATGCCAGAGTGTTGAATATCCTGCAAAATAAACACTCACGCCAGAGTGTTGAATATCCTGCAAAATAAACACTCACGCCAGAGTGTTGAATATCCTGCAAAATAAACACTCACGCCAGAGTGTTAAATATCTTGCAAAATAAACACTCACGCCAGAGTGTTAAATATCCTGCAAAATAAACACTCACGCCAGAGTGTTAAATATCCTGCAAAATAACCACTCACGCCAGAGTGTTAAATATCCTGCAAAATAAACACTCACGCCAGAGTGTTAAATATCCTGCAAAATAAACACTCACGCCAGAGTGTTAAATATCCTGCAAAATAAACACTCACGCCAGAGTGTTAAATATCCTGCAAAATAAACACTCACGCCAGAGTGTTAAATATCCTGCAAAATAAACACTCACGCCAGAGTGTTAAATATCCTGCAAAATAAACACTCACGCCAGAGTGTTAAATATCCTGCAAAATAAACACTCACGCCAGAGTGTTAAATATCCTGCAAAATAAACACTCACGCCAGAGTGTTAAATATCCTGCAAAATAAACACTCACGCCAGAGTGTTAAATATCCTGCAAAATAAACACTCACGCCAGAGTGTTAAATATCCTGCAAAATAAACACTCACGCCAGAGTGTTAAATATCCTGCAAAATAAACACTCACGCCAGAGTGTTAAATATCCTGCAAAATAAACACTCACGCCAGAGTGTTAAATATCCTGCAAAATAAACACTCACGCCAGAGTGTTAAATATCCTGCAAAATAAACACTCACGCCAGAGTGTTAAATATCCTGCAAAATAAACACTCACGCCAGAGTGTTAAATATCCTGCAAAATAAACACTCACGCCAGAGTGTTAAATATCCTGCAAAATAAAACTACTTAAAGCACCTGGAAAAATAACATAAGTTCTTTGGCCTGAAGTTGATAACTGCTAGACTCGGAAGTTGTGTCTAGACAAGTAGAAAATGTTGCCACAGTGAGATGGGCAAAGAGAATGTCCTTCCGTATGTTGCGCTGCCACCACGGTCGCCGGTCCATGTCATAGAGTGGCCGCAGATCTGGTATAGGAAACCTGTCAAAAAGAACACCAGAATATACATGGTAAAGGACAAAATTTCTTTTATAAAAAACTAAACAATTACTTTTAGAAAATTCTAGAAACAAAATTCTGTCTTCTATGGATAATGGGTTTTTTAATTTACTTACCTAAAACCTTCCAGTATTTTCTTTCACTAATCTAGTAATTATTATAAATTGCTTATTTTAACATAAATTTGATTCAAAATATACAGAATGCCAAATACTTTGTTTTAAAATAGCTTTTTAATAGTATAAGCTTACCTCAATTTTATAATAGCCAAAGGGCAAGTTATCTTCAAGTCAGTTTTACTGTCACTGTGGTTAGATTGATCAATAGGTTGACATATACCGGTAAGATCTAGTTGTCCCTGAAAAAAATAAAATATATTTATTTAGCTAAAAATCACTACATCTAGATAAGAAATGCCATAGCTTTACTTACTACATCGTCCCAATGATTGTGGTTATGGTTAGAATATTTTCGACTCATTTCTTTACAAAATGAATTCTATAAGAGTAATATAAAGTGAGCAAACTTGCAAAAAACTTACGGTAGTTGTAAGCTATTTGTTATGCACTTTGTTAAGTAGGAACTTAAAAGAAACGTTTTTACTGTAAGTATGGGTTGGGTTGTAAATTAATTTAAAGCTCCGTTTTAACAGAAAATACTGGCAAAGTTCCATTTCAGAAGGTTTACCTATTATTTTTAAGTGAATATTTAATCAACATTAAATCACGTAACATATTTTTATTGCCATAATTTCAGAGTTTCAGTACTACCCTTCCGGCATAAAGATGAGGTAGCTTAAACAAAATAACTTTTTTTGCTAAATATATGTATCTGCAATCTATATGTAAAGCAATCTTCCTCTCTTAATGTATGTTTTATCTGTAACTGGAGTGCCACAGGCCTTTGATGAGCGGCCATGATTGGAATACTGTGTAATGTTACCACTCCAAAAATAAAATTGCTAGAGAGCTTAATTTAATGCTCAGTTTTGATACTTTTTATATAAATAATTAATTAATTTAACTAAACAAAGAAAAGTTTTGATTGATAGAAATACTTACAGACTGCAATGTGTTTTGATGGGAGCAGAGAGGCCGAGGGTTCAGGACAGTGGAAATTCTGTCCACTATCGACATGTCAACTTCCATAGAGCAATTCTGGAGGGTTAATCTGTATTAAAGGAAAAATTAAGCTCCTAATTGAAAACTTAATGCGAAAATAACATTAATGCTAAGAATGAAATACAAAATCTTAATAATTGATGCATATTTAAATATTAGGATTTATTGTGTCAAAATTTTGAAATGTATTTTAAAATATGAGGTACTGACAGATTTCAGCAAATAGCACATGCTCTATTTACTAAGATAGTATAAAGATCAATTCATAGAGATGAATGGCTGTCAGTAAAACTCAATTTAATTCAAATTCTTAATTTTGACAGTACAGTTATTGCATAATTGCATCAAAATGCAATTTTTCACTTTACTGTTTTCAAATAAGTCATGTGATATTGTTTACCTTATGGGTGATGGCTCTTGATCATGCCGGATTTTTTTGTAGTTCATACATTATACGCATTTCACCACCAGTATCATTACTTACTCATACTCCTGTGGCCACTTCAACCCAAGGTGGTATTTGGCCTCGCAAATAAGTTGCCTCCACAGTCCTCTATCCTCTGCCATCTCAATATCTCCACCAAGACTTCTCACATCTTGTTCTACTTGGTCATCCCATCTTATTCTTGATCATCCTACAGGTCACCTACCTGCTGGTTCCCCATTCATACCTTTCTTAGCATTTTTTCTTCTTCCCTCCTCCTCACATGACCAAGCCAACTTATTCTTCTGTTCCTAACCAACACCACAATATCAGGTCTCTTGTACAGTTCTTTAAGCTCTCTGTTCTTCATTTTCTACACTCCTGATTCATAGGTAGGTCCGTATATTCTTCTTAAAATTTTGTTTTCAAATGTCATCAGTCTTTTTTTGATATACATTGTTAGGGTCCACACCTCAGATCCATACAATAAAACAGGTTGTACAATAGCCATATTATTACATATTACAATAGCATCATTAGTGACACTAAAATATTTCACTATATACAATTGCATTCTTTGCACTTAAGTTCGTACGGCAGTGTCTTTACTATGAACTTGGGCATATATAGTAAATTGTTTTAGTGTCACTGATGATGATAGTAGCAAAATGCATGTATGAGCTACCAAAAAAACCTTCAGGATCAAGGAGCACCGCCACAATAAGGTAAACAATATTATTAAAATCAGGTTTTGCTTTGGCAAAGAAATATAAAAATTAAATAAACTATTAAACTGTTAAGGATACTACTTTCTTATTTCTAGAACTCATTTTCATACAGTGGTGTAATCCTTGGTTTGATTGATCATAGAGTCAAGACAATTGAGATTGTAATTCAAATTTAAAACAAAAGACATGCCTTTTTCCTTATAATTAAAACAGTGTATGCAACTCACGTGACTTCAGTATGCGGTGGCCTTTGACGTTGACTACCACCAGATCTATAGTTGCGTCTAATCCTCTTCACTTGCACTCGGACATCAGGCTGTGCTGATGCAAGCTGTGGCCCTCCTTCTCTCCCTGCTCCTGTTGATTCAAACTTCAGTAGCTGCAAAAACAACAAAGGAAATAATCAATGTTAATAAATTAAATTTAAAATAGTAGTAGAATAACATATATACCCAACTACACTTTCTCAAATATTATGTCATTATCTTTATTTGTTTACTGTAGCTCAAATATTATCTTTTAAAGAACATGTTACTAAATTAAGACTATATTATTTACTTAACATCATTTGGATCTGAATATACTATATGTTAGATATAGAAAATAACATTAATAAAATATGATTACTAATTTTTTTGTCAGCAATATTGAATTTTTCAGGGCTTAATAATAAAATAAGGCACTGCCACAATTGAAAATGCCTATTACGCCAGATTTCCAGCTTATACTAGTTTAAGGGTTAAGACAAATTCTATATAAGGACTCACCTCAACATACTCAACAGTTGGTTGAGGGCAAGAAGCCACCTTCTCAACGAGGCATTCTAACAGTTCCACGGAGGCTGCAGTTAGAACTGCACCAACTACCGTGGTAGATAGAGAACACCGCTCATCACTCTCAAGGATCACAGGAGCTGCAAGTAACCTAACAAAAATATGTCATTTTAATCTATATGAATAAAAAAGTTTGGTCTACACGCTGCTTAAAAAAAGTAAATGTTTGTGTGTCTGAATGTTTTATACATTTCAGAATAAAAAGCCATCTTTTTGCTATTCACATGAAAAAATGTTTCAATTTTGGTAAGATATTTCTCTTAAGATTAATTAATGTGCACAGTTATATTTAATGTAAATAAAATGGTAAAAAAGCTGCAACAACAGGAAATAACTTGTTAAAAAGAGATTTTATGCAGGGTTTGTTTGCTTTTGGTAACTGGTATACTTATTTGATGAAACTGTTGGTCTATATTAGAATATTAGAAACACATGAATTAGAATATTATGAAGGATATGGGCTTTTTGGATTTGTTTATATCTATTCCAAGTCCATGGTCTCTAAAACTACTATGTTATTTTTGTATGACATGAGTTGTATTTTGGTTTGTGTCTCAATATTCAGCCATCAAGACAATAATGCATTGAGGGAAAGCATGTGCATTTAGCTAGTTATCTGAATGACAAATAGTTCCTAACTAGCTTACCACGTGTTGGTAGAAATACAATACAAATGAACGTCACACAACTCAAATTTATAACAATATAAGCGCAAAATGTACAAATATTATGTTGACTGATTTTGTTAAAACATATTACCTTCCTAAAGTACAGAGGGATTCACAAAAGATTGATTGAAAGATCAATCATCTTGATATTTGTCAATTTTTTACTTATAATGTAGTAAATTTGTGTCGTGTGACATTAAATTGTATACAAATTGTATACATTGATTTATTACTGTTCTATCACATTGTTGAATTGTGGATTAGCAGTGATCATACAAAGTAAGTCATACAAAAGCAATTACTGATGGTTCTAATGCTTTTCATTAACTTGTTTTTTCTCATTAACATCATTTGTTTTCTCAAGTGTTTTCATTAAAAACATGAAATAAAGGGAACACTGTGAAGAACGTCCACAATGTATTAGAAAGAGACTGATATGCATCTAAAATCACTGTACAGCTGACAGTTGGAACTTCTCATTAATTGTTCAATACAACTGTTATCTAATAAACATATTCATACGTCCCTGGATGATATAAATAATTATTATGTGATTTTTTTAGCTTTTTAATACATACTAAAAATCACCATACTCATGTGAACTTCTCAATGGCCGTTGCCATTTTCTTCACTAAACAAATAACATTACAGTATAATCAGTATAACGGGCTTAAAATAATAAGATCCTTATAACAAACACTGATTACCACTGATTCTATAATAATTCATCAATAAACAATTGTTGTGGTAAAGCCGAGTTGTCAAACCACCAAGCTACCTGAACTGCAATCCAAGCAAATTAATAAGTCAATGAGCGGGATAGTTGAACCATTGATTTTACTATATAAAGAGATACTCCATCCATATGGGAGAGTTGTGGCGAGGCCCCAAAACTGTTTTGAGGCCCCACGCTGCGCTGCGCATAGCCCTATTTCCTCTCTCTCTCGCACGCTCTTCCGTCTCTCTCTCTCACTTCCCTCCTCTTAACCCAATCTCCCATTCTCCAGACAGCCGCCCCGCCCTCTCCTTCCTCAGGTCCCACACACAAACAACGTCCTGCTTAGATAATTGTTTACGTTCTTCCATATGGCCAACGTTTATCCGGGTTCGCTGTTTTTATATTTGCTTGCATCTCTTTCGAATAGAATACTGTGTTTATACTATTGTTGATACAGTGAAACTCAGTGTGACATTCATATTGAATAAAGAAATATTTATAACTGAATAAATGCAAACACCATATTGATTTATATGATTAACACACCGTGTATTTGTAAATAGACACACTTGAATAGACCGCTAACTTATCGGCAATGCTGGCGATAATTACTGCTGATTTAAGTTAACATTTTCATATTATTTAGCCCATCTGAAAAATCTTTTTTTATTGCATTTTAACCATCGATTAGGTGATTAAATCGACTGTTGTACTCAATCATTAGTTTTTTCATATGTGGTAATTGATTAAAAAATAAATTGTTTTCAAATCCAATCAATGACTCTCCTTTCAATTATGAAATTAATCTGCAAATATTCCAGGAATATATAATAGCCTATAGTGAAATATTAAAAAATGTGACATTATTTATTTCTTTGACAAAATAATATTGAAATAGGCCTATGATATTTATATAGAATAATACTGGGCAAAATATAAAACCCAAATGAGATTCAAATTGCATGATAGGGTTAGAACAAATCATAACAAAACCACTAATTTACTTCTATACAAGATAAAAATTGCTTTCATCTTATGGCCTGATTCAGACAATCTGTGTATAGACATTTAATTTAAAATAGCATTATTTTAAATTTTATTATATACATATGTTTTATTATTACTGTCTCTAACATTAACATATTATTTGGTTCCAAGTAATTGCATGATTGTTTGTAAAATATTTCATTGTTTGGTGAATGGTCAGTTTTTATTTTTTTCGGAATCATGAAGAGTTGTGACTCTATTATTACTTCTAGAGAAAAACAATCTCAATGTCAATTGCAATTGGTTAGGAAATATTATCGCAATAGAATATAACTAGACTTATGATTATTTAGATTCAAGTTTCATTATTTTAATCAGGTTGTGAAATTATTGTAAATTTTTTTTATGTCCCCCTTAAAAAAATACCAATTTATAACATTGATTGAATAAGACCATTGTAAAACGTATGTTTAAGGCGAATATAATTAAAGTTAACACATCTGTTTTTCATACTATTATTTTACTAGATGTGAAAGTATGGATAAACTGCAATTTATTTATATTTTCAATTTTTCAATTTGAAATTAATAATGATTTCAATAACATAAAGGGTTAATTCTAGTATTAAATGTGAACTATATGACAGATGATAAGTTAATGAATAATTAAATTGTTATAAATGATTTCTGATACTTCTAATAACGCATCTTCAGATGACTTTCCTTTGATAAAACTGAATTGACGTGGATTAAGAAAATTTAATTTAGATAAATAACTATGGAGTCTTTTAATATTTGTTTTTTTCAAACCCCTTAGAGAATACAGATAACACGCTGATAGTTATTATGTTATCTAGTTTATAGAGTTATTGTCCTTCAAAATAGGTACCACTGAACTTAACTTCAGGCTCTCAGGAAAAATGCCTTTGATAAAACTACTGTTTATTAAGTGAACTAAAACTGGTGCAATCTCATCAATTATATTTTTCAGTAAATGTACATTAATTTGGTCAGAGCCAGTTAATATTTTATTTTTTAAAAGCTTAACAATACTCTTAATTTCATAATAAGTTGATAATGAGTTATAAGGAATGAATATTGATAGTAAGTACGTAAAGGTGGAAGGGTATTGGAATGTACAACGTCTGGAAGGGTAGACTGGATTGTGATAAGGTGATTGTTTATCTTGTCAATGACGAAGGCTCACGCATAACTTCGCCGTTTGGCAATTCAATTAGCTCAACTATTTTCTTTGAAAACCCACTTGTCAAGTTATTTATTACCTTCCGCTGCTCAGATACATCACCTTTACAGTTTTCTAATAATGTTGAATAATAATTGTTTTTTTTGTAAAATTGATCACATTATTTAATTCATTAGTACATTTTGCAAAATAATTTTGAAAAACTGTCATATGGTCTTTTCGTAGAAATTTTATATAATTTTTTACATCTCTCAAATTTATATAAAATGTTGGTGTTATTCAGGGACTTAACAACTTAGCCTTTAACAATTTAGAACTACCACCATTTTTCTTGCTACTTCTAAATATACAATTACTTAAAATATCAATAAACTTACAATACGTAGTATTTACATCATTTTAGATAATGCATAATGTTTTAACTAAACATCTGTAAAACACTGTTATTTACATTGATAAAATAACAACAACAAAAATGTCCCCTAACATTTTCATATTCACAAACCATTAAGGCCTAAATAAAAGACCGCGATTTCTTTCCGTGCAAGACATAGCACAGCAAGGAATAATATTCCACTTTGCCCACTATCAAGGCCAATCGCCGACAGTAGACAGACAGGTGCAGTGGCGACAGTCCGGACGAGCGTCAAGAAACAAGAGAGAATGACAGAATGGGAGGGAGTGATTAGTTTCCTTTACTGCTCCCAGGTTGTGCAACCGAACAGTCGAAACTGGAGGCAATTTCGACCTCTTTAACTTGATTGACGACAGGTTGCAGCACGGTCGCTCCCATATTCCGTGCCTCAAAATTTAACATTGGATGGAACTATCTTCTATGTATAGTAAAATCAATGGTTGAACTTTACATTTTTTCCCTTTCTCGTATAGAAAATATCTCAAGTGGAACAATTGTTAGTAGTTGCATTATAATTAAATTAGAAAAATTGTATTTAGAAAATGTTAAATTTTGTAAGAACTGAGAGGTTTAGGAGTTTGTTTTGTTTTCCAAAAGTTTTCGATATAAATTCTCCAAGTTTTGAGAAAAATTCAGAATCTTCCCCTTTCAAATAAAAAAGTAGTTTTTCCCATATAAAATAGTTAAATAACCAGTATTTTCACGTTTGTTCATTTCCTGTCAATTTCATGCGACATGTTTTCTGAAGGCAACATGTTTGGTGAGCCTTACCTGTTCAGATATCCTGGTTTAGAGGGTTCTAATTGGTTGGTTTAGCTTCTAGAGTTAAAGTGGGGTAAGTCCGTTGGTGGGAGCGTTCGGCCGTTCGGTCAGTTCTTCATTAACTGTCTTAGTGGGAATACGTTCGATCCTCTTTCGTATTCTCGGCGACTTGTACCGTTTCGGTTTTCCTTTACCGCTGCGGCAATTTTTCTGTAGTTAGCTTGTGAGTGATTGTTTGAATGCCGGACGAGCTTTGTTGTGGTTCCTTTTGGATTCGAAACCTCCAGGACAGCTACATATCCCGGAGGCAATTTTAGAAAATTTAGAAAATTTTAGTCAATTTTAGACAATTTAATACAATTTTGAATTTAGAATTTTTTGATTTAAAAGTTTAAAGACATTTATTAAAAAAAGTTAAATAAATAAAAAAAAATTTTCTGGTCTGAAGATATTTAATTTATTAATTTGGAAGAGTTGTTTTAATTTATTTATGTTCCATTGAGTCAATAAAAGAAGAGATTTTTATTTTTGTTTTTATCATTATTTGTAGAAGAAACCAATTTTATTTGTTGAAGTTATTTATAAGAAGATAAATAAAGAAAAATTTTTATCACTGGACAAGTCTTACTTTAATCTCTCATTTAAGTTTGTTCAACATATCAAAAATAAATATTAGCTTTAATAAGGCTACACAAGATATCACATTTTCAGCCTTTAACTTTTCAACTAATAATTAAATTCATCTAACTATTCAAAGAAAACATGGTATAGATGATGGAATCTTTCTGAATAGAAAATAATAAATTATAGAATTGCTATCATCTCATGCAAAAATAAGCGTGCCCTCTCTCAGAATCCTAAAATATGGAGTAGTTAGTACAGAAACATTATACTACCTCTTTTTCACATGACAAATGGAGTAGTAACTTTACTATCTGTATTATAAAATAACTACTGGTAATTTTACCTTTTTTAGTTGCTGAAAACAAGAGGTACTACTCCAAAAACTCTAGGAGACGTTAACACTTCTTCGTATTTTCTTCATCTAGTCTATGAATGAACTGCATACATACATTAGATGAATCAACACAATGTGAACACTGGAAACATTGTGTTCTTATATGGAACAAAGTCTGTCCATCAACTGTTAAGTTTATTCATTTACGACTCTTTTATATTTTGATAAGTACTTATCAGCTTTAGTTGAACTGTACCTGATATGGTTTAGCTGGCAAGCTTCGAGAAAAATCTGTCTGGCCAGCTCAAAGTCTTTTTTCCCATAACCGGAGGCAGCAAACATGCCCAATTTGTAAAAGAAGTCATTGGCAATGTGCTCCATCTGACGGAGAGAGGACTGCGTGACATATCCAGTCTCTGGGGAGAGTGTCAGCGTGTCTTCATGTAGTAGCACTAAGGCCAAGCTGCTTAGACGGACATGGAGGTGACTTTCCTCTGGCCCTACTTCATTGTCTACACTGGCTGCAATATATAATATAAATTCATTTTCTAAATTTTGTTACAACCTAAAGTTAAATGAAATATCTTTTATCCAAATCAGTCTTTAACATGGTAAAAAAATTATTAAAAGCAAGAGAATAATACATACGGTATCTACGGGTTTTTAAAATGCTAATTTATTGACTATTGACTTTTCAACCTTTTTTTATTTTTCTTTGCTAAACAATATTTTATAACAAAGTCATACTTTCCATAATTCAAATTTAACCTATATAATAATTGGTTTTTTTTACGATTGGGAGGGTCAGGCTTCAATACCTGGTAACAGCCCCTAAGCCAAAAGGCTTATTGTGCGCCCTCCTTCATAGGACTTCAAACCTCATCCAATCCAAGATTCTTAGAGAACCTTAAGATTGCCTTGATGAGGTATTCCTGTGCTACACCTTGGCCACGTTCTGATACGCCGCCCAAGGCAAAAGCCCGCTTCCTAGCTATAATTGGTGGTTGGTTTTAAACATTAATTTACTTTAACTATATTGATTAAAAATTAATGAGTATTGCTATGTATAGTTTGTTTAGAAGGTCCCCTACCAAAGTGCCGCTTGATAAATTAAGTAAAATATTCATTTTAATTTTCTTTACTAATTCATTTACCAGATGAGAACAGTAAACATAAGACTAAAATCATCGTCAACAGAAACTAATTACAAATAAAACAATGTAAATAGCCCTCTTCACAACATAAACACTACTTAGAGGCTGACCATTTATTGCTGAGCAGGTCTCAACTACACAAAGAGGTAGTAGTCATGGGGCTACACAAGAATACCAACTTAACGTAACATTTAACAAAATCAATTATACTTCCTTGCCTAAGTTAATTATTCTCGTTATTTCACCAAAATTTTATCTGAATAGAAACATCAGAAGTTCAACGGATCTGCAACAACTACAAACTTTCATTTTATAATACTAATAACAATGAAGCAAGTAAAAACTTACTTCTACTCCCTTTCTTTTTCTTTTTGCGTTCAGAATGTGAAGCAATACTTGTCCCAGCGCTCAAATTGGATTTACTGCAACCAACAGAACAACTTAAGTTATTACTAGCTTTTACTAATATTGAACTTGAGCTAATCCTTGTCTAAAATTATGGCATGAATTACAGAAAGTAAACCTAACAAAGGAGTAAAACATCTTTTCCTTTCACATTTAAGCTTAATATACATAAATAATGTTACTAAAACAATCGGCAGTCGTTCAATTGAAGTAATTGCTCAAGGTTCATTGCTGATGTTATATTGAATCTACTGTATCAGAGAACATGCAATCGATTCAATAAAAATAAACTACCTGTCAGAACTGCAGACTGAAGAAAATGAAGCATTGAGGCTCGCTGTCTCGGAGAACATGGAGTCACTGAGATTATTTGTCATACCTTTCACAGGAAGGAATTCTTCATCACTGTCATCTGAAATATAGGAAATTAAATTTCAATGTTTGATCAATTTGACTTACAATAATTAAGTAGCTCATTTCCACTAGTAATAAAATCTATATTTATAAAAGAGGATGTTTGTATATATATATATATATATATATATATATGTTTGAAGTTTATGCGCTGCCAAACCATCCAACCGATCACCATGAAACTTTAGGATGTTGTCCTGTATACTCCCGAGATGGTTTCTGTGAAGTTTGATGCAGATCTGTCCACAGGGTCCCACCCCACGGGCTCCTAAAGATCCCATGTTATTCAAATGGAGAATCTGAATTGTTTACAAAAAACATATGACTGTGTGGTTTAATGTAGTTTCACATGCCATAAGCAGATTGAAGTTCTCACAACAACAGTACTGTATATGTTTTGATTTATTGTAGTTCTACATTTCACCTTGAGAGTGTAGCATGGTTTTTTTCTTTAATTATTTTTATTGCTTTATTTTGGTATGTCAATGAAAAATGAAAGGCGAGACAACGTCCGCCGGGTTCAGCTAGTAATGTATATATTTTATATTAAGTAGTAATTTAATTCAACTTATAAATGAAATGGGTACATATAAGAATATATTCTTAAGTAATTTATTTTTATATGGTAAACATACTAATTATATAAAATGACTAGGGGACACCCTTGCATGCTTTGCGTGCCAACCCGACTCACTGCGCTTGATACACCTTGGCCTTCGGCCTTGGCATGTGACTTTGATTACAAATAATAGTAGATTATCTGTATAACATAAAATCATAATATTAAATTTATTTACAGTATTTCTCTCACAATACTTGCGTTGCTACCTATTTATTAGTATAGGGTATTATTTAGACCATTTCAAACATGTTTATTTCATTTGTTTAACAGCTGAAAATTAAACTCTTAATGCATCAATAGGGTAATGTCAAATATACAAAATAAACATGTTTATTTATTTACAAAACAGCTGTTATTAATTTACTAAAATCAACCCAATGTTATTCTTATGGAAAAAGGAAATTTTGAGGGACTGTTTGTACCTCTTAGGAATGGAATTTCGAAAAATCCTTTCTTAATGGGTCCCTTCGATTCTAAAGCTAACTTCCTTTAAAATTTCATGTAAATACGTTGGGTGGTTTTTCAGATTTCGTGGTGAGTGACTCAATCAGTGGTATTTGGCTTTTATATATATAGATTAAATAATAATTTAAGTGACATCGCTACTGACATAATTACGGCACAACCCACTTAGGGGTTAAAGCAAAGGTCTTACAAAGTTCTATATGTGAGAGCATCAGTAAGCTCCCATTGCAGAACAATGTTGATAATCTTGAACTTTAAGAAATGTTGAAGAGGTAGATAATACTGTACTACAAGAATCAACATCCCTAGTTGAACACTGGTGAATGCTAATGGCCAGCAGGTTATACCGAGTGGCAACATAAACTAGGCAGGGCACTAATCATGTAGTGGTTGTGTACAAAAAACGAGGATAACAATAGTTGTTGTGCTGATAATAAATGTGTCAAGAATGACTATAGCCATGGTTCAAAAACCACCCATTTACAGTAGTCAGACATAACGCTGTAAAAAATGACCATTCAACATTTTTAATTAAGGATTTCAATGATCATTACAGCTGATGGGGATATTTTTCAGGTGAAAAAAAATGAAAGAAGACATTTGTTAAATAAATAAGTACTTTGGTAATGATATAAAAATTAGTACTGTGATAAAAGAAGACTGTAATTGTTCTTGTCTTTGAGGGGTATTTCTACTTAATATTTCTTTATTTGAGATGTAAATGGAACATAAGAGGACCTACCAAGAGGTGCTGAAGACCATCCTTGCAGATTGTGAAGGCCTCTGGTGGCAATTGGCTGAAGTTGGCTCATCAGCTGCTGCTCCACACGATCATAATCACCTGCCTCCATGGGCTTCTGAGCACAGCGTACCACATTTCTTCAAACAACATCAACACAAATCTTCAAAAATCTGTTTTATAACAATAGTCAAGTATTTGTTTTAACTCTATATTAATATTTTATTTAGGTTGATTGCTTGGTAGATATCAACTTTTTTTGTACATGAACAATTAAATTATAATGTTCATGATGAGCTAACTGTTCATGTAGTAAATGATCTAATCAATATCTCTGTTTTATTTTATTATAGCATTCAATATGATTATTAATTTTATCATTCATATTTTTGTAATGTATAGTTTATTTCATAAATAAAATTATATTTATTATTATTACTTATTGAATATGTTATGAATATGCCCCTGCATACAACATAACACAGCAGTGATTGGTGTAATTCGATGAAAATCACTGTAACCTATGCAACTCTTAATTTGCTTTAGCATAAAAGGTACCTTTTCAATACTACAAGCAAATCATTCTTGAAGCTTTTTACTGGGATGAATTACAGATTAAAAGTTTGGAAGGACTAAACTAACCAGTAATATTTTTATTTTTAGGCCTTTCAGAAACAATTTAAATTGTATAATGCTGTTTGATGATAGAATATTTATTTCTGTAAAGTCTCAGAAAATAAAAATTAATATTACTGGAGTATTTGAGTTCTTTCATAATATCAAATACAATAAACATACAATTTTCATGTTGAAAAACACAGTAGGAAACTGTTAAACTAAAAAAATATAGGCACTTAAGTAACATTTCTACTTTTGGATCTACAATCAAAGAAGTAACCATGACAGGTGAAACATAAAATTTTTATAGGATTATATATTAACAAACATATAAAAAACTTAACTATTTACATAACTTCATAGAAATCTGCCAAACTATTACTGGATAGATCCTTAGCATTCAATACATTATTATTCAATACACACTAGAGGATACCGCTGCACGCTTCATGTGCCAACCGCGTCACTCGCTGCGTTCATAACGCCTCGGCCTTCGGCATGTAACTTTTGACTTCAAGTATTATTAATTTAACTGTATTAAGAAAAATCATATTATTTAAATTAATTTACAGTAGGTTACTCTCTACACTTGATTTGCAATCTATTTATAATATAATAATTATAAACAGCCAATGTTATTATTAAGCCTATTTCAAATGTTTTCATTTTATTTAACAGCTGATGATAACATACACAAAGACATACATGTATTCACTCTTTTATAATTAACTTGATATTTTACTGTGCTGCTCTCTATGTTTAACCTAAGAAATTATTTGGACCATTTAACATTTGTTTATGCCGCCAGCTGGTCAATTAAAATTAATCTCCATAAGAATAAGATTGCAACTTTGACGAATTGTAGGACAAAAACCAATGGGGATGTAAAAAAATCTAGCTCCGTTACGACTTAGAATTCAAATTATTTTTTGAATAAAAAAATTTCATAAAAATCGGTCAAGTAATAAGTTCAGAAAGTGAGTGAACTAAATGACCCGATTGTTTTAATATATAGAATTAGATGGTATTTGATTTTTAATGGCATAACCATTTAGCCTCCCGCAGTCTTACACACTAAAATTAAGTTTACGGGGGTAATCTTATATTTCAAATTGTGTATGTATAATTAGGCTAAAAACCTAGTTTAGACATAGAACAGAAAATTTCTTTTTTTGAAAAAATAATATTTACAAAAAGGCAAAGTTAGGGCCCTTTCTTACACAACCTTAACCTTGGTCATGAAATATTAGTTTCATTGTTTAGCATCTAAACTAATAAATCAATATTAATTTGACATAAAAAATACTTGTGAGTAACTCACGTGTCGTCTTGTATATGAGGAGCTGCCATTCCGTGGCAGAGTTCCAGTAGAAGGTGGAGCTGCCTGGGAGACAGGAACACACTCAGAGAACCGAGATTTAATTCCAGATCCACCTGAATCAAGCATTCAATAGACATAATTAATTTGCTTAATGGTACATTTAAAGTACCCAAATTACTTCTAGCTCATGACAATTAGTTAAACAAATTATAAAACCAAGACAGTTCCTAACATTTTGATGTGTATTAAAAACAGGATAACAAATTTAACCCTAGATCTGCAATTCCCAAAACAATAATAGAATGTATATAAGCACAGAGCCTTAAAAGTGTCAATACAACAAAGCCTAAAGCTCAATAAATTTCAAATAATACACATAAAATTAGTTTGCCTACTTGATTGATGCAGATTCAAGTTTAAATGCTGATAAAAAGTCAAACCCAAAAATGTAGTAAACCTGTTTTTAAAAAAATTGTTAAAATGATAATAATTTACTATGTTAATCTTATCAGGCATTCATTGTTCAAATGAACTACAAAATTCATAGTGGGTCTAATCGGTAGATAATGTTTTTCTCGTTAGATGTAATTTCACAAAAATAAATGAAATATTGCATTAATAAAATTCAATGTTAGGATTCAGACTACAGCTCTGTCCAGATGATTGTACCTTCAATTATTCGATATCTGGCCCAAGACTGTGAAGGTTAACATAGGCCTACATGTTTTACGTTTATGTATGTGTTTGTGTTTTGGGTAGTTTACACTTTATTTTAATACGTGCTCTGAAGATGTTTTGATAAAACATGTAGGTACAAGATTCTAAGAACAGAACATTTTGGACTATCTGCCAGGGATAATGCCTATTTTATGTAAATATTGTATACATCTAAAAGTAGTAACAGAGAATTTTCACTAAATCCATTTTATTTTGACAAAACAGAGAAGTTAATTTTAAAAATATTTATAAATTTGGCTATTTTGAACACATTTATGAAAATTTTATAAAAATATCAAACTTGACATTAATTTTACACAACTGCTAGAAAAAGTGTTCCAGTTATAACAAATGATCTAAAATTGGTAATTTATATACATAAAATTATTTATTTATTTGTAAGATGCCAACCATCAAGTTATGGCAAAGGATTTTTAATGAGTGTGATGAGTGATGATGAGGGAATATAGTCATTGTTACAATTTAAGGCCAACTATTCCTTAGAAAGTGTCATTAATTACGAGCCCAATGACTAATGAATAACTGGAGTTTATCAGCTCTAATTAGTTTAAGTAATAATAATGGATTCATTAATAAAACCGTATATGTTGAGCACTTAAATACTTGTATTTAGAGAAGTTATAACAGTTTTTTACCTTAGGACCTTGAATATTTTCTCCTTTCTTCATTTTCAGTCTAACCTCCTGCCGGCCACCAAGCTTAGCAATTATGATTGGTTTAGTTTCATACTTCAAAGGTGAGTCTGGATCAGAATCACCACTCTGCCAAAAATAATAAGGTAATTGAAAAAAAGGTAAATAAATCAAAAACTAAATTTATTTATCTGAAAACATTAAACACTGACTTATACGTCCTTGTTGTTTTTTTTTTGTGAGTTATATTTTTGGTACACATGCTGATTTTGTTTTTAAATACTACCTTACAAGTATCTTGCAATGTGATAATCAGTTTTTACATCATATAATAACTGAATACTGAAGCTATGTTTAACCCTTTGAAGACAAACCATCATTATTGAGTAAATACATCCATGACACAGGCTGTGGGCAAGGTTTTTGCAGTGATGTACAAAAGTTTACATATATTTTTAAATTTTTAGACCTAAACCAATAAATTACATTTCAATTATATCCAATTAAAACTATTTTTTATCAAATATTAAAAATAGTAAGGGATTGAAAAGAAAAAAAATAATTAGTACTAAACAAATTTCTATTAATCAATCATAACAATGTTCATTTCCAAGATAAGCACTATGTAAATGAAATGACAATGTTCAAATTAATTTTTAATTCCTTTATTAAATAAAATTTTCTATATTTATGTCAACACAAAATGTTCGCAAGATATTTTTTAGAGTTATGGAGGATACGGCTAGAAGCAACATTTTGAATAGCAGCCTACAAGTCAAAATAGTCATAATTTACTTCATTTGTTTAATTACTTTACTTGAATGAAAAGTCTTAAATACAAGGCATGTTTTTAAAGTAAGTACAGTTTTGGGATTCCATCATGTAGCACTACGGGTCGGCATGAATAGAATAGAATGAAAAATATTCGGTCGGTCGGCTTCAATAGAAAACCACAGTCGCCATTAGATAAACATTCGACAATGTTTAAGGCTGATCATGAGGATTTAAAATGCCTCCTCACTTTAAAATACTACCAACTGTTAATTACACGCTGTGATACGTTTTCTTCACGCTAGGGGCGTGAAAGCATCTGACATACACTGTCAGATCTGGCACAGTGACAATTTGGCTTAAAAATTGACACTATCCTGATTATAATACTCTAGGAATGTGAGAGATCTGGCTAAGCATTTCTTTGTGTGATTCTTCACCAGCTTTTTCATAACCCAGCGTAAGCATAATCTTCGCTACTTCAAACGTGTCACAATTTCATAAATCACACACATCTTGACACTTTAGGTAACTCACTCGACAACGATGAAATTTTTAAGTGTGTTAAACTCTGACTTTTTCATAAACTTTTTGCAACAAGTCATCAGTATTGTGTGAAGGTCATCCATCCACTTTGTTCCTCATCATGTACGTTCGTACTGCCATCTTTAAAAGTTCTCACCATTTCTGTATCATCCCATCATCTTTGTGTTTTTTTCAAAAATTTCACACATCTCACAATGAAGGTTAGCTGCTTTCCCACCTTTAGCATTAAGAAAATGAATTACAGTAAGTACTTCAAAGTCGGCGGTATTTTCAATCAGAGGAAGCATTTTAAACATATTTAAACACTATCAAATGGATCTGTAAAAGCAGCTGTGGCTTGCCAACAGATAGCAGTATACAGCTTGCATGCGTCGAGCTCTGACTGTAACACTACAACGAAATTCCAAAAACAATACTTGCTCTAAAAACATGCTTCATAATACAAATTATCAATATAAAGCCTAAGAAGCATTAAAAATAAAATTAACAACCATTTTACGAATTAAGATCCAGCACTAACTAAACCTAGACTCAGCTAGGATAATGTGGTATTCCTCAGTTCATAGTTTCTAAATATGTATGAATAATAAAATGTTAATCTAAAAAAATAAGCTTCATAGCAAATTAAAACGTCTCAAAAGAAATATTAACCAAAAATCATGTGACATGAACCAATAACAAAATGAAAGTAGCAGTCAGACTACTGATCTAACTGTGCAGCGACATATGAACGCTCTATAAATATGATATTAATGTAACTACTTTCTGACCATAGATTTTTGGTAATAGTTAATATGAAAGAAACTTAACTGGCTATTACTAAAAAATTGAAAAACCTAAAGTAAAAAGATTGCTCCATACATGTGATTTTATGATCACAATTTTCTCTCACTAACACTTTCTTAATTAAAGGCACATTTGGTTTATACCTTGTTGTCAACTATCAGTGATCTAGAAAATGTTCTAGCTGCAGCAGGAAATTCCTCGGTGTAAAAGGAGACACCTTCAAAGTGGAACTTGTTGGCTGAGAACGCTGATGACGTAGTATCACCACCTGGATCACTAATCACTCTAGCCTCGTCACAATAATCCATACTGCAACAAACAACATGTTTTACTTTTAAAATATCTTCCTTATAGATATTTCAGTGCCAAATATTGATTCTCAATATTCAGGAAAAGTAGGCCTAGATACCGAAGTCTCAACCTTTTAAGCCAACTTAGTGTCAGCATTAGTCGGTCAGTGTCAGTGAGTGTAGTTTAATTTGGAGGCAGCACTGAGTTGTTAAGTTTAGTGTTTTTAAGAAGGTTATATTTTCTTACCCTTATATACGTAACCAGTCAGGCTGTTTAGTAACCTTGTCCAGGTATTGTGATAGACTGAAGATGAGGCCAGTGAGTGGCCTTGAAATATCTCCATAAGTGTTTTATTTTTTATTTTGAGTTTAAAATTTTTGTGTGACGACTGATTTTAAGGGGTTTTATTATAATTTATCTTATAATTCAATTTATATGTTGACCTTGGTCTTATGAGTCTTTTTTGACAGTTCTAAATATACATTTAATGCACTTCATTTTAGTAAAAAAATAGTTTTGACCATTGATAATGCCTGAATAAATAATTTGTAAACCGATGACATAAGTAATCAAATTATATAAGAAAACTGTAATCTTTAAGGATCAAAATTGGTTGGAGGCTAATAAATTGCTTGCCAAAATTAGATGCACTTAAGATATTGTCTACTTACTGTTTAATTTTAATTTCTAAGGCTATTCCAGTCCTGCTTCCCTTGGGCAAGTGTTCAAGTCGAACCAAAGAGTCCACAAATTTTACCTTCACTCTTCTTAGGACTGAAAATTCAAAAATTCACTGATTTTAAGAGTATCAGAAATTGTCAGAAACAGTAATTTTATAATATGCAGATTTATTATTTCATTGTTCATGAATCATCAATAAGGTAAATGATTGCTGCACATGACTGCCATAAAAAAACAATTGTATAGCCTAAATGAATACTAAAATCAATCAACATCTAGATAATTTATAATTTACAAGACCATATAGACAATTTATTGAATGTATGTGATTCTAGAAAATAATGACCGTTTCATTTAAAAGGCAATTTTTTTCAGTAAGCTGCTTATGTTAGCAGTTCGTCCATGCGCTCCAGTTTGTTTAGTTCTTGTCTAGCTCTCCAAAAATCCTATTACATGTAATTAGTCAGTAGACTAATTAATTACGTCAATAATTACTGTTGTTATTTATAATCTTTAAAAAAATAATCAATTATGAGGTTTCTTCTGTTTTTTAGTTTTTTAATAACCCCTTGAATAGTGATTGTGGCTAAAATGTATCATTAGATTGTATAGATTTATTGTGAAAATGCAATGAGTGCTAGAAAGTGTGAAGGTGACAAAGGCAGTTCTATGACGGACAGACAATTTTGTGGTTCCTGATTGTACCAAAACTGCAATGAATGAAGGCGACAAAAACAATTTCGGTGTCCCAGAATGTACCAACAAACATAGGGCCTTCTGTTGTTATTGATAGCATGGTCACCAAAATGAATGAGAGAATTAAAATTAATAATTAACTTAACAATAACACAGCATTTGGATGAATTTTAACTAGTTTCAAGAAACGTTTTGAATGAAACTTTTACAGTCCAATCACTTGAATTATTCCAAGCTGTGTTTTTGTTCGATTTTAAAAACACTGACGGATGGACACAAATCAGTTAGGACTGGGGTGTGCTCTGTAAAATTCACGAGAAAAAATGCAACTTGGCAGTGCTGGTATAGTAAAGGAGAGGCAGATTTTTTAAAAAAATGGTAAAATGTGATGATGCAAAAACGCTGTGGGATGTCTTCGGTGGTATGATTTCTTTGGTAAAGATTTAGTTTGGGCTAAACCTGCAATTAGCCTGTGTCATTCATTGAATGTTATGCTTTATCTCAATGAGGTGAAACACAAAAAGAGTATTTTCAATTTAAAGCACATTGAGAAAAGTGTGTTTTACACAAAAAATTGCTATTTAAATTTAATATTTTAGCATGAAAACAGGAAATATAAAATTAAATTAAAACCCAAACTCTGTTACTCAAAACATTTTTGACTGTAATATAAAATAAAACTGGAGTTTTTTTCCCTGTACAAGAAAAATAACAAGAAATCCTATTTCCAAATATGTCTTGGAAAACTGGAGAGCCTACTTTTTTTATTTTAGCATTATGTTTTTAATTCAAAATACATCTCGTTTCCATTATGCTGCAGCACAGACTTTGCAAAATGCTCTTTGTTAATTGGTGCATTGCATATGTTATACTGATTCATTGGATAGCAATTCTTTTGTGACAAACCGTAAAAGCAGTGTGGCTTTCACTCAACTCGTCTAGGTGTTGGCGGAGGTGGAGGGGAAAGTTTAGCTACTTGCCGAATTTTTGTTTCAGTTCAGTAGAAATAAACATAAAACACAATCAATAAAACATTGAAAACTCTTTGTACGCCATTGATTAAGAGTTAGTTATTTCCTCACAAACGCAGTTTTTGACGTGATTACTCGAGTATCAAGTGTTCAAATTCACACTGATAGGCATGCGCTAACCTCCCAATCTCTCATTCACACTTAGATCAGTCCCATTTAATCAATGTCAACATTTCATGGAAATACTATTTAAAATAAAACTTGTTTAGCAAAATATGTGCAGAGTGAGAGATTTAATCTAACATACATCAAATCCTGTGTTAAATAACTTAGTCAAATAGAAGACATATGTGAGTGAGTTGATAAAAATTCATTTTTCAGTACAACAATCATTTAGTATTATACTGGATCAAATAGTGTACGTTATTTGATTTTCTTCAAAAATCATAAAAATGTTTAACTAACAGCTCTAGAGCCTTTATATTTTATTACTTGTATATAAAAATCATAGATCAACTATAAGTACCTGGAAGGTTAGTTAGTTAAAATCTCAAACTATGAAAATGCATTTTCAGCCAAGTTAATCATTAGCAAATAAGAATGACAACTACTATAAAACCATATACATGTTTACTTACTTGAATCTATCGTTTGAGCAAACATTTCAAGACCTTCCATGTTGGATGCCTGTGGGTCCTTTTCCTCAGGAGGATTCTGTTTTATGCATTCTGCTGCTAACTGCATGCTAGAGCTCATAGAGCTCCACATGGACTCCAGCATTGAAGCTCCTGTTGACATTTAGCAGTGCTAAGTCCAGAAAAATAAGATTTTTATTGGATAGGCTATTTATGCTAATGATGTACTCATTATGTAACAAAACAATAATGAGTACAGTACTATAGCTCTGCATGAGGATTCTGTTCATCTTTCCAAGGAATTCTACAAGATAAGTTGTAGTAAATGAAAATGAAACCCATTCCCTAATTCATTTATTAAATATATAAGATACCATGACTAAAATAAGATCAACAGGAGTAAAATAAGTTAGTGTATATAAAAGCAACAATTTAGATCTATGAATCAAAATTATACATAAAATAATGTTGTATGCTATTGGAAAAGCCTACATGGTTGAGTGTAGGATGAGTTGATTAAGTGTTAGAGATATATAAGGACCGAAGTTTTGTTACTTGGCGTTAATGCATTGTATAAGAGAGAACAAATAAATTCTCCAATGGTTCATTTTATTGAATTTATAAAAATATATTAAGCCTATTAGTAATTAAAGATATGGACATAGTCAGTCAACCCACAGCATAGCCATGTTATAAGTAACTTGGTCTACTCATCTGTATGCCGTCAATTAAAGATATGGACATAGTCAGTCAACCCACAGCATAGCCATGTTATAAGTAACTTGGTCTACTCATCTGTATGCCGTTAATTAAAGATATGGACATAGTCAGTCAACCCACAGCATAGCCGTGTTATAAGTAACTTGGTCTACTCATCTGTATGCCGTCAATTAAAGATATGGACATAGTCAGTCAACCCACAGCATAGCCGTGTTATAAGTAACTTGGTCTACTCATCTGTATGCCGTCAATTAAAGATATGGACATAGTCAGTCAACCCACAGCATAGCCGTGTTATAAGTAACTTGGTCTACTCATCTGTATGCCGTCAATTAAAGATATGGACATAGTCAGTCAACCCACAGCATAGCCGTGTTATAAGTAACTTGGTCTACTCATCTGTATGCCGTCAATTACTTCTTGGTTACCACCAAGTTAATCAGGATTTTGAGACAAGGACAAATATCATATCAATTTCTATTTCATTTTTAAACAAAAAACTACACTCTCCTAAAGTCAGTTCCAGTGCTTACCGTTTTACAACAATCTTTTGCCTACTCAATCAAAAAAGATTGTTGTCAGGAGTTATTCTACATACATGCAGTTTCATTTGATTCAAATGTTTTATTGATATATCAAATATATTAGGAATATAGGTTTTTTTTCTTGTAGTAAACTAAACTTATATTGTTTTTCATTTCTTTACAGCTGGATTAATCCTTTCTGCAGCACACAAAGGGATGATCAAGCCCTGCATTTAGAATTAACCATATTGAAAACCTATTTTCAATAGAAATAATAGCTTCTATTTCATATACACGTAAATTTTTTTTTTCCTTTGTGACTTAAACTTCACTCGCCAGTTCAGATGAGCCTTCAGTCCTGTGTGAACTGTGCTTGAACTTTATTTAATGAGTGAAATACCAACCGTTAGCTCAGTTTGGGGTTTGAATATTGGACCTTGCCCTCTACAGTCTGATGGAAGTCTTAGTCACTGAGCCACCAAAAAACATTTAAAAACATAACAACAGTTATGTAATATAGTTGCACTAATGTTAATTTACTAGACTTACCTTTCAAATCAGTATTGTTCAGCTGACTATATAAATATAACTTTTTCTTAACCCCTTTAATGCCGACGTGCGCCGCGAGCGCACATAAGAGTTTGTTCGAAAAATGCCGACGTGCGCCATGAGCGCACGCCTCTCGGTCCCGCTAAAACTGCCGACGTGCGTTATGGGCGCACGTCAAGTTTTTATTATATTGTCATTTTATTTGTCGACTGAATGATTTCAAACTTGACATAGGGATTGAAGACAATATGCCATATGGCAACAAACAAATTATTACTCTACTGGTCGTTGTCATGACGTAATAACAGCTGTTTATCTGCAGTTTTTACCAATTTTGGATAATTACATGTTTTTTCAAAGATTTTTATATCTACTATGTTTTTGAATGGAAGTTTTTTAATTTTTGTATGTGTACTTACAATTATATGTAGATTAGTCTCTATATTTTAATACTGTGGTTTAGTTTATACAAAAAGTAGTAATGTATGTTCAAACTTGAAAAAATAAAAAAGAAAAAAAACTTTTTGAAACTTTTTGTAATATAATTTTATTTAATCTTGTAAATAACCCAAAATTATATTTTCTTTACTACAAACATATTATTACGAACAAAACAAGACCCCATTTGTTAATTTACAATAACAAATAAGAGAGCTATGAATGTTTTAACAAAAGATGTCAAAATGGCCTAAAGTGGCCTGGCATTCTTCGCACACCCTTTATAAAAATGGGTTGGCATTTTTCGTAAGTACCCCAAAAAACTGTCTGGCACTAAAAGGGTTAAGTATTTCTTTTACAAATTATAAAGCCATTTAAATCCTTTTGTTTTCAAAGGTTTTAAATTCTAAAGAAACTACCCAGGGTTCCATTAGTATAGTTAATCTACCAGGAGTACATTAACTACACTTTGGCATAAGGAGGTCATGAATCAACCACAGGAACCAGAGGATCCTGAGCTTATGAACAATAACTGTCCTTGAAAATAATGATGACAAGCGTAATAATTTTTTTTAAATTTATTCTGATCGTCAAGGTAGGGTAAATAAGGATTTCGAACAAGTTTGATGAGTGTAAAAGAGTGAGTCATCATTACAAACTAAGGCTGACTATTCCTTAGAAAGTGTCATTAATTAACCCTTTTAGTGCCGCACGACACGCTCCGTGTCGATGCATTTCTGTACTAAAAATGCCGTCAACACGGAGCGTGTCGATCCGTATTTAATTTATTATAGAACTATCTTACTGTATTAACTGGCTAGTAACGATGCAGACAGCTTCTAAAGGCATTGAAGTACTTGTTTCAATCGATGTTTCGATGTACTCTTCGATATATCGATGTTTCATTAGTTTACAAAGTTGCGCTATTTGTTTGTTTACATTGTGCCGATCGGAGTTTGCGTGTGTTTTCAAATCAAAGTTTTAATCATTTTTATTGTATAATGGATAGAAATAAAGTAAACTGTGATGATTCTAGTTTATTGAGGAATCTTTTAGATGACGTTACAAGTGGTGGAGAGTATCTGAATTGAATATCTGAATTGAACAATCAATAAGGTATGTAATGATTTATTTTCTATATTATTCTTTATGATTACTATGGTTACAACATATTTTAGGTATAGAATAGGCTCCTAATATAGTAATTTACTTCTTATAACTTTGTTTTTTTATAAGAATACAGAGAATAAATTTTTTTCATAACTTATATGTTTTTGCCGTAAATTATCGTATTGTAAAATATTTTTATTTTGCAAAATATTGGGAATTGTTTGCATGAAAGTAATATTTGTTATACTGGTTTTGTTCAGTTTTAGATGCACTATAAGACAGTATTACTGGAAAAAATTAAAAAAAATACTGAAATATACATTTATGGACTCAAAGTCAAATTTTTTTATTTTTATTTTTATATTTTATACATTTTTTTAGTTTATAAATACTTAGAAGACAATATTTTAAAATAATTTACAATCAAAAGGTGCAATAATAATCATAAAATAAAACAAAACTTATTTCAAAGATTTATGACCAAAAATAAATGTAATATGATTTTTTTTTGTAAACCCTTACATTTTTGCTCAGAATTGCTCGGCACTTTTCAGCATAGAGGCCGTTCAAGGTCACGGCACTAAAAGGGTTAATAGCCCAGCGACAAATGAACAGCCGGTGATTATCGGCTGATCCCTTTTAAAATAAAAGAACCATGACCAAATATGGTCATTCAAAAAAAATCAAACATTAGCTTTATTTCCCAAAACTATTATACAGTACAGCATTTTTATATAATATCACAAAACTAATATAATAGCCTAATCATGTTGTTGCAACAAATAACAAAAATACTAAACATGACATTTTACAAAATAACAAAAGATTGTGTATGCCATAGGGAAATGGCCTGAATGGGCAGAAGCCTGTGCGCAGACCTGAGTTGACAATGACAATACAAGTTTAATTCTTGTGCTGGTACGGGAATTCACTAATATACAAATATAAAATGAAATATAAACTATCGATAAAAATGATGAGAAACATTATTAATACTTTATTTAATTTATCAAGGAAGAAAATTAAAGGAAACTCAAAGCTAAAACAAGAAAATTACTCAATGACCGAGATGGGAGCCAAACAACACAATTCTACTATTCAGCGGGGCGAAAGGAGGAAAAGTCACTGAGCCACCAAAAAACATTTAAAAACATAACAACAGTTAGGGTATGTAATATAGTTGCACTAATGTTAATTTACTAGGCTTACCTTTCAAATCAGTATTGTTCAGTTGAATAGATAAATATAACTTTTTCTTAATTATTTCTTTTACAAATTATAAAGCCATTTAAATCCCTTTGTTTTCAAAGGTTTTAAATTCTAAAGAAACTACCCAGGGTTCCATTAGTATAGTTAATCTACCAGGAGTACATTAACTACACTTTGGGATAAGGAGGTCATGAATCAACCACAGGAAGCAGAGGATCCTGAACTTATGATCAATAACTGTCCTCGAAAATAATGATGACAAGCGTAATAATTTTTTTTTAAATTTATTCTGATCGTCAAGGTAGGGGTAAATAAGGATTTCGAACGAGTTTGATGAGTGTAAATGAGTGAGTCATCATTACAAACTAAGGCTGACTATTCCTCAGAAAGTGTCATTAATTAATAGCCCAGCGACAAATGAACAGCCGGTGATTATCAGCTGATCCCTTTTAAAATAAAAGATCCATGACCAAATATGGTCATTCAAAAAAATCAAATATTAGCTTTATTTCCCAAAACTATTATACAGTACAGCGTTTTTATATAATATCACAAAACTAATACAATAATCATGTTGTTGTAACAAATAACAAAAATACTAAACATGACATTTTACAAAATAACAAAAGATTATGTATGCCATAGGGAAATGGCCTGCATGGGCAGAAGCCTGTGCGCAGACCTGAGTTGACAATGACAATTATAATAGAAGTTTAATTCTTGTGCTGGTACGGGAATTCACTAATATACAAATATAAAATGAAATATAAACTATCGATAAAAATGATGAAAAACATTATTAATACTTTATTTAATTTATCAAGGAAGAAAATTAAAGGAAACTCAAAGCTAAAACAAGAAAATTACTCAATGACCGAGATGGGAGCCAAACAACACAATTCTACTATTCAGCGGGGCGAAAGGAGGAAAAGACAAGTCGAAGTTCAGGATTCAGGTCCACCTGTAGTTGGTTCTGATTAAGATTTCGGCCTCCTCAATTCCTATCTCTAATAGAAATGAATTTATCATTTTTCTAAAAACTTTTTTTTAGTTGCAAGTTGTAGATTGGCTACTAAAAAAATTGAATTGATTGAAGTTTCAAGAAATATTGCTATACATGTTCAACATCAAATGAATTTGTCATTTCAGTTAATTTAATTAATTTCATTGGTATAATACCAATATTTTTTAATGTCCTGTAATATATGGGAGTGTAAAAGATGAAAAAAATTGTATTTGTGTTTAAATAAGTGGAATGAAAGATTTTATATACAATCGTTGAATTGTTCATAAATTGCAACAGTAGGATACCTCCTACACTTTTTAAACCCAATTTTCAGATAGTTCTTTGTAGGATATTTAGAGGGTGAATCGTCCATTGAAGAGCTCCACCCTAAGCAATGATTCCAAACGATAAAAGAGACTGGATATATGCATAATATGCTAACTTAATATCTTTCTCTTCCAGAATATCACTATGTTCTGGATAGTACTTCGTGATATTGTTTTTTTTTCTATATAAAAAAATAGAAGCAAATTTATATATCTCTGAATATTTTTCTTTAAATAATCTCAGTGTTCTGACCACTTCAACCTCATATCAAAAACAATGCCCAAGTATTTGTATGAAGAGACTTTACCAATAGGATCACAACTACAGCTTCCGTTTGGATGATTCCCACAAGTATGAATTTTTAAATCTTGTAAATGGTAATCAGAAATATTCTAAAGTGAAATATAGTTTTAGCAATATTTAAAGATAGGGCATTCTGATTATCTCACAAATGATATACTAATGAATAGTATATTTTAATTATGGTTGAATTTTCTCTTACTTAGTTGAATAGAAGTTTGTATTTTCTAATGTTGTTGTTTAACATTGCATAAAGTAAATATGAGAGAGATTTGACTATATGAAATGCTGTGTTTGATTTATCACACAGTAAGACCTAACAGGTTGCCACAACAGTTATTTAGTCTACTCCAATACCTGAATCCAGTCTTTGCTTTGGCTGCACTGTAATGACCATACCGGAAACCTCCACATAACTCGAATCTGTAAGAAGCGAAGTCCATGGGATTGATACAGAGATTTCTGATAAATATCCGTCGACAAATTCAAATGGTAGATTATGTTCATCAGCCAATTCATTGAGGGCCTGAAAAAAATACTGTCTGCATGATTTTGTAAATATCAAAAAATTATAGTAGACATTATATATTATCATATTCCATAATAATAACATTTTCATTTTATCCATGATTATTCTATCGGTATTTTATCCTGATTGGTTAATATTAACAATTGATGGTAAACTTTACCTCTTTTGTTCCGCCACCAATCTTCAGTTTTTTCTGACACTACCGGTTTTGGAGACTAATCTCCATCTTCAGGTGTCCATCACTGTCACTACACACTAAACCATTAAAGTTTAAAACACTTGAGTTTGTATTTTTGAAACACTAACGGTTGTTTTAGAGGTGAGGGTGGTGTTGCCAACCTTACAGCCTATTGTTGAGTTGTTTATATTTCTTGTTATGTTTTCGATGTTGTATAACTGTATCGAAGATTTCATTGCTGTGAAAATCAGTTTGTTCGTTTAATATTTGGAGAGGGTTTTGTTTTATTGATTTATAAATTTCAAACTGTTCTATTACATTCATTTTTATTCCTTTTTTGCAAATTTTTAAAATCTTGAAATTTTGTTCCATTCCTGTGATGTCGTGGCCTGATTCTACTAAGTGATCAGCAAATGTTGATTTGTAATTTCTGTTGGGGATGTGTTCTTTAAATCTGGTAGTGAAAGGTCTGCCTGTTTGGCCTATGTAGTGTTTAGGGCAGTCATTACATTCTATTTTGTAAATTCCAGTTTTTGTGAATTTG
>JAQJVL010000498.1:0-15475 GCA_035578905.1 Stictocephala bisonia
AATAAAGACGTCCTCAAATTGAGAAGAGAACGACAAAGTTAAGTTTGTTATGTTACCCTGGCCGCAAGTAATTTACAAAGTGGTGTTCATCAGCTGTGAATTACCCTGAATATAAGAGGTGTCATTATAGTCACTTTGTAGTACTTAAATATTATTGCACAGTAATTAAGTTAGGCTGAAGTAAATATATAATTTCTAGAAGCTCCTGGGCTCATATTTACAAAACAAAACAGATAACCTAATTAGTAAATAGACTAAATTATTTGCAGCGACCACCTTCCTATTCTGTTGATCTTGAAGTACGGTTTGTTTCCCGGCTCAAATATTATAAAAAAGAAGAAAATATTAAGTCAGTTTGCTAAACATTAAGTTATAGGAGCAATTTTTCTATTTTTTATAGAAAAAAATATAAAATTTACACATACAAAATAGGAAAATATATAAGAATGACGCCCTTGAACAACGTGGCCACCAACTCACCCAATAGATATTTAAGGTGTATTTAAAATATGTTCACTAAATAAATTCTGTAAAACCCAGTATTTATGTGGGTGGATATACAAAAACTATTTAATATTTTATGAATGTTGAGTGTCATCTCCGTGAATAACCCATAGCGTGGCAAACAAGGAAACTGCCAGAACGTGTTAACATCAATTCGGATTCTTGTTGACAAACCATGAGATTATTTTGGATGTTTCTAAACGTTGGGAGTTAATGAGGCAAGAAGAGGTTGGAAACATTACGGGTCATTATCATTATTTTATGTGAAAAGCCTACTTAAACTCCTCCCTATTGGGATTCATTACAGACTTTGGGTGTTATTTCATTTAAATAATCCTCGAGTATAATAACTTATTATTTCGTTTATTAATGTAATTTCACAAGAAACTTTATTTATAGATCAACCCTAAGTTAGATATATCATAAATAAATACTATACATTTTAACTATATATTTCGAGCTATCTTAATTACCATGTACCAAATTACTACTGATTAAATATTACTCGCAGTTACGACAAAACTACGGTTAAAAATTTTACTAAATTCGAGCTAATGTTAAATCAAATTGATTAAATGCTAATAATTTTTATATTTTTTTGTGCTTTTATTAAATATTCGAATCTATCACATGAAACAATACTTTAAGATTTGTTTAGGTTTTTCATCTGCTATTTAATATTTTTTCAGCTTAATGATCGTTGCCCTATGGTCAAACAACTGCTGTGTTCTGACAAAGTATTAACATGAACGTTTCAAATGCTGCAACTTTAAAATCTGTTTTATATTTGAAAAATAGTATTATCTTGTTAATGTGCTATGAAATATAAAACCACGAGTCTCATAGAGATGTCATACGCTTTGTTTTCTTTCATCACCGGTAGACAAAAGCCTTAATGAGTTCCCCAGAAAGTGACTTGCATGAATCCTTTTTACCTAAAGCCTTTGACAAGAAAGTTGAAACATTAACAAGTTTATACTGAGACACTTAGACATATCGAAATTAAAATAATTTTAACATTCTCAGTGATTGAAAAAAATACATTTTATTTGTGTGAGGCTTAAGTCAAAGTGCATCTTCAGACATCAAGAATTAAATTTAAAACATTTGTCTCCAAAATATAATTTCATACCTTTTATTACATATGGTAGAATTCAAAAGTTATCAAGTTTAAATGTGTTTAGTTACATATAAAGTACCAGGAGACCGAGCTTCGCTCAATTGAATTTTACAAAGTGAAGATTTGTAGCATCCGAATCTCCCAGAGCATCCTGAGGATCGTTTGCTGTTACTCTACCTTGTAGGTTATTGATAAAATTTCGTTTCGGAGGTGTTCCGTGTCTACCTTTAGCTCCTTTTTGGAACTCGGCCTGAGGCCTCGTGGAAGAACTCGGCCTACAGCCTCACCAAGACGCTCTGCTACAGGGCCCTTTGTAGAACGCGGCCCACGGCTTCGCCGGGGAAAGTTCGACCTGCGGCCTCACAAAGGCACTCTGCTATAGTCTCATTTATGGATCTCGGCATGTCGCTTCATAAGGAAGATCGGCCTACGGCCTCGCTAGGATTCCTAAGCAGTATGACCATGAATTTTTATTTTTGGGGCAGTGGAGCCCAAAAACTTAGTCTTTTCTAAAATCTGGGAGTACTTTAGTACCGTAATCAAGAGACGAATATCTTTAGTTTGATACCCCACTTGAGTGTATCATCCAATTTTGGATTTTTTAGCATATTATTTTTTATTTAGGGGGCAGAGCCCTTAAATGTTGTCTCTTCCTAAAGTTAATGGTATAATGCGATTTAGGAGATAAATACCTACAGTTTGATACCACACTTTCTGATAGAAGTCGATAACGGTTCCATGTTTTTTTTCCTTTTTTTTCTATAGGTCGATAACACGGGACATCTACTAGTAGGAGTCTGTGTGACAGAAATTAGAATTTTCCCAGAGTTGAGACTGGTGTCAATCGATTTCTCGTGGTCGGAAATCCTCCAAAATATCCTTTGAGCCAAGCAAAATTTCATCCAGACGTGGCTTGTTTTAGATAATATAAGATAATAGTTTTAGTTAAATTTTACTATAAGAAAAGAGATTTTTGAAATAGAAGGTTCATTATCAAAACTGATTTCTAATATTTTTAAATTTATAGTCCTTATATTCTTAAAATTTTTATGTTTCAGAAGCATCCAAATATTGATTATTGTGAACTTCTTTTAGTACTTCAAATTTCGTAAAGTTGTGTTTCTTCAAATGAATATTTAGCCATTGCTGAACTTTTTCAAAACGTCCATATTTAAAAGTTTCACTGTGCTCTTTGAGCCTGGTTTACAGAGATTTACTTAGAGAGATGTAAATACTAACAAAGATACTTATGCTTGCCTAATTTTATGTGTAAAAAGTTTATAATTTAACGCCAATGCTTTTAAAGTTTTCTATTTATCACATACTATCATAGACTGAACTCAAACACTACCTTAAATTAAATTTCTTTTCAAGATTAAACAACGTTTTAGAGTATAAAAAATTACTTCTGTGTAAGTTCAGTCATACCTGATGGTCATCACAGTTAATTTATGGTACAAAAAGTATTTTATCAACAAATATTCCAAGTACTACATGTATGTTACTGTCGTATATTATTTCAAACGCATTAAACTTAATTTTTGTTTGTGTATTATATATTTTATAACATATTTAATCCTTTTAAAAATCCTTTGTAATACGCATAAAGTTGAGATTAAATTAACACCATTTTTTTAAGAATCTTTGTTTGAGTATTAACGTTTTCATTTCATTAGTTCTACATTCAATTTTTCAAAACCTTTTCATTTTAATAACATATAAATAAACTGAATGTTATAGTATATATAATAGTAATGTATCATTGATGTAATATTTATGTATCAAAATAATTAATTGTATTATTAACTATGTTAATAACATTTCTCCTGGCGTGTTCAGTTCAAGTAGGTTCAGAAAATAAATTTAAGGTCTCGCTTTTTTATGTGTATTTTAGTTCAGTTCCTTTGTACAACTTTTAACTCGCTTGCTCATGTAATGGACTAGTGTTAACGAGTATATGATAATATATTCAAGGACCGTTGGACTTGTTTAATTAATTCGTGAAGAAATCCTGGACGACGTTTCGACTTGGAAAAACCCCAAATTCGTTTCGAGTATTAAATCAGAATTAGGAAACACCCCTTGACCCTTTGTGTGCCTATCCCTTCACCTGCTGCGTTCGATTACTTATACTTAAAGTGTTTGGGTAGTCTTGGGTAATTAAATTAATTATGATTTAGTATGCTAATCAATCGTAAATTCTCGAACACGTTAAATAAGTACTTTTTAATTGAACACGCTAATTTTTCAAAAAACCACATAAAACCGTTGTTACTAAATTGAATTTACTAATATCTCACATGTATAAAATACTCAATTGTTATTTCAATAAACTTAAGTGACATGCTTAATATATTTAAATGCGCATGTTCGAAGTCGATCATTACCATGTCGTATTACTGTTTTAGCGCCTCAGTTAATTGTTTGTTTAATGTCAAGTAATCCCATTGTTTTTCAATAGTTTCCCTGCATCCTTAACACAACTCTTCAGTACTTACTTTCGTTATCCAAATTTGATTAGTGCCTTGGAAGTTTAAGTTGGTGAAAAAGTTAGTCAAGTGAGGCCACAAAAGGAGAAGAAATCCCAACCGAACAAGTTCAACTCTCATTGGTGATTCATTAAAACAAAGGGACATGCTCATCTCCAAATAAGAGGTTTTTATAGTTTTTTTTTCAATATTATTTTAATTAATTTTATAAGTGTGTAATGGAAGAACTTAACTTTGAATGTGTAGTTAAAATAAATAAATATATGTATCCACGTTCACATAATAATACCTAAAGTATAATATGAGTAAACTGTATATAGAGTTCATTCCATTCTATACAAAAAGTGAATTATGGTGTCGCCATAGTCATTTACAACCCGTTCCCACAATATCACTCACTCTCGCTACATAAGAAGGCGCAGTCAAACTCCCATACACACAAACATTATATGACTAACGTTATTCACCTCATAAACTGTTATGTGATTGGAGAAAACCGTTACACTGATAGCACTATTACCTATAGGCCTACCTGTAAGTCACCTTGGATAGACCCTTAAATCAGATATAAGTGGTAATGAGAGGAGTGAAAGGAAACATTCGAAAATGTTATTTCTTGAGAAATATTTGAGATCAAAAACTGTTAAGAACACTTTATTTTGCTTTCATAAACTCTAAATTACAATACGGAATTCATTGTTGACGGATGAAACTTCAAAAAATTAATAGCAGAAATAAGAACTGTGCAGAATTATTATATTAGAATTATCTTTATACCTATAAAAGGCAAAGCCCTGACTGACTGACTCACTCACTCATCACTAATTCTCCAACTTCCCATGTAGGTAGAGAGCTGAAATAATGTTTACACTGTTTCTTTAGGTCTTAACTAGGACAACTAAAGTATGTTCAACTTTATAAAGAAACCACCCCTAAAATATTGCTCCATAAGGATAACATTGGGTTGATTTTAATAAATTAATAACAGATGTTTTGAAAATAAATAAACATGTCTATTTTGAATGTTTCACATTATGCTATTGATGAATTTTACTTAATATTTTACTACGAGTTTAATCTTCAGCTGTTAAACAAAAATAAATTATATAAAAAACTAGCTGTACCCACCCGCTTCGCTGGTCATAATATTGAGTTTTGATTGTATCATTGAAATGTGCAGCAACCTTTCAGTTTACACAGTATCCAATTTACAACAGCTGATGTTTTGTGTAGTTTACTACTGTACTCAATTATTTTCAATTTTGAAAATTTTATCTACCACAATTTTATTCTATTTGTTTTTATTTAACAGCTGTTAATCAAATAAATCAATCAATTAACATAGCTTGACAAGAAATCAAAACATAAAAATTTAAACAGTTAAAAAAATTTACACATGGTTTAATTTAATTTTGACATATTTTAAACCCACAGCTGATATTCTTTTTATATTTGACTTATTATACCTTCATGCATCCTGCTATTTGATTAACATCGAAACTTTAGAAGTCCAAGGGATGGAGCCCTGAGGGATTAAAGAAACGGGAATAGGACAGAAACCTTCCCTGGGGTAAATAGAACAACTTCTCCAAGTTTCATGGCAATCAGCTGGACGGTTTGGTAGCGCATAAAGGACAGACAAACATAGGCCTACATTGGATTTTATAGATATAGATTAATGAAATGAACTTTTCTAAATAGTTAACGTGTTTGTATTATATATACATATATATTTAGTGATATAATTATGGATAAAAACAGCTATTTCACTTGATAAACATTGTTCAATAGTACTTTTTACATAATATAAAATATTTATATTATTATAATGCTATAAAAATTACAGGATTAACAAATACCATAGTCAATTTTACTACTACGTTCTAGAGGTATTTTAATATTATCATACAGCTGTTTTGTAAACAAAACGCCAATTAAATTGACAGTGTTGAACATACGCATACTTGTCATAGATGATACATGTGGTTTGGTGATTCTCAGAAACGATATGGCAACACCGCCTAAAATGTCATCGGACTATTTTGATGCGGTTTACACTAGTGTGAGTGAGATACTGTAACTAAATTTAATATTTTGATTTTATGTTATATAGTTAATGTACTATTTTTTGTATTGAATAGTTACATGCCGAGGCCGAGGTATATCGAGCGTTGGGGTTGGCACGCGAAGTGTGCAGGGGTGTCCTCTAGTATTATATAAAAAGCAGTACGACCATGAATTTTGGTTTTGGTACAGTGAAGCCCATAAACATAGTCTTTTCTAAAATATGATGGTATATTTAGTAATTAAGAAAAGAAACCTTTAATTTGATACCCCACTTGGGTTTGTTGAGCATATTTTTATATGAGGAGGGGGAGTGCCCTTAAATGTTGTCTCTCCCAAAATGTAATGGTATAATGTGATTTAGGAGATCACATTATACTTACTTAGGAGTATCATGGTGCATTTATCCCAATACTCCTAACACACAACAAGGTACATTTATACCAATTGTTAGCTTAGGAGGAAAGCTAACAATTGGTGTGAGCGTAAGTTTCACAAAATACTTTGGGAGGAGGGATGTGTACCTTTTAACTTCAAACTAGTTCGTAGCTTACTAAAACCTTTTGATATAGTCTATACCAAAGGGTTGGAGAAAAAGTTATTTCTTTCCAAATTTCACGGGAATGTTCAGGAACTCGACGAGTCTTGGACAGTTCCCGACATGTATACGTTTTTACCTTGTTTTTTACCGCAACATGCTAGTGATGGCAAGTGTGCTTTAGTAAGTGCTCAGTTTTACTACAAAAAGTTGGATAAAAATTGTTACTATCGTATCCATAGCTCTGTGTGAATGTGCGTCCTATGGCTGGCCTAAACTCCATAAGTCCAGGACATGAACTGTCGAGGTGAGGGCGGACCAAATTCAATAAAAAATCGCCCGACTGTTCTCTAAGGCAGCCGTAAAACGCGTAAGACCTGAAGCGGTCCTGCAGCTTGGGGCTGGGCTAATCCCCGTAAGACCTTGAGTCACAGATGCATCTAGTATGCAATGGGCCCTCGTAGAGTTTGCTTGAATGTAACACTCTATGGCTGGCCTAAACTCCATAAGTCCAGGGTGTGAGTAAGGGATATTTTAGTAACAAGAAAAATAAAAGCCCTTTGTAAGTTTGTGCGTCACATTGAAAGGCTTCTCCAAGTAAAGTGGCGGCTAGACTTATAGGGGATCCAAAAAAAGTGTTAAAAAAACACACAAAAATAATACTGGGAGGTAGCAATTTTGTTATGGAGTGGCTACCACCGTAGCTTGCGATGGTTGGGGCAAGTTACATTAAACAGCCGTTCTCACGGCTAGTGAGACTAGGCCTACTGGGGAAACTCACTATAATAAAAAACGCGCCGAGATCCTACCTCTTGGGTGGTGTGTAAACTGGATCAGAGCACACGCTAGGACTGTAGTTACAAGTTTTGTCACCAGGTGCGCATTTGCAGAGTGCAATCGACATCAAGAGTAGCAAGTCCATGCGCATGCGTCACCCGCGCACAGCTGATGCCACCAAATCCGCTCCGATCGACGTTGCCGCTAGGGGTGCTGTGATCGGGTCAGCCACATAGAGTATTACATTTATTATAGTGTATGGAATATTAAATTTGTTATAGTGTATATATGATTAGAGTAACAATGCGCATGCGCGCCCGACCAGCAGACGACGTGTGCATCATAGGCTAAGAGCGTACGAAGGTAGCCAACAGTCGCCGGAAGTACCCGAAGGGAAAGTCCACCATATTGGATGAGGAATTTTGGGAGGAAAAGACGCCATATTGGATCCGGTTGTCATCTTTTTACATTTATTATAGTGTAAAGTCCGCCATATTGGATGAGGAATTTTTGGTGGGAATTTTAGGAGGGAAAGACGTCATATTGGACAAAAAAAGTGCATTTTATATAGTATAACATGGAAAAAGACACCATATTGGACAAAAAAAGTGTATTTTATATAGTATAACAAGGTTAACAGTGCATTTTATATAGTATAACATGGAAAAAGTTAGGTTAAGAGTGTATTTTATATAGTATAACAAGGTTAACAGTGAATTTTATATAGTATAACAAGGGAATTTGGAGGGAAATGTGGGAATTTGGAGGGAAATTTGAGGTTAGGAAAAGTGAGGTTAGGAAATTTGGCGGGAAATGGGCGCCGCCATCTTGAAAAAGTCACGTGACCGCTCTCGACCAATCAGAGGCCAGAAAAGTGAGCCTGAAACCCGTCTTTTTATACCACTAATGAAACTATATCTTATCATTAGTGGTAAGGGGTATCAAATGATATAATTTGATACCCCTTATGGACATTTTTATTTTAGTATTACCCTTTTTTGGTTTTAGGGGATTTTTTGTGTTTTGGGGTTATATGCCACTTATTATTTGCTATTTTCAAAATCTCATGGTATATTTGGATTTAGGAGAAACTAGCTTTAAATTGATGCTCCACTTGAGTAGATAACATCCGTATTCAAAAATTTTACATTTTCAAACATTTCAGTTTTCGGGCCCCCGATACCCCACATTTTTTAGATTTTAAGCTTATAATCAAATATACGGTGCGCGTTTCTTACTCGTGTACAACTGTAAAGGTTTGAACATTTCACTCAAGCTTTTTCTCAAGTCAGGTTCAAAAAACTACTTTGTGTGATTTTCCAATAAGAAATACATTAGGGCAGTTTTGAGGTAAAGAAAAGGCCACCAACTTGTTTATGAGTGAAGAAAAGTAAACTTTTGTGAACTTTCCTGGAGGTTTCAGACCGGGAGCTTTAATTCAAGTATACACTTTATGGGGGTAGAACGCCGGGAAGTGCCACAACATCTAGTGTCAGTGAGTCACTACATCGAGCTTTATAGTATATAAACCAGGCGACACCCCTGCATGCTTTGCGTGCCAACCCCGTCGTCACTCACTACGCTCGTGAGGTATGCTCGGCCTGCGACCTCACCTAGGAACTCTACCTTTAGCCCCTTTGTGGAACTCGGCCTGCGGCCTCGTGGAGGAACACGGCCTACGTCCTCGCCAAGACGCCCTGCTACAGACTACTATAGACTGCCATTTGCGGATCTCAGTATGTCGCCTCGTGAGGGTTTTTAAGCAATGTGACCATGAATGTTGGTTTTTTTGGCCAAGGGAGCACATAAATATAGTATTTTCAAAAATCGTATGGTAAATTAGAATCTAAGAGAAGAACACCTTTAATTTTATATACCACTTTAGTTTATTAGTTTAAAATTCCCAATTTTGGGTTTTGGAGCATGTTTTTATGTGGGGGGGCAGATCCCTTAAACGTCTGTTCCCAAGTATAATGGTATAATGTGATTTATGAGATAAATACCTATAGTTTGATACCACTATAGTTATTTTTTATTTTATTAACTATAGTTTGATACCACTATAGTTAGGTGTTTAATTTAAGTATTACCTTTTTTTGTTTTAGTAAATGTTTTTTATGCCACTTATTATGTGTCTGATAGATATTAATTAACATATGTTTTATATAAGTTGTTTTGATTATGTGTTGCTAGGTAACACAAACATTGTATTACTGTGTTATTATGATGTATGTTACTGAAATAAAGTTACTAAGTTAATTCTTTATAAATTATTTAATAACTACAAGATATGACAATGGCGACGAGGATAGGATCATTCATGACATTATAAGTATTCAAAATGTTGAAGAGAAACTAAAGAAATTAAAACTACTACGAAGAACTTTGAAAATGCAAATAAGATATGACAGTGTCATTTTCAAAATATGATTTATATTTCGATTCAGGAGAAAAATAGCTTTAATTCGATTCAATACCACTATACGTATATGGGTGGGTGGATCAATACTACCGTACGTGTATGGGTGGGTGAGTGGGTCAATATCACTATACGTATATGGGTGGGTGGGTGGGTCAATACCACCGTACGTGTATGTGTGGGCGGGTGGTTTGGTGAGCCCAGTCAATACGACGCATATCACACATTTATGAATGAGTTTAATGAATGACTTTATTGATTGACCTTCTTTACATATCATTACAGAAAAGTAAAATGGAAGTCAATACGTTCCACACGATACGTAATTAGCACACATCTTTTGAGAGGACAAATTATTAATTTCTTACATGACACTACTTAAAAGTAATGACTTTTTTGTCAATTTTTTATTTATATTTAACTCAATATACTAATGATAGAAGTAAGATTTATTCTAATCGTCTTCATTTCATAATACCGTATGTAAATAGTATTCATGTCCCGAAGGAATAAGACGGCGCCTGCTACGCAATTTAGGTACAGTTGAGTAATGCAGAGTTTGCCTATACACTAGCTAATGAAGGCGTTACAATGTTACTTTATTAGAGGTTTTACTTAATCTAAGTTGAGTAGATAACATCAGTACTAAAAATTTTTACATTTTTAAAATTACAGTTTTTGGGCCACTGATACCCAAAATTTTTTTTGCAAAAAAAGCTGAAATTCACCCTAGTATCCATTCCTCACAAAGGACATTGATGTCCCTCCCAACCATACATACACAGACGGTAATGACGATCCCCACAGTCAACCTACAATGACAACCCTCCTACCCGTCTACTTAAAAAGGACATTGATATCGCTCCCACCTATACATACACAGATGGTAATATGTTAATAGCTTATTACGTTTTTTTAATTTCACCCCCTTGAGTTGGTATATTCTCCCATCTTCGATAGAGCTGTTACGAGGGTGGGTTTCAATTTTCAGTTACCTCCACTAGTAATTTGATTTTTTAATTAAAATTTGTCTAATAATGTTCTTAAATACAGTATTACCAAATTGTGTAAACCATTTTCAAAATAACTTCAAGCATGAATACTTATTAAACATCATACATTTCAAACGTCTTCACTTTTATATCTGTTACATCAGTCATAAGTACAAGCCGGTATCGTAAAGATACGAAATACCACCGGAAGTGCTGCTCTCTCGGAATGGTGTAGCACTTCTCATGATTTACAATGTTTTTAGTGGTAATATTGTCACTGGGCGGGCTTTTAGGGGCCAGACTGCATTCCACTTCGGTTCGATGTAAAATGTATTTGCATTTTACATTCTTGCATTAAAGTCATTACTGGATTACAGGTACTGGATATTTTTTAATATTTAGTATGGATGAATGCCTGTAATACTGAAAATAATAAATGTAACCTTTAAAAAAAATGTGTAATAACTTATACTTGCACTTTGAGCGTAGTTTAACTTAACAGTCTCCTCAATTTTTTTTTTTTTTTTTTTTTTTTTTTTTTTTTTTTTTTACTGTGATTGAAAAGAACATTTTAATTATATGAGACTATACTAGTTTAAATTCCTTCAGAAGTGAATTCCAGTGTCAAAATTTCCGTGTCCCAAAATTTTCGAATTCCAGAAGAACCCTAATCAGGCCCACTTCCCTGGTAGCCGGTAGTCTCATAATTTCCGTGCCGGACCAACCCCATTATTGCCGCTCGACTACCCTCCCCTCACAAAGCGTATTACTAGTAGGTAGTCTGATACCAAGTAGACATTTTAATCTAAGTTTGACAAATAAAACAATTTGTGTACCAAGATATAAATTATTTTTATTTAAATTTGAGTTAAAGCTCTGCTTTTACTAAACTCGCTTGCTTGATTTTTCGATAAAACTGTTGTGTGATTTTTCGAAAAATAAAGAGCGTGAATGGTATGCAATATCTCTTAATTATTTGTTGTCATAACATTTTGCTTAATATCTCATTTTTAAGGTCTATGTAATTCGCATATAAATGGTTGGTCCTTTAATTTATTTGTAATTACTTTTTAAAATGTGAGAATTAACATGTCATATTTTGGGCATAGTAATAATGATTATAATCATTATTATCAAGTTATATTTTTAATAAATGTAGCCTTTTGCCGCATAAATATAGTACGAGGAACAGCAAAGATTTTTTGTTTCTTATGGGAGGACAAATTTATGTTTGTGGATTCAGCAAAGCCTTACATCGGCACACTTTTACGCTTTTCTTCACCAATTTCATAATACTAATAAGTTATATAAACTTGTAAAGATGTTGGACGTGGACATAATTATTTTCGGACCCTCTATAGGATTTTATTTTTATTTTACATAATAGGCCATGTAGTGAGGCATATTATTCAAACAGTGGATATCTTCAACGGCTAGCAAACGGTAACGAAACAACCCCCATCCCCCACCCACCCCTAGGCCTTCGGAAATTTTGAGACTCATTATTTGAGTTATTAGGGCTGGACATTTCTTACGAAAATGTTGAGACTGTTTCTTGTTTATTCGATTACTCACTTGTATTTCTCTTGTTTATTCACGGAAATGTTCCGTTGTTCACGGAAATGTTGGGACTCGGAAATGTTGGGACGACACGTGATATCGGGTTACTTTACATTAGATTCCCTCACTTAACATACGACATAGGTATAGGTCACATCTAAAAACTTTTAAACAACGACAAATCTAATCATCTAACAACTATTACTTTTTTTAAGAGAAACAAAATAACTTTACAAAATTGAAACATTAGTCAGATTATTTTCTTTTATTTAATGTTGTGACAAATATGAATATGACGCTTGATATTATTTGTAATTATTTTATTATTACTATTTACGAATAGACTATGGTCACTTCTCAGTCTTTGGTCTGATAGTCCTACATAAGTTCCGTCCAGCGGCAGATCATTTATTCAGGCTAATTGACTATTTTGACTGTTTCTATACATGTATAAACCTCACTCTACCTCCTCGTAGTTCGGGCGTAGCAATGCCCATGTCAGGTTACTGAAGAAGCGCTGCCTTAGGAAGAATGGTGAGGTGATGTCATATCTTGATACTTAAAAGGTGAGCATAAATAGAATCAGTGAGGCAGGTCTTAAATGGCTTGATGGATTGGATTTAGCTTTCTGACAGGAGATCACTTGATATTTTTATGAATATCTAATGATTTCCAACACACTGTCTGATCTGATTTAAGAAAAGATAATTAAAAGAAGATATACTTATAAGGTCTTAGATCTTTCCTTGCTTCTGGCCAAAGGCGAGTTTCTGTTCCTTCATGTAACTCACTGGTGACGTTCATCTCTCAATTTGTTATAAAATTTAAAATGTTTGCGATTGAGGAGTAAAAAAATTGTCCCCCTATTCGTATTTGTACAATGAGGTTTCATTGTTCAATTTTTGTATTCTGAAGGGTACCGGAAGCCCTTAAAGTAAGTTTTTCAGCCACATGAATAGCATGGAGAGAGATTTAAGTTAGTCAAAAGGTAATAGCTGGTCAAAATACGCTTATGACATGTTAACAGGTGTTCAAAATGATAACAGTTTAAATAATGCTGTTTACAACATTTACAAGGTTATAGCACAGCCTAACTACATACATTTACGACACTTCTACTGCAGCGCTGTGGAGCTCAAGTAGCCGGACTGTATAACTACGCTGCATTATCACTGTATTAGATTGTATCTCGCAAAGAAGTGGAATAATAATAATTGAAATTATTATTATTTCTATTATTATTAGACATTAGTGACATTCCAGATTATTAATGATTTGACATTTAATCATCACAGCTATGGATTTAAAGAGAGACACATTGCAAATATACGCACTGCTGCTGGCTGGCCGCTAGGATCGCTAGCGTCGTGCGGTTTTATTTGATCTATAAATGTAAAAAAGCTAATACAAGTCTATCTTAGTCTCTGTCTGTTCGTCCTTTATGCATTACCACATCATTCTTCCGATCATCATGAGACAGACTTTGGGGAGTCATGTATTTTTTTCCAAAGGAAAATTTTTTTTAAGTTTGATTTTGATTATAACCGACTGCAGTCTCTGCCCTAGATTTAAAAGTTTCAATGGTGATCTAATGGAGTTATTTTTAGTTATTTAATTAATCATCAGCTGTTATAGTAAAATTAACATCTCTTAAATATGCTAAGGAATAACATGGAGTGTTTATGTTTAGACTATAAATATTTGCAACTCAGTTTAGTGAGTGAGGTACTGTATAAAATTTTCCATTTTATGGTGGTACTTAATGCAATTGGTCGGTAGCGTAGTTGTTCAATCCCAGCTTCATGTGCTAAAGGTTCTCAGTTCGATCCCAATCAGAGTCAATACATTTTGAGAAGGATCAGCTGATAATCACCGGCTGTTCATTTGTCATTGGGCTATTAATTATGACACTTTCTAAGGAATAGTCGGCCTTAGTTTGTAACAATGACTAAATTCGCTCATCTACACTCATTTGAAATCCATATTCGCCCATATCTTGACGATCGGCGTCTTATGAATAAATAAAATAAATAAATAAATAAATAAAAGTTTGATCACTAATATTTATAATCAAAAGTCATATACCGAGGCTGAAGGCTGACGTGTCACCAGCCTTTTTTTACATAAAATATATGTAAACATATTTTATATTAAAGTAAATTCGTGTAATTCTTGAGACACTGGTTCTTAATCTGTGGGTTAATGTTTTTAGTTCGGTGAAATCAAATGTAGTTTATGTTACTCAAGATCACAATCCCAAACGCAGCGAGTAACATGGTTGGCACGTGATGCGTACAGGGGTCTCCACTAGTTCAAATATATTACTCTTAGGTCACATGAAACTTATAAAAGTCAGTTACTAACTGTGGTGGTTTTGTGATTGGCCGTTAATATACTTAACTCAAATATAGTGTAAAAATACAAGTGTATGAAGCCAGTGCTTTGGTTTTTAGGGTTATGGTCTCCCCGGGGTTGGAGGTTCAAATCTATGAGATGGCCGCGTGGGTCCTTTTTATGGGATGATGAATCGCCCTTGCCTTCCCTAGGGACGAAAGTAATAAGTTTCCCGAACTGTCTTCCACACCCTCCTCTCTCAGTTCATTTTTCAAATTTCTCTCGTTAGGCTGACACAATTTATTTATTAAAATGTATTTAATAAAACTATTTATTTTTATATTGTAAAATAACAAATCGATGGAGTATAACTGAATATTATATAGTTTGTATAGTTAAAATTTATGTTCAATACGGAGATCTAGATAATACAAACAAAACTTAGATCATGCATTTCGTTCATGCATAATAACTATTACTTGATAATAACTAATAGTTTCCTTCAAATTATCTTTCGATTCAAACATTCCTATGAGGTGTTGGTAGGTCGTACTTAAACGTCGAGAAACTTGTTGTTATTTTTTTGTACGCGTGTTTTAGTTTAATTTTGTAAGCCAACTTAAAACGTCGTTAAATAATATGTTGATTTGCAGCCTTTCATTCTGAGGTTCATAGGTT